>OY282453.1:16080657-16156348 GCA_958295655.1 Palloptera scutellata
GGGACCTACTGTTTAATGCCGAATCCGAACGGCGCAGTGAAAAGCTTTTCATAGCAATTTTTATTCTTGTAGGTTTGCCATTGCCTGCCAAGAGGTGGTGCCGTGTAGAAAAATTACTTTATCTACTTTTTGTTTTTGCCTGTGCCGAGATTCGAACCCCGGACACTCTGCGTAGCAGTCCAACGCACTATCACTAAGCCACAGCGACCACCGACATCAACATCATTCCTTTTATTCCTTTTACATATTAAGCAAACCTCCTACCCTCTGCAATGGGAATGCTAGAGGACGTGAAAATTTTTTTTTCCTTCGAGCTTTTATATTCTTCATGATGTATAACTAGATTAGATTAGATTTAGAGGTAGGCAGGAAGGATGTATACCTTCCATAGCACTCATTATTTTGGACCATTATACTTGGCCAGATAGAGGGAAATGGAAAAAGAAGAGAGAGGAGAATGGAAAATAAAAAAGAAAGAAGAACTTTATACCCCAACATATCTCCTGGTCTCTTTAAGAAACCTCAGAAGAGCAGGTAGGGGAATAAAGTGAGCAGAACTCATCCCTATGGCAATGACCTTTATTATTTATTCTGTTTATTAATGATTTGGCTCCTGTTATTCGAAATTGTGAAATTATAATGTATGCTGATGATGTAAAGTTGTTAAAGTTGTTCTTATCTTACAACTCTATAATCCAACAAAAGCTTCTGCAAGAAGATGTTGATTAAATTTAATGGCGCTTTCAATTTCTTATTTTTGCCCTGAGGAGTTTTTGTTGGAATACTCATTTGAATCTTCTACCGTATGAACATCGATTAGAACTTATCCATCTACCGACATTGATAAGCAGAAGAAAAATGCTGAATATAATATTTCTTGTAAAGCTATTAAATGGCATTTTATCATCTTCGTATTTACTAAACGAAATAAACTTTAATATACCCTGTAGAGGCTGACGTTATTTGATTCCTATCAAACTTAGCATATGCAGAACAAACTATACTCAAAATGATTCTTTTCGTGGAATATATAGAGATTTTAATGAACATTATAATCTATTCAGCATTTCCGATCCTCTGAAACAAATCATAACAAACTTTCTTATTATAATAAATCGATAAACAGCTGATGATTTTATATCTGTCGTTGTACCTATTCCTTATAGGTATTCCATATTTTCATGTAAAGCGGTCGCCCCTGTCACCGATTCGTGCGTCATGCGGATGAGCCCCTCCGTCGTGTTGGGCGGCAAGAGGGTCCGTTGGGATTCTTTCGTTCATTTTAAATTGAAAATAGAAAAAGGTTTGTCTGATCTGAATAACAAATTTATTTAAACATGAGCATTATTAGAAGAGCTCTTAAGCGAAGACGAACTAAAATGATATTGTGTGGTGAAAAATTAGTAGTGGTGCCGCTTGGATTATCAGCTGGTACAGGAAATGCTGCTTTTCATTTTTCATTTCCTGGGTTACACCTGAAATTATTGTGGTTGATTGAGCATCTAAAGAGCAACTTGCTACTAAAACTCCGGCATGTACCGCAACCCACAGGTAGGGCTACTGGTACACCTAATACTTACTTTACTTTACTTTTGATGGCACAACAGCCCATGGAAGGCCTAGGCCGAGCTTTTCGCATCCACTCATGTTGTGCGTGTTATATTTGTACATGAATGGAAGGGACCTACAGTTTAAAGCCGAATCCGAACGGCGAAGTGAAAAGCTTTTCATAGCAATTTTTACTCTTGTAGGTTTGCCGTTGCCTGACAAGAGGTGGTGCCGTGTAGAAAAATTATTTTTTCTACTTTTTGGTTTTGCCTGTGCCGAGATTCGAACCCCGGACACTCTGCGTAGCAGTCCAACGTACTACCACTACGCCACAGCGACCACACCTAATACCTGTAATACTATTGCTCTTAAAAAATTAACTATGATCTAAAAAAAACAATATTTGTCACTAGATTCTCTAGTGATGATATTATTATTTTCTTCTTTTTTCAAACATACCGTCGTTCAAAATTAATATTTGCTCTACATTTTTTGATCAAATAATTCCAAAAAGATTTTATGCTGGAAGGAGCTATTGCTCACAAATTTGTTTATAAACAGCAACCGAATACAAAAAACCGATAAATGTTTAAGACTCCTGTACCAAAATGTTAGAGGGTTGAACTCAAAACTTAAAGATATTTATTTGAAATTTTTTTAAAGAATTAACCGTCTGTACATTGTCTGTAGCAGTTGTTTGAAATCCATAGTTACTTCACGCTCCCACTTACCGCGTCACACAGAACAGTCAGGACTGTGCCTGTTTCGGACATCGTTCCGTTCGTTGTGCGCCTCGTGCGGCTTTGCGGGTAATTGAGTTCGTCGAATAAAAAGGGGACCCTATTGATACTCTTCAAAGTAGCTAGAGTTGGGTTGCTTAACACTTAGTTGTGTGCTCGTCAGAAGCATATCTAAAATAGTTGAACCTGCCGGAAACGAAAAACGTTCCTGTAGTGAGTATAGCACTAGACTTTAACCCAAGAGATTGGGGGTTCGATTCACCTCTTTTCCTGTTGTTTAAATGTCATAAACTTTTATATTTCTATCGATATGAAGTGAAAGAGAATTAACTATAAACGAGTATGTACTCTGGCGAAGTGTGTCTCTTGACATCCACCAAGAACATCATAGCCTTTTGAGTCTTTACACAACAAAGCCTCCACACCACGTCAATATGGCTACTCCTTGTTAACTCGCCACATTCGTTAACTCACACACAAGCTTATATTTTCAACTACACTAAGTAATAGCACTACTTCTATTTTCATTAACCATTTCCTACTGCTAATTTCTTTTTTCCAGTGCTATTTTAGTAATTTACCACTCAAAATTTAAAATTTTTGTTTTTCAAAGCTTCAATTTCGATTCCTTGTGGCCCACAGCATTTACGACTAAAAACTTTAAAGGTAGTCTGGTGTGTATCACATTCTCATACAGATTTGTAAATATTAAACCAAAGAAAATTGTTTTGCCCGCCTAAATTTCATAATTTGTCAAAATCAGTCAGAGAAACCTAAGAATCAGATTTGTGGCTTCCGTAGATAGAAACAGAGAGAGATTTTGATTTCCACCCCACGATCTCGCTATGCCCAGCATCATCAACGTCATCATCTCGACTATAATAATTTTCAAAGTTCGATTGCGGATCGCCGTGATTGTGACTGTTGTGGCACTTTGAAAGCTTAAATACAAAGCTGATAAAAGTACTTTTACTAATGCCTAAAAAAAATTTCGGATTAATTTCTTTTTCTCTTTCCTTCTTTTTTTTTTTTTGCTAGAAACCAACTTCTTTTCTTTTGCACGTTTCGAATGACTGACAACACCAACAAACTAAGTATATATAACAATAGCAGCATAAGTAAACTTATTGTAATGTAGTGTAGTTGTTGTTGTGCCATTGGCTTTGTGTACGCTTTATTGGTTTTTCGCGCATTAGTGTATCCATTCAACACTCGACAACACCCACAACAGTACCTGGGTATACTGAAGAGGGCAAAGGCGACGACGAAAATATATGTGCAAGTGGCAAGCACATGTTGAAATCGAATTTGTTGCATTATGCTGAGGCATGCTAGCGTATAATTCTCAAGCACTTTTATTTGCTTTTTTTGGGTGTATTTTTACTGTGTGTTCAATATTTTTGAAAGAGTCACATACATATGTACATTAGGGCGAGTCACTCTGGCTAGCAGAATATTGTCCTATTTGTTTGTGAATTGTAGAGTTTCAAATGAATCGTCTTTGTCAGATCACCAAAATATAAGATTTGATTAATTAATACTAAAAGGTCTAAGTGTAGTCTGTTTAAAGCTATTGTGAGCTCTGTATCCAGCTGCAACAAGCAAACGTATCTGTATCCAGCAGACGACACGAATCAAGAAAACGTAGCCTGTAACCAGCAGATGACAACCATATAACTTACATACCGCCCACGATACGTCAGCAACATAGGCCTTGATGAACTCGCACTGAGCCAAGATGAACTTGCAGTGGCTATATACAAAACTATAGCCTACTGCACACTTTTTGACTTTAGCAATATACTTAGTTTTCGATTGTTATACACCGAATTTTGAATAACAGAATTTTTTGAAGCCGGAATTTTGAAATGCAGAATTTTGGAAAACTGAATTTTGATTTCCTAGTCAAAATTCACATAGGCTTTCTCAAGAAGCATGATGATGCTTTTACTACCAATCATAGTGAAACTCAACAACATCCCCTCCTAAGGTTCATGGTCACAGGATCAGCTCCTCAAATAGGGCGTAACGTCCCTCAGGCGACAAATTTGACAGGGGTAAGGAAAAATAGTCAGTGACCTCTTTTCAGCCGGAGATGACGGGATGTTCCCGTGAATCTTGTAGCACTGGACATCATTCTCAATCACCTAGTATATATATTTAAATCTAGTTTAATTTGGGGATATTATCCAATTTCTTGGAGGTAAGTGATTGCCATCTTTATTCCCAAACAAGGCAATAGGCCTCTGAAACTATCCAAATCATATGGGCCAAATCGGCCTATATGATTTACACCTTCCTGCTCTAATGGAAAGGTTGTTGATTTACTTATTAAGTATGTAGATGCAAGCTTACAAATTCGATACCACTTCATCGATTGAGATTGCTTTTTGTGGCTTCTTTGGTACTTTTTATGGCACCGGTTTCGGTTTAATTTCCACAGCTCAGGACAAAAGTGTCTTGACGGTGACGACCTCGATAACCTAAAGGGTAAACTAAACTCTAAACCGTGTGGTTTTAGGTTCGATATCCTTCTCACTCTGGTGGTAAATTATTGTTTATAAACGTGTCTTAAATGGAAAGAAAACCAAGATTCAATTACCCTATCTTCAAACGATAATACGAGGACTAGCCTTACTGCAGGCACAAAGTTGGGGGGTTACATTGCACTGGTAGTAGTCGCAAAAACCACGGAGAAAGTACAGGAGTTGTGCAATCGTAATGCGATACTATTGCGCAAAACTCAGATTTTCTACTGAAAATGGCTGTGTTAGAATCCTACAGCATTTTTCAACGCTGAAACTGAAGCTGGGAGCCGATTTTATCTGTTTATAGCATCCGAGATTCGAATAATTATAATCTGAAAGTGCAAAACTGAAGAAATATCACAAAAAGCAATTGTCCGGGTCACCAACCAAAGTTGAATATTACACCGAGAGTATTTCAGAAAGCGCTCCGGCTAGAAGGGTGTTTTATTCCAACCACGGTGGAGGAACATACAGAAGGGGACGTCCTAATCTCCGTTGGAAAGACCAGGTGCAGGGCAACCTAACTGCGCTTGGCCTTATCAACTGGCGCCAGCGCGCGCATAGCAGAGGCGACTGGCGAAGCTTTGTAGAGGCGGCCAAGACCGACCATCGGTTGTAGTGCCAGCTAAGTAAGTAAGTAAGTATTTCAGGGCAAAAAAAAATTCTTTAGGGTGTCTTGAAATACCTTGGAAAGTAAGTTGGAAATCTGTCTACAAGGACAACTTTTTTTCAGGTGTTATTCAACTCCGATATCATCTTGGACTAGTTAGTGATTTTTAGATTTTTTACCGAGATATAGTGGTTTTTTGGAAATTTATTGTAGAAATAAAAAATTTTAATGTCTGGGTCTTTGTCAGAGTTGGTAACTCTAGTACGGATCGACACGCGAATGCCTTTTAAGGTGGACCTCGTGCAAATAAGCGGAATTGACTAGCAAGTTATATCGTTCTCTACGTTGCCCCGATTTGGGTTAACGCAACGTACAATATCTGGCATTCGGGCGACATATCAGTTGAGCTTATTACGAATGGTCAGCGGTTTTCGTAGAGAATCTGATAACGCGATACTGGTTATTGAGGGTAATTGACACCACTAATGCGAACCCCAGAAGAAAAAAACATTTTGTAACTTTAATATTTGCAGCATTGATTTTATTTAAAAATATTGTAATTTAAAATTAAATTAAATTTTTGGTGTAAATTTGTTTATGTTTTTTTTTAAGTGTTTGGTGTAAATTTTTAGACAGAGATGCAGATGGATACGATTAATCATAATCCATCAAAAACTCGGTTTTGAATAATTTGATTTAGGGCTATTGCACATTAAGGTAGCGATATACAAAACCCGTCGTGCTTATTTCCTGCCAGAGAGATTGAGTTGCACAGTTTTTTCTTTTAATGTCACAACAGCCCATGTAGGGCCTGGCCAAGTTTTTCGCATCCAGTCATGTTGTGCGTGTTAAATTTGTTTACTTTTACACACTTAAATAAAGCGCTTATGTCTGTAAAGCGAAATCCGGGCATCAAATTAATAATAAGTTCAAATTTCAATATAGCAAAAAACAAACATGTGGTCTTAAAAGGTATCGAGTTCCGATAACAATTCCTTATATGTGAGTATGTTGCACCTGATTATGAACTTAACATATTTGCTTTTTATCATGAAATGTTTTAAACTAGAGAATTATCAAGAAATGTTTGTATTATGGTAAGTTTCAAATCTTTTATTATAAAACATTGAACTGTCAACCTCCTAGATTCACCATTGAATATGGATATTTTTGCTAAATCGACTTCGCCATAGATGTAGCACTGCTTCTACTACACACATACACAGAGCTGGGTATTTTTAATCAAGAAATTAACGTCGTTAACCCGAAAAGTGTTAACCAAAAAGTTAATTCGTTAATTCGGGGAGAAAAATTAACAGAAGTTAATATTAACTTATTGTATGGTAAAATTAAATAACATACATTTTTTCTCCAAAAACACTCAAACAAAAGTTGTACGACTATGTATAGAGAACATAATTTCCACTGCAGGCTGTGTTATATCAAATAAATAAGTTCACCAACACTTGCTCGCTCGAAAAGGCAGCACCTGCCACCAATTTCGTTTCGTTTCTCTCGTTATTGCTAACGTAATATTTATTTAAACAAAATTTAACGCCGTTAATTAACGGATTAACGGCCAAGACCGATCATCGTTTGTAGTGCCAACTACGTAAGTAACTAGTAACGGTTTTCTGCCCAGCTCTGGACATACTTATACAAGTACACATACACACGTTTGCCTTTTGTATTTAAATATTAACCAATATCATGCAAATATTTAATATGTATATACCCACATTTACTTTCTGATAAAGGGGGTAAGAAATAAAGAGAAAAAAGGAAAACAAAATCAATTTTTCCAAAGAATAAATTGTTTTTGGTGTTACTTTTCCGCTTCTTTCAAATAAAAATTTATTTACAATGATGACTTCCGCTGTCAAGCACACAAAACTTGCTCATATATAAAACCACACACACTCATTCATGCCCAATGAACATTGATGCAGGCCGTTGGATGAAGCATAGGTTTGAAATTGCCAGCGCAGTCTATTAAGTATATTCTAATCTGCTCATGTGAGATGAACACAATGGTGTGTAGTAGAACATTAGCTACAATTTCGCTGATGGCAGTAAAGTGTAACACATTGCCGTTATACGCAAAAAACTGGTGAAATTACAGCTTGATTTGACTTGACTTCAGGTGCACTAAATACTGCTTTTAAATTTTGGTACCAACAGAGGCTTCTTGTTCTAAAATAAAATTCCTTGCCGCTCGTTCTAGTTTGACTATGTACTAAAAGACTCCATATAAAATTTCACTAACCGAAATGGGTCTTATCCACGCGATTTTAATTTCTACAGATTTGGATGCACAGGTTATATAGTCGTACACAGATTTTTGCGGCACGTAGAGGTTTTGAGGAAAGTGTGTTAACAACTGGTGTGTTTTCTCTCGAAGTCCATTCTTGTATCGTATTTATGTTAATTTTAAAAGAAATACACTTTTTTCAAATGGAATTTTACACTTTTGTGTTACTTACTTAGCTGGCACTACAACCGATGATCGGTCTTGGCCGCCTCTATAAAGCTTCGACAGTCGCCTCTGCTCTGCGCTCGCTGGCGCCAAATTGATAAGGCCAAGTGCAGTCAGGTCGCCCTATACCTTTCCAACGGAGATTAGGACGTTTTTATACGCTTACCTATGTTTGTGTCGGCGTATAGTCCATTTTATTCGATACACGTCGTCCACGCATAATGGACCGTAGATCTTACGGAGTATCTTCCTCTCATCATTGATATCATTGATTCTCAATGTCCACGTCTCGGCGCCATACATATATTAGGACGCGAAAGTTTGAAGGACTTATAGAGCGTTATTTTCGTCGGTCGAGAAAGGGATCTGTTTCTCAAATGTCTACTGAGCCCGCAGTAACACCTGTTGGCAAGAGTTAATCTCAAGGCTGACATTATTGTTGGCATTAATGCTGCATCCTAGGTAAACTAAATCCCTGTTGACTTCAAAAGTATTATTGTCAACAGTAACATTTTGTCTAAGACGCCGTCACCCTTTGTTTGGTGACACAAGGTTTTGTCCTCATTCACAACTAGACCCATTCTACGAAACTCCCTTTCCAGATTGGAAAATGCTGCACTGATTGCTCACGCGTTGGTGCCAATGATGTCAATATCATCAGCATATGCTAGCAGCATGACACTCTTGTACAAAATAGTGCCAGAGATGTCGGTGTTCGTAGCTCGAATTATTTTCTCCAGAATAATATTAAAGAAGTTACCGATAGAGAGTCACCTTGTCTGAAACCTTTTGGTATCAAATGGCGAGGTCAGTTTAATTTGGCAAAGACGAATAAGTTTTGCAGGGATACCAAAGGCCTGAACCACACTGATAAGTTCCAATCAGTTTGTTGACGATGGACTTCAGTCTTTCGCACAGAAGATCCTTATATGCACCTTAAGAAGGATTAGACTATATTCTGCATAGAAGCTCATGTATGCGTTTTGTGAGCTCTTCGCCTCCAGTCTTAAACAACTCAGAAGGCAGGCCATGTGCACCTGCAGCCTTATTGTTTTTCAGCCAAGCGATGGCTGTTAAGACCTCTTCATAGTTAGGCGGCGGTACTTCAACGACGTCAGTGATTGGGGTTTCCGGAGTTCCAGGATTATTGTCGTCATCGATATTAAGCAGCTGCGAAAAGTGCTCCCTCCATAATCACATGCCCTGGACATCTGTCATCAGATTTACGTCTTCATTCTTGCAGGAATAGGACTGGTCTTCAAACCATGAGTCAGGCGTCTTATTCTTTCAAAGAATTTTCGGACCTCGTTCCTATCCTGCAACATTTCGATATCATTGAACTCGCGTCTTTCTTCATCTCTTTTCTTGCACCGGAAAAGACATTTCTCCGCCCTCCTCAACTCTCTGTATCGCTCCTTAGCAGCTCGCGCTGCAGGGTAGCTCCATATACTACGTTTTTCGCTTCACTAACGTCGCGACACTCTTGGTCGTACCACATATTTCTCCATCGACGGTGGTAGCCTAGCACCTTTTCGGTAGCCGAACGCATAGAGCGGGAAATGTGCGTCCACTGCGAGCATATATCATCAAGTTGAGGGTTGTTTTGCGATAGGAGAAGTGCAAGTTGATTGGCGAAGACTTCGACCGTCTGTTGTGATTGCAGCTATCCGTACGCGATTTGCTGCACATACGTGTTCAGACCTTGGCTGCAACCAAGTAGTGGTCTGATTCGATGTTTGTACCACGTATTGTGCGTACGTTAAGTACATTGGAAGCGTGCCTTCCGGCGATCACAACGTGATCAATCTTTCGTGTTTCGTCTGTTTTGATCAGGGGACCGCCAAGTGGCTTCATGGGTATCTTTATGTTGGAATTTCGTGCTACTAACTGTCATGTTTCGTGCGGCGGCGAAGTCGATCAGTCTCATACCGTTGTCGGTGGCTTCGTCGTGGAGACGTCGGACCAAAGAGACTTTGGTCGTTTCATCCTTCTCATCCGTCGGGGCATGGACACAAATTTGGCTGATGTTGAAGAATTTTGCCTTGATGCGGATAGTGGATAGGCGCTCGTTCACGGATGTGAACCTCGAGACTAGGTTTCTCAAAAATCTCAGCTTTTCTAATGAAAATTGTTAGTGATACTGGATTACTTTGTGAAAGTTTTCGTAATTTTTCTACCTAATAATGAATAAAAAAGTATAAAAAGTTTCACGATCTCTTAATTACTGAAATTAGGAAGCATTTTTGCAGAAATCTCAGAGTCTGAGCTTTGATGTTGTTGGTTACTTACCCTGAGTAAAAGGGAACAACCCACGTGGGTTGTGCTACTACTTGTGTCATTTTCTCAAACCTTCTGTAGAACTGGTTGGACAGTGGATATAATCTCGTTCCTCTACACATCCATCTAACACTTCTCCTATACCTATCTGGCAGCACAATAGATCAACTATGGCCGTAATAAGTAATAACTTGAGTGACATTCGTTAACTTTTGGCACTAACCTAAGCGAAATGAAGTCTTTATTATGGTTAAGCAGTAATACTTAACAAAAACAATTAATATGGCGTTATTAGCCTGAATGATATCAAGTGTGAATGTTTATTGGGTGCACACTGTCTTCATGCACTTCATACACATAGCTTCCGCAATTATACTTAAAAATACAAACAAACAAAATACAAAATAAATAAAAAATAAATAAATTAGTTATACAAAATGTAAGCAATAAGTACCGCCACCCTTACAAAATCAGACAATATCGATATACAAGTGTGTGTGTGTGTGTGTGTGTGTGTGTGTGTATCAGTTTGACGGAAAATATATATATATATATATATATATATATATATTGACTTAGTTGCGCATTTAAAGCGCATCATTTGCAGGAGTTTGGACTTGAAGTAAATGTAACGTGTACAAAGAGCCGTGGAGAGAAAATACGGGCGTGTCCGGGGGGAAAGAGATATTGAACTTACGTTCTCCTTATTCTACTTTGCTGAAAGGCCAGGCAAACTGAATTGATTTTTTGGGAAATTGTTTGGAATATCATAACAAAAACTAGTAAATTTAATTATTTTTTCATTTGAAATTAAAATTCAGGTAAATTGTGAAATTGAAATAGATAAAACAACAAACATTCTGTACAAAATAATAATATAGCTGGCTAATCTTTTTGAAAACATATTTTCTACGAAGATATTGCCTAAACAATTTCAAAATTGTAGGGTCTAAATGAATAGAATTTAATCAAAGTTAAGCAAAACTTTTGGAAACATTTTTTCAATAATTATTCAAAATTTCGTCAGATTTTTATTGAATTTGGTCAATATTCAATCATAATTCCGTCAATGTTTGGTTAAAGTTTTATAATAATCTATGTATGTATGTAAACAGGCTCAAACTAAAGTTAGGTTTGCCATAGAGAGAATAACAACAATATACCATATATAGAACAGGCATATGTATGTACTATATACATACTCTAAAGACATGAACATGAACTTGCCTAAAATTCGGAAAATAATTTTCGAAATTAAAAACATGAACAAACCAGTTTTATAATAATTTTATCAAAGTTTGGGCAAATTTAAATTAATCTTTGGACAAAATTTGGTCAGTACTTGGAAAATATTAGTGCATATTTGTTCAAAGTTTTTCCTAAATATGGAAATATTCTGGTGAAATTAGAGAGGAGTAAGTAGCTCTCCGTTCCCGCCCTCGTCAAGCCTACATGTATACCGAACTAGAGAAAGTTCCCTATAAGCACCGAAGCAAGTCTTTGATAGGCTCATCATAGAGTTGCTTGCCTCTTTTTTGAAAATTTTTTTAAAGCAATCACAATGGGCATTGTTGTCTTCGAGTGGAAGGGCGTATATTGCCATGAATTCATCAGCTATGAAGTCTTGTTATCTATGAATCTATTATACATATATACATGATTTGGATGCACAGCTAAGTGTATGCACACGCTTCAGTATGTACAATGTATATAAATATGAGCTTCGTGAAAGCGTTTATCACAGATGTGCACCAATATCTCTACTGATGCCCTTTTCGCGGCTGCTGGGCTGCATTTATTTGTTATTTCGAATGTGGTGGTTATATTGTTCCAAGTAACAAGGAAATTCGCAACAAATCTACAAAGTAAATTTTTTGTTTTTTGTTTTTCGTTCGTTTCGCATGATTTTTATGCCCTTTTGCTCCATTTATCATTTGCTTGTCGAATGTTTGCAATTTGTCTTCTTACTTTGGCAAATGGACTTTTGGCGCGTGCCTTCATCTTTGTACCTTCATAGAAGCGACAACAAGCGGGTGATAACAGTGGTAGCCGAAGTATGGCAGACGACGTTAAAAACTCACACTACATTATTTCCCCATTCATTCAGTCACTCACCCACAACCACTGATTGCCTTACTACTTGGCTGATGTCTTGCCGCTCGCCTGCATACTTGCGGCTGTGGCTGCAGTAATGGAACAAACCGCATCAAAAATACCAGAAAAAAATTACATCGTGTCATCGACACTTAGAAATAAAAATAATTTAATTAACATTTGTACTTTCTCACCATTTTCAATACCCTTTACAAGAACTACATAAGTTAGATAAATATAAGTAAAAAAAATCGATTGGAATTTTGCCAAAGAGATTGGAAATGAAATGAATTTTTAATTTTACCGTTTTTGTTTCTTTACCTCTGCTGCATTTCTCCCTCTCCCATTCGTGGTTACCCAGTCGGTAGTGTGCAACTAACGAGCACAATGAAAGCATAGGCCGATTATCGGACTCAATACCCTTCTTGGGGATTACTTTGTACCTACTTACTACGGACATTGTGTCGTAAACATTTTCATACCTTTATATGGTACAACGGACGGCACGAAGCAGACAGGTAAGACAATTGCCGACGCTTTTTGAATTGTAACTGACAATGGCAAGAGCCGAGAGTTCAAACACGGAACGGAGAGAGAGGACGAGTACACAGAAAGACAGTGGACTATTTTATAATTACTTATATCTTTTAAAATAATAATGTTTCTTAATACGTAATTTAATTCTGTAATAAAGTATTTACATGTAAACGAATAGAATTTTCATATTTCATTGATTTGAAAATGAGAGAGGCATGAGCCTTTGGCACTGCAGAACCTTACAACACCGGTTTCCCGGTGAGTGGAAAAGAAGAAGGTGTTTTTAGTCAGTAGGAACCCAACGTTGAGTAGGAGTTGCCTTTATTGATAACGAATTATATTTTATAAAATACAATTCTTTCTCAAAAAATATAAAATTTTGTGTGAGAAGATAACCTATAATTAAATTATATAAATACCAACTCGCCATCAAATACGTAAGGACATTAAAAACTAGATATGAGATTATTACTTATTATAATAATATAACTTATTTCAAATATCTAGTTAAAATTAAAGTTTCTTAACAGTAGCGTTGTAACATTTCTTTTGAAAATCACAATATTGTTTACATTTCTTATATTTTCTGGTAGCTTATAGATAGTGCGCTTCTTTCCGTTCGAAAGAAAAAAGGTCTTAATGTTAGAAAAATTCATAATACTACATATATGTGGTATTCAACTCAACTTGATGATATATGCGCGCAGTGGAATCACATTTCCCGCTCTATGCGTACGGCTACCGAAGAGGTGCTAGGCTACCACCGTCGACGGAGAAATATGTGGTACGACCAAGAGTGTCGCGATGCTACTGAAGCAAAAAACGCAGTCTACAGAGCCACCCTGCAGTCAGTTGCAACGCGAGCTGCTAAGGAGCGATACAGAAAGTTGAGGAGGGAGGAGAAACGTCTTTTCAGGCGCAAGAAAAGAGATGAAGAAAGACGCGAGTTCAATGATATCGAAATGTTGCAGGACAGGAACGAGGTCCGAAAATTCTTTGAAAGAATAAGACGCCTGACTGATGGTTTGAAGACCGGGGAGGGAGCACTTTTCGCAGCTGCTTAATGGTGATGACGACAATAATACCGCCACCGCGGAATCCACTCCGGAAACCCCAATCACTGACGGCATTGAAGTACCGCCGCCTGACTATGAGGAGGTCTTAACAGCCATTGCTCGGCCGAAAAACAATAAGGCTGCAGGTACAGATGGCCTGCCTGCTGACTTGTTTAAGACCGGAGGCGAAGAGCTCAAAAAACGCATGCATGAGCTTCTATGCAGAATATGGTCAGATGAAAGCATGCCAAGTGCGATTATGGATTATGGATTATTGGAACCTCAGCGTACTCTGCCCAATCCATAAGAAAGGTGATTCCACAATCTGCGCCAACTACCGTGGGATAAGCCTTCTTAATATTGCATAAAAGGTTCTATCGAGCGTACTGTGCGAAAGACTGAAGCCCATCGTCAACAAACTGATTGGACCTTATCAGTGTGGCTTCAGGCCTGGTAAATTCACCATCGACCAAATATTCACACTACGCCAAATCCTGGAAAAGACCCGAGAAAAACAGATCGACACCCATCATCTATTTGTCGATTATAAAGCCGCCTTCGACAGCACGATTAGGGATCAATTGTACGCCGCAATGTCTGATTTTGGTATCCCTGCAAAACTCATTCATCTTTGCAAAATGACAATGACCAACACCATTTGATACCAAAAGAGGTTTCAGACAAGGTGACTCCCTATCGTGCGACTTCTTTAACCTTATGATGGAGAAAATAATTCGAGCTGCGAACATCGACATCTCTGGCACTATCTTCTACAAGAGTGTCATGCTGCTAGCATACGCTGATGATATTGACATCATTGGCAAAACCGCTCGAGCAGTCATTGCAGCATTCTCCAACCTGGAAAGGGAGTCTCGTCGTGTGGGTCTAGTGGTGAACGAGGACAAAACGAAATACCTTGTGTCAACAAACAAAGAGTCACGGCGTCTTGGACAAAATGTCACTGTTGACAACCACACTTTTGAAGTCGTCAAGGATTTCGTATATCTAGGATCCAGCATAAACACCAACAATAATGTCAGCCTTGAGATCAAGCGGAGACTAACTCTTGCCAACAGGTGTTACTACGGGCTCAGTAAGCAATTGAGAAGTAGAGCCCTCTCCCGTCCTAATGTATAGCTCAGAGACGTGGACATTGACCATCAATGATGAGAGGCTGTTCGGAGCGTTCGAGAGGAAGATACTCCGTAAGATCTACGGTCCAGTATGCGTGGACGACGTCTATCGAATAAGATGGAACGATGAGCTGTATGAGCTGTACGCCGACACTGACATAGTCAAGCGTATAAAACTCCAGCGGCTTCGCTGGCTGGGTCATGTTGAGCGAATGGAAGAAAGCGCTCCGGCTAGAAGGGTGTTTTATTCGAACCACGATGGAGGAACCCGCAGAAGGGGACGTCCTAACCTCCGTTGGAAAGACCGGGTGCAGGGCAACCTGACTGCTCTCGACCTTATCAACTGGCGCCAGCGCGCGCATAGCAGAGGCGACTGGCGAAGCTTTGTAGAGGCGGCCAAGACCAATCATCAGTTGTAGTGCCAGTTATCTCTTTTTATTAAAAAGTATATTAAAGAAAAAACAAATTATTCCGAAAGTTCGTAATTATTTCAAAATAATACGAACATATCCTGACGAACATATCACAGTCGTTTCCGAATGAGTCGTTCAACTTTTAAGGTAAATTTCACCTAAATTTCTTAGTGTAAGCTTTCGTTTACAAATTTCCATTTCAGGCATTGCACAATACCTTGCGACCATTTTGGACAACTTCATTCCAGGAGCGTTGTGGATATTCATTAGAACAAAGTCTATATCTCACATTATGGAAGTTGTGTAATACAAAAATTACCTTTCGACAGCTTAGCGATCGCTTTAATGTTGCGAGAGGAACTACCCACAAAATATTTTTTCGGACTATTAAAGCAATTTGTTCATTAAAAAACCAGGACATTTTTCATCAGCGCATCAACAAAATATAATGGAAAACTTTGAATGTAGCAGACACAATCCCTTTCTTTTTGTCATAGGATGTGTAGACGGAACACATTTGAAAATACCTACGCCAGCGACAGATGCAATAAGCTATTATGACCGTTGAAGAACCGCAGCCCGACTATGAAGAGGTCTTAACAGCCATCGCTGGGCTGAAAAACAATATGGCTGGCAGTGTACATGGCCTGCCTTCTGAGTTGTTTAAGACTGGAGGCGAAGAGCTCACAAAACGCATACGTGAGATTCTATGCAGAATATAGTCGGATGAAAGCATGCCATGTACTCTGCCCAATCCATAAGAAAGGTGATTCCATGATCTGCGTCAAATGCCGTGGGATAATCCTTCTTAAGGTGCATATAAGGTTCTATCGAGCGTACTGTGCGAAAGGCTGAAGTCCATCGTCAACTAACTGATTAGACTATATCCGTGTGGTTTCAGGCCTGGTAAATCCACCATCGATATTCACAATACGCTAAATCCTTGAAAAGATCCGAGAAAAACACATCGACATCCACCATCGATTATAAAGCCGCCTTCGACAGCACGATTAGGGATAATGTCACTGTTGACAATTGTACTTTTGCAGTCTTCAAGGATTTCGTCGATTACACGTCGTCCACGCATACTGGACCATAGGTCTTACGGAGTATCTTCCTATCGAACGCTCCTAACAGCCTCTCATCATTGATGGTCAATGTCCACGTCTCTGAGCTATACATTAGGACGGGAAGGATGAGGGACTTATAGAGCGTTATTTTCGTCGGTCGAGAGAGGGCTATACTTCTCAATTGCTTACTGAGCCCGTAGTAACACCTGTTGGCAAGAGTTAGTCTCCGCTTGATCTCAAGGCTGACATTATTGTTGGTGTTTATGCTGGATCCTAGATATACGAAATCCTTGACGACTTCAAAAGTGTGGTTGTCAACAGTGACATTTTGTCCAAGACGCCGTGACTCTTTGTTTGTTGACACAAGGTATTTCGTTTTGTCCTCGTTCACCACTAAGCCCACTCGACGAGACTCCCTTTCCAGGTTGGAGAATGCTGCACTGACTGCTCGAGCGTTTTTGCCAATGATGTCAATATCATCAGCTTATGCTAGCAGCATGACACTCTTGTAGAAGATAGTGCCAGAGATGTCGATGTTCGCAGCTCGAATTATTTTCTCCAGCATAAGGTTAAAGAAGTCGCTCGATAGGGAGTCACCTTGTCTGAAACCTCTTTTGGTATCAAATGGTGCGAAGAAGTCTGTCCCAATTTTCACTGCGCTGGTGGTGTTGGTCAGTGTCATTTTGCAAAGACGAATGAGCTTTGCAGGTATACCAGGATACCAAAATCAGACATTGCGGCGTACAAGTGATCCCTAATCGTGCTGTCGAAGGCGGCTTTATAATCGACAAATAGATGATGGGTGTCGATCTGTTTTTCTCAGGTCTTTTCCAGGATTTGGCGTAGTGTGAATATTTGGTCGATGGTGAATTTACCAGGTCTGAAGCCACACTGATAAGGTCCAATCAGTTTGTTGGGCTTCAGTCTTTCGCACAGTACGCTCGATAGAATCTTTTATGCAATATTAAGAAGGCTTATCCCACGGTAGTTGGCGCAGATCGTGGAATCACCTTTCTTATGGATTGGGTAGAGTACGCTGAGGTTCCAATCACTTGGCATGCTTTCATCTGACCGTATGCTGCATAGAAGATCATGCATGCGTTTTTGAGCTCTTCGCCTCCGGTCTTAAACAACCTAGCAGGCAGGCAGTTTGGTACACTTCTAATATATCGTCCTTCATTAGTTTGTCATTTACTTTTTCACCAATTTTTATAATTTAGTCGTTTAGATTGGCGTTTTTCAGTGTTGGTAGATTTGTTATTATTAATTTATTTTTGTTTTATTATTATTATATCTGTTTCAATTTTCATCTTTGTTTTAACATTTTTACTATTTGCTCTAATTTCTTTCATTTCTTTTTTAATTTGTTTATTCTCTTCGACTAGATGATCTATTTTATTTTTTAGCTCATCAAAACTTTTGCTAATATATTGCTGTGATTCTTTAATTTTTCTCATAGCTTTTTCTTTTTCTGTGAATTGTTTGTTGAAGTTGTTAATGATCATCGATCGATTTCCGCTATTTGTCTCTTCCTAACTCGAAGTTGATTTTCCTTATGATTTTGTTTTTTGCTAATTCTAGTCTTTGGAGCCGTTATTTTTTATTTCAAGCAAATAATAAATTTTTTATAACATTTTATATTATTATTCTAAACTGTGATTTTGTAGTTCCCTTTAAGATGCACGTTTTAAATATATATTCAAAAGTTTTTAAAGTTTTATAAATGTTTTCTGCTAATTTCATTTGCTTTTTATGTAGGACTTATAATTTAGCTTCCTTACGCTTCGACAGTTATTTAACTTTTTGTATTTGGGTAGATTTCCATCTTCCCAATAAAAATAACCCATTCGTTTGTATGTTGCCACTCTGAACCTGACGACATTTAAGTTCTTTCATTTCATTTGGTTCGAAAGATATTCAACAAAATCTGAGCAAATATATTTCAACTTCAGTATCTTTCTCTACGGCAGATTCAAAAGGATGGAAGAAGTCCTTGATCTGACACTTATCACTGACAATGAAAATATACACAGTGGTGTAAAATTTTAGAGTATACAATCAAAAGTCTGTCGCAGACCATCGATGGATACTCTTCAACATGAGTCTCAAGACTTAGGTCGCACCACCTTACAGAAACCCGAAAAGAATTGACTGGAGCTCATTCAGAGGAATAGCAAAGTTAAGGCTGCCTCCCAAACACATTATAAATATCAAATCAGCAGACAATTTAAATGAGAAGGCATAAATCTTTATGAACGCTATATAGGCGGTCTTCAAAATCAAAGCAGTTTTTGTCGAAAATATTGTTTGGTACAATCCAAAAAAGAAACTTTGTAAATTTATTTTATCTAATTGGTACACAGCTGTTGGAACCAAATATTGTCTAAGTCCATATCTTCTAAAAGAAAGCTATGCAGGCGATCTTTAAAAGTTTCTGCCCTATCACGCACAGTAAAAAGTCAGTTCACTAGGAGGATATTTAACATCTCCCACAGAAACAATTTCTACCAACCATACAAAGACTGTCTTAGGGAATACAAGAAAAATATACAGATGCTAAGAAAAAGACTTTAAAGAATTTTTGTAGCTAAATATATATACTACAGAACTCATGAGTTAAGAGTGCTTAGACGCACTAGTCCATTCCGGACTAGTACAAACTTAGTCAAAGAAATTGAAATACGTCCACATTTCCAAAAGTAGGAAGAAGGGGGCACGAAGCTGACTAAGGCTTCATGCGCATTAGCAGGAAGATCACAGGAAAATCAAAATCGATATTTTGTATTCAATTCGCTATCACTAACCGCCAGCGCCAGTTATCAATACGAGTAAATAACGATTACTCAGCAGAGAGCCGAGCAGCAGAGAGTAAATAACTGCAAGTTTAAAATATAGGAAAAGGTTCTGATAGTTGATCTTACCTAACTGTTTTGTCAGATTGGTTGGTGTTTTCGAGATATTAATTTTTAAATTTTTCATTGTTGGCCCTCAGAGTTCATTGTTAAACGATACTTCTTTTTCAAATGGAAAATGGTTTAAATCTTTATAGTATGTATATCTACCAGGGTATGTATACATACCTAACCAAAACAATCGACACACGGCGAATAAATTTGTCAAACAAATCTGCGATACGAATATAAAGCAAACACATAAAAACCTGCATAAGGAGTTAAACGAGAACTGCCAGATTATTGCAGCAACACCAGCGATCGTGAAATTTTGGATTCCCTTTAACCAACAGGCGACTACTTATATGGCACATGTTTCTAGTCAAACACTCTAGAAATATTTCTAGACCATTCATACTAGTAAAAAGATTAGTCCAATGAAATATTGGACATGACCAGATTGATGTAATAAACCTCGTTCTTGTTGACACCAAACAAACCCGATTGCACTTCGGGAGTGCAAATAGCAGCCGAATTGTTTAAATGTATTTAGCCGAATGTATGGAAAACCGGTTTATACGTCGTATATGCTTTTGTTTTCTTTTTGGGAAAAAATAATACCGCCACAGAAAGAACCTACGGTTCTGGATTGGTATGATTTACCTACATAGTAACGTACGCACAAGTTAGTCATCGGATCTATACACCGACTCGTTAAAGCAGCAGCAAAGTAGCGAATATCAGTTTTTTTTTGCTTTGCTCGCTGCTTTACACTACATATTACTTTCAAAACGATAGTACGATAAATGCTCATGTGGCTCAGCTAATAAGACCTTTGCTCCATACTCCACAGCCACTGGTTCGAGCCCAGTAAACTTCATAAAATTTAATAAGTAATTAAATAAATAAGTAAAAAATTTAAAAACAAATTTTAATGGGGCCACGACATCGTCCCATGTAACTAGTTTTTGGACTAATATATAAAGATAGTGCAGGACCATTACTGGTAATGGGTAATGAAAAGCCTGTATAAAAATAGTCCATTGTCATACATATGTTTAGACTAGATATAGATCTAATTGTTGTCCATCGCGGTCTAGTATAATACTGATACTTATAGGACTAGTTCGATTGGTTACAAGTTATTTTGTAAAAATTGCCATATTATTTTGCTGCCCACATTTTTCTCACTATTTGAAAACGTCAGTCGATCGATGCGCACAATTTGCGATCGCCTTAATGACGACGACCTCGTGTTGTGAATTTCAGCAAGAGCCTATAAATGCAACTTAACGTTAATACACTCATTCATATATGTACATATGTATATTTGTATGTTTTTTTTTTATTTGGTTTCAATCAGATAGGTGGGAATCTTCGTAGATATGAGTAGCACCGCACTGCTTACATGCCCGATTCGCATCCACGGACTAAACCCACCTCCTAAGAGCGCTGTTTTAGTAAGATATGATCAACATTCTCGATTTTACCATCACAAAATAGACGGTACGGATGGTCATCGTGGGTGTATTTGTACAGATACTGGCGAAAGCCCTGATAGGAACTGTATGAGGTGATAATTTATCTCCCCATGGTAACCCGTCTCTTCACATTACGGATCAATGTCCTCGTCCACCGACATTTCATTGATGTCTCCCATCGATGTTGTCGCTCTTCCATGCATTTTTCTGCAGTGATCCCAGCATAGAACCCTGTGGAACCCCAGTAACTTCGTGGTCTTTTGGTCCCTCCGTAGTGTCATATAGCAGCTCCCTGTCGGTGAAGTAACTAGCTATAATCTTAATTAAGTAGTCAGGGATGTGCATATCCGCCATCGCTTTCAGTACGCAGCTCCAGTTAGCGGAATTAAACGCATTTTTGACATCCAAGGTAACTATAGCACAGTATTCTTTTGTGCCTTCAAATCTCTCTTTTCCTCTCTAATGCCTTTTGCGCAATATCACAGACGGTTGTAACAGATTCTATTGTTGATCGCTTTTTCCGGAACCCATATTGCCATTGCGATAACCCTTGTATGTCTTCCTTAAACTTTTCGAGTCGGGCGAATATTATGCTTTCGAATACCTTGCCTGCAGTATCCAACATGCACAAAGGCCTGTGTTACGATGGTTCCTCGGGAGGCTTGTCACCTTTAGGGAGCAGCACTTAAGGTTGCCTCTTACATTCTCTAGGAAAGGCTCTCTCCTTTAGGCACAAAAATAATTGGCTAAACAATTTTGGTTTTCTGCACACTGCCAGTTTTAACACAACATTTCAAAACCCGTCTAATTCAGGGGATTTTCGAGATTTAATTCTCGAGGCTGCAGTAATTATTTCCGCCGTTGAGACTGAAGGTATTATCACCGAGTGTATATTTAGCTCATGTGGCAGTTTCAATTCCTCCTACAGTGGGAATAGGCCAGAAACAATTTTTTCATCATGTTAGGGCACACACGCTACTGCTCTTAAGCTTGATCATAACCATATTATAGCCATTCCCCCATGGATTTTTGTCTTTAAGCCGTCGGTACTCCAAGTTTTCTCTTGATCTCTGTCTAAAGAATTTAATTGGCTAAACAATTTTGCCGTCGTAGCTTGAGACACTCCGAAGATTTCCATTAGTTTTCTGTGGCATTGATGCATCACAGATACCTGTTATTATTTTCATCACTTCCTTAGTATGCAACTCGGAGTTGCCAGTGTTCTCGTCTAGGTTTTCAGTCATGTATTCTACCATGTATTCAAGCATATAAAGATCCAGCTCTTTGATTTTCCATTCACGTTTTTGCGCCTTTTGCACTTGTTTGCTAAACTTGTATCTTTGCTGTGGCTGTGATTCTAAACATTATAGCGGAGTAGTTACAATACTTATGTGAACTCAGATGCTACTTTCCAATCTGTTCTTCTTTGATTGACCCTGCAGCGCCTTTCTGGAATGTGTTCTTATTACAACATTAAGATTCGCGAAGGCTTCAAGTAGGGCTTCCCCTCTCACATTCGTTTTTGCAGTACCCCATTATACTGTAAGTTAGACGGTGCTGGATGTATGGTGTACGTCGTTGCCTTTTGGTTCATTCAGCATTTTGGAGCATTTGCCGATTTTGGAGCATTAAAATTCACCATTGGAGTGAAACACTGCAAGTTTGATTGCCAGTATAACACTGAATTCATTTGAATTTATTTCTACAGCAGTATTTATATGAATTCTTACAACTGAAAATATGCTTACAAATACCCAACTAGTGTGTGCACATGTGCTTGCAATATGACCCATTCAGCCCATTTGCCAACACAAACCATTGTCAGCAAACGCTGACTCAAATGACACATACATCGCGTTACTTGAACCACGATCGGCGCCGCTGCATGTCATGCGACACCCCGCAAGCAATTACGATCGATCGATTTTAAATCAATGTGGCATGTTGTGACACATTGAGAATGCACTACAGTACTGCCCAGGAGTTGAAATCACCTGCGATAACAACCGGTATTTTACCGCTAGCATTAACCACCAGAAGATCTAACATAGGTTTAAATTCTTCCAGTGGCTCACTAGGTGGAGTATAAGAGCTGTAGAAATGTGTTCCTCCAATTTTAGTGTGAACGAAGCCATTGTATTCTGCTGCTACTTTTGCTTTCAAAAGGAAAAAGTTTCTTTTGATTGAGGGAGCGTTATACGGTTCGCTTATCAGCACAACGTTTCAGTCGTTGTTTGTACAAGCAGGTTTTGTGCTGCTTCGCCGTGGTTTAGGTTTATTTGCATGCAGCTTATCATATTCTTAATAGACCTACCGCCTTTTTATACATAGGACATCTATAACTTCCAGTGGAGTGATCTAGGCCGCCCTCCACTCTAGGCTTGCATGTGATACACTTCGACTTCGCGATACACTGTTTGGCATGGTGTTCTTTTGCGCCGCATCTCAGACAAGAAACCCCTAGGTTTTCGGTTCCTTTTCAATTTCTTTCTATATGATCAAACTCCACATATCAGTAACATCTGCGTGGACTCATAACCTCACGAAGCGTGCATCTTACCCAACCAACCCGTATTCCTCCAGGTGTTAGAAGCATTCTTGCGTCTTTGGCAGCTACATTAATTAACGCTGTTTGTGTACCATCTCTTGCGGGTCTTATCGACTTGATCGCTCTGGGTTCGAGCTTATTAGTTTTTGGGAACTGCTCGTTTATAGCGCTACAAATATCATCGGCTGTCGTCACCTCGTCTAGGTCACGAAGTTCAATGGTTATTGCCTGAATTAGGATTCTCACCTCCGCTGATTCATTGAGTAGTTCTGAAGTGCAAGCTCTAAATTTGCAGGTTAGATTACCAGTTTTGCGCTTTAGTTCCAGCAGCAGGTCTCTGTTGGCTATCTTCCTGATTTTGGTTACTGTTTGGTTGGTGTTTCTTTTGCTTAGCCATATCAGCATAGGATGTATTGCCAGTTTTTGCTATGACAATTGCATCAGGTCTTCCTGCCTTCCGCACAGTCTTGCTCCATTTCATCGTGGACGTATGTCCACTTCTCGGATAGGATCTCTGCCATGGTTTTTTCCGACGCTTTGCTATTTTCATTAAAATTCTTCTTTTGCTCATGCCTTTTATTCCCGCGGTATATACCGCTTTTGCTGCTCCTTCTCCCTTTTTTACAGCTTGCTTGTGTGCCTCTGCTGCCGCGCTCGCTATTTTTGCATATGGAGAGGTATGTACACACTGGTACAGACCTCACCTTCCCTTTTGTTCTGCTGCTGCACTCATAATTTTTGCATGGTGTGAGGTCTGGACACACTGATCCTTTCCTCATAGGGATTTCACTGTCGCAGTTTGTACATTTGTATGTATGCAAGTCTATATGTGTCCATGTACCTACTGGCGGAGAAATGTGCACCCTAACTGATTCTGATGCACATCTGTTGAAATGCATTTCAAATGCCTCCCATAGTTTTCTGTTTTATATGCCAAAATTGGAATGTTCGGCAATGCTTTGTGTGCAGTGTATATCAATGTACTATTGTGTAAGTATTCTAATCGTATTTTTTTCCGTATTTACTTTGCATCTCAAGAGCCTGCTAACACTACTGCTGTAATAAGTAAGTTAGTTTTTTAGTACATGTGCAACGTACTTCTTATTTTAAAATCTATTACATTGTATTTTTTTGTATTTTATATATGAAAAAGCTCACGTCCAAGACCTAGCAGTTGATTGAGCTACAGTCACCAACGAGCATAGAACAACAAAATTGTGTTAAAACATATTAAATAAAGATATTAAACAAGCATATGAAATGAGATAACCATATTTATTACATGTTGTCAGAAGTAAATCGCTCGTAAAAATTGCAACTAACTATTGCAATTGAAATTGTCCCAGTGCTGAAAATATTATTATTTGAAAATTAATTACATCCCAGTTTTCAAGTAAACGGTAAAACTCTGAGAAAAACGGTAAAAAAATTTGAGAGAATTCAGAATTTTGTTCAGCTGCACTACAGTTGTGAAATCAGTGAACTCATCAAGTCAAAAGAATTTTGTGCACCTGAACCGCTGGATGTTGCAAATATTGGTATTTCTTGGCCAATATGGATTAAAAAATTTTATTTTTGGCTCAAAGCTACAAAGCGTGATGTGGATGAACAAGATGATCAAATTGCTGCGTTTTTGTCATTAATTGGCGATGAGGGTCTCAACATTTATAACACCAAATTTCCCAATAATGGCACTCCGGATGAAATGTATGGCATATCGAGAAATCTTGCTGGTGAAATAGCAGCTCGTCGTAAATTACATGTGGTGATCACAGCATTTGATGACTATTCGACGCCAAAATGAAATTAATCAATGGAGCTGTTCAAATTCATAGCTATTAAGCAAAGTAAGAAGCAAAGTTTTGCTGAGCTTGAAACTCAACTACGCAAACAAGCGTTGTTTTGCGAATTTAAGTACACATGTGGAGTTTCTTATGCAGAAAAAATGTTGCGTTGCATGATTACAACAGGGGTAGCAGATCGTAAGCTGCAAACAAAGATGATACTCACAATTCAACCCTGAGAAGATACAATACAGGAAAACTTTAGTCAAATTTATGGGAAATGACATTTCACACAACTCTATTAGAGCGGGTCGTAAATATTCTGAGGCTATTTCGCAAGTGCCACGACCAAAGGATAAGGCTGACGTTTTACGATTTCTTGGTTTGCTTAAGTACATTGGTCGATTTATTCCTAATCTTTCAAAGATTACAGCAGATCTTCGCAATTTAACGAAAATATGTAAATTTTGAATGGAATGGACACCATGAGAGTGAATTCAATAATTTGCTTTGTCTAGTTTCGTCTGACCTAGTGTTGGCTACTTATGACCCCAAGAAGCCAGTCGTTGTTCAAACCGATGCATCTAAGGATGGGCTTGGTTGTGTCATTCTGCAAGACAGTAAACCGGTATCGTTTGCATCTCGTACACTTACGAAGAGTGAGCGAAAGTGGGCTCAAATTGAGAAAGAGCTGCTAGCTATCGTTTTTGCTTGTCAACGATTTCATTATTTTCCTTATGGCCGTGAATTTACGGTCCAAAGTGATCATAAACCATTGGAAACACTAATCAAGCGTGATATTGATGATGTGACTATGCGACTTCAACGAATGTTTATGATTTTACTGATGTTTTAACAAATGACAGTAGTTTATACACCAGGTAAACAGATGCAGACTGCCTGTCGCGAGCGCAATTGCCTGAAACGGATGAATTTGATGATTTTTCTGGGGTTGTTCACACAGTAATTAACAACATCTGCATTAATAATAATGACGTTGAACAAGGTTGGTCAAGTTATCATCAACTCAATGATGTAAGTCAACATTTTCATAAGATGTGGAAGAAGGCATGGTGCTTCTAGACTTTCGACTGGTTGTACCTACAGCAATGCAAAGACAAATGGCAAATTGGCTACATGAGTCGCATTTGGGAATTGAGAAGACATTATCAAAGGCTAGAGAGCTTTTTTATTGGCCTGGTATGAATGAGTTCCTTAAGGAAAAGGTGAAATCATTCATTGTTTTTGAAAAGTTCACACGTAATGCACAAAAGAAACCAATAATACAGGAAAAAGCTAAGTATCCATATCACATTGTGGGCATTGACAATTTTGAATATGCAGGTCGAGACTTTATTTTTGTTTATGACTCCTACTCCAACTATTTGGTAGCAATTGAATCAAAAAATAAGACAGCATCTCAAATCATTGAATCTCTTAATGCTGTTTTCTTCAAGGTTTTTCAACCATTATTAGGTGCGACAATAGTCCATTTAATTCTAGACCGTTTGCACAATTTCCTTCGCAATACAATATCAAACTTAAATTTTCAATCCCTCGCTATCCACAAAGTAATGGATTGGCTGAAAAGGGAGTGGCAATTGCTAAAAACATTATAATGCGATTGTATGAAGCGTATGATATTCAGTCATATCAATATCGTATTCTTGAGTACAACACCACTCCTGTGGCTAGTATGAATTTATCGCCTTCGGGCTTGTTCTTTGGCCGCCGACTAAAGACTAAGATCCCTGTACTGGATGCCCTTTTATTTAGGAACAACATTATGGAAGATCAGGTTAAGAACAAAATTGATAAGAAGAAAGAAACACAGGCATATTATTTTAATCGCTTAGCCAAGAAACAACCAAAATTAAATATTAGTGACCTAGTTATATTTAAGAAAGATTCAAAGCAATGGCATTATGGCACAGTTGTTGGAATCGTTAGTACTAGTTCATATATTATTAAAGATACGATGGATAGATTCTTTAGACGCAATCGGCGACATTTGGCAAAAACGCGTAATCAAGATTTTGATCCAAGTGAGTTGTTACTAGGAGATGAAACGGTAACTACTGAAAAAATGCCAAAACAGGCGATAGTTGTTCCACCTGGAGATGTAAACCAAAATAATCATTATAGTTTTCAGGCTACTAACAGCTTTCATAGTTTGCAATCTGAAGATGAGTTAGATCAGACACACATGTCTGACTCTGATTCAGATATACCTAAATCTGCAGTAGATTTGTCGCCACCGGGAGTAATAATGAGAAGTGGTCGTGTTCTTAAACCACCCAGAAGATATGGTTATGAGGATTAGGGTACTGGTTAAACAAGTATAATTAAAATAAACAATCAGTTATTGTTGTTCTCAGGAAAAGAAAGCGTGTAATAAGTACGTTAGTTTTTTAGTACATGTGCAACGTACTTCTTATTTTATAATCTATTACATTGTATTTATTGTAGTTTATAAATGAAAAAGCTCACGTCTAAGACCTGGCAGTTGATTGAGCTACAGTCACAAACGAGCATAGAGCAATAAAATTGTGTTAAAACATATTAAATAAAGATATTAAACAAAAATATTAATTGAGGTAACCATATTTATTACAACTGCAAGCATGTATGACTGTGCGAAAGAGCAGACTTGTAAAAGAATGCAGTCATTTCAAGTTTTAAGTCTGTTGACTTAAATCATCATAAATCATTTTGAAGCAAATGACTGAAAATTCTTTTGTAAAACCATGTTTTGAAGACATCCGTTTCTTGTATCTTATTGGATCTGAATAATTCATTTATTGACTTGAGTTAATTTAGTTGAACTAATTGTAGTTAAATAAAACAACCAACAGGAAGGTGAGAACCAATTCTTCAGTACAGGTGAGAACACAGAGCAAAACTTTTTTTGACAAAAAAAAGATTTTTATTGAAATTTGGAGGCTGAAGGTAATTCAAAGTAGAATATGAACTAATATACATCTACATTTTCTCGTCACCAGAGGGTAATCCATTATAATAGGATACATTTATACATATGGTAGCTGTGAGAATAAATTATTGTATTGCATTTAAATTTTTGGCCATATTATTATGAATACCAAATTTATTTTGTAATAATTTAAGAACTTCACTCAGTAAAGGTGCAGTCGCAATTGACTGCAAAACTTCAACAAAATTTCAAGCCAAGACTACGATTGCAATCATAATGTGAAGTCATGGTATTATTTATTATTATTTCTACTGAAGTCGCAGTTGACTGTTCATTCAATTGGAACTTTATAATGAATTCGTGACTTTATTTTTGAAATTATAAGTTTCAAATGGAAAGTCTGCACTCAGAAAACTTAATTCATTTGCAATGACTTTGAAATAATTTTAAAACTTTCTTTTAAGCTTATGGAATTTATATCTATTGAAATTATTCGATACAAGAATAATTATTGTTCAACAGTGTTAAACCCCTTTAAAATTAAGTCCACAAGAAGTGTTCACACTGTAGCACTTCTGTGTCAGCATATGAAAAGAGAAATTTAATAAAAAAATGACAACAAACGAATTAAAATTAAAGCAACAATAGCAAGAAGACCAAGAACAAAAATCAAATGAATTAAAACAAAAAAAATAATGAAAGGACAAATATATGTAATGTTAGCTAGAAATTAAAAAAGGAAAAAGAATAAAATGAACGCAACAGCAAACAAAAATGAATAATAACAAACAAAAAAAAGACAACACTAAAACTGAAATAAATGCTAATGATGAGAAACTTTAAGGATTTCAAGTGGATCTTAACTAACCATACATACATAGTTCGGACGCACAGTGGTTTGGCAAATCCAAAAAGCTGGTAAAATGCCGAAAAATCAAATTTTAAAGTGTACGCTCATATAAGCATTTGTTTCCAGGATTTTGTAACACCGCCTTACGGTGTTGTTCAGAGACACACTTAGGCCACAATGGCCAATTGCGATACCACGGTTACGAACGGCGTGGTGCCACCGCCTAACATCGAAGCTCAAAAATGGATATTTAGCTGAAGAAACCCTAATACACAAAATTTCAGCCAAATCGGTCTATGGACTGATGGGTATTGTTGGTGGTTGTTCAGAGACGCACTTAGGCCAGAATGGTCAATTGGACCGGTAGTTTAATTACAGTTACGGCGTGGTAGCAATTTGCTATCACTTTATGGTTTCGCCATTGCCAGGCAATGTATCACTTGTACACTTTAGAAATATAGAATTTTATGAGAATTAACCAAGAGGAGAATCGAAAGCTCAACCTCACGGACGAAGGTTGAGTGCTCTATCCACTAGACTATCGAGGTCGTCGCCATTTTTATTTTTTATTTTTTTTTATTGTTACATTCAACACACAATGTGTACCCATATGGATGCAGAGCATTGTGTTGAATGGAAGGAAGATTGATAGGTGAGAGGAAGAAGGAGGGAGAATGAGAGAGTGAACGTGATCACACAGGACACCGATAAAGTGATAGACAGTCATTGTGGCAAGTGTTATTATGCCTTTACCACAATGAACTTCAGTTTATCAGTGTCGACTATGACCGAATATAACGCCAAAGACCAAGCTTTTCGCATCCACTCATGTTGTGTGTGTTATATTTGTACATGAATGTACAAACCTACAGTTTAATGCCGAATCCGAACGGCGAAGTGAAAAGCTTTTCATGTGCAATTTTTACTCTTGTAGGTTTGCCATTGCCTGCCAAGAGGTGGTGCCGTTAATTTTGTTGTTGTTGCATTTTTTAATTTTTTTATTTATTTTATTTTGCCTGTGCCGAGATTCGAACACCTGACACTCTGCGTAACAGTCCAGTGCACTGCCGCTACGCTACAGTGACCATTTGGGCGTTTCCAGAAAAAATATGAAATTCACCTTCTCTCAGATTTTACAAACTTTTGCTCCGACGCCGACTCAGAGATAATTTTTAGATCACTGCCCGATACGGGTCATGACAATTTTCCATGATTTCGAATCCAAAGCCGAAATTTTCCTAAGATTTCTGATTCGTGGGAAAAGTGGGATAATATTGGTTAAAAATATTTTTTTTATATATTTAAACTCGAAGACATCAACATCACAAACAATCAACAAAAATAGTGCAGAAATACATAAAATATTAGAAATCTTTTACTTTACTTTTAATGGCACAACAGCCCATGGAGGGCCTAGGCCGAACTTTTCGCATCCACTCATGTTCGTGTTATATTTGTACATGAATGGAAGGGACCTACAGTTTAATGCCGAATCCGAACGGCGAAGTGAAAAGCTTTTCATAGCAATTTTTACTCTTGTAGGTTTGCCATTGCCTGCCAAGAGGTGGCCGTGTAGAAAAATTATTTTTTCTACTTTTTGATTTTGCCTGTGCCGAGATTCGAACCCCGGACACTCTGAGTAGCAGTCCAACGCACTACCACTACACCACAGCGACCACCTTTTAGAAATCATGCTTAATATAATTTTATAATATATAAATATGTAGGAACTTAATGAGTAAAAATGTTTTTTTTATAAACATTTTTTTTACATACAAATTTCTCACTACTAAAATCGATATCTTGACCACAAATATTTCGCTCTGCTAAAATCGGTATCTTGACCACTGTCAGGCTTTGGGCAAAGCATGTATTCTCGAAAATGCTATTATGAGGAAGAAGAGATAGAGATGAAATGAAAGAGGTGCATGTTGCGAAAGAAATGACATACGCTTGCGCGAAGTGACATAGTAGTGGCGAGGGGTTTCAGATTCCACTGGTTATGCGGCGCACATCCTCCTCAATCTTGAACGTATTATTATTCGAATGTGACGCATAACCCAATAAACACTGAGTCAAAATCTAATAAACTTCCTAAGCCTATCGGTATGGCCAATAACTACCTACACCAACAATCATCTGACGGATGTGATATCAAAAAACTGTACACAAGCATAGTTAAAATTTATAGAAATTGGTAGATTGATTTTTTTTATTTAAAAAAAATTAAGTTTAATGAAATCAAGTGTAAATGCTTATTGGGAATTAATACAAGCATACACGTACACTGTACATATACTTATCCATATCTGTGAATGTATGAGAACGCAATTCATCTGCATCCCACTTCATTTGTTTTCAAAACAACAACTACGATAAAAACAGCAACATAGCTATGTGTGTACTAAGTATAATATTCCCCATCAACAATAACATATAATTTATGTATGTACTATGTATGTTGCGTATACGCAGATATCAACAATAATAACAATAATCAACACTAGCAATAGCAACATAAAATAAGAATGATGTGATCTTGATACACAATATTTTGCTTTAACACAAAAAATAACCAGAACTATAAAAAGTTGATGGAAAAGCAAACAAATTTTGAAGAAACGTTTGATTTCTCATCTCACCACTAACTAATTCTAGCAAGTACCCAATTTACATAGTTTATAATATTTATATGATCAGCCTGTTCTATATGTACATATATACATTGTTGTTCATTAAGCACTAGATACATGTGGATGGATGGATGGATGTGAAAAAGGCCGAGAACTTGACCTTCGAGTGCAGGACAGTTCCTCAAGCACTCAGGCTACTAGATACATATAATCTCACAAATTAAAAAACAAATTAAATTAACAAAGGAGTGCCCTCTTTTTCGATAGGTATGTAAAAAAAAAACAACATTTTTTTCAATATATGTATTGCTTATACAACAACAAAAAATTACTTCACATATTAACGCTAGTTTCAGAAAATAATTCTGACCGTTATGTGCTCAGTATTGAAAAGGGAATAACAGTGTGGTATGCCTGTTTCAATAATACCATTCTGTGAAAGTATTTGATATTTGATTTTTGTAATGGCAATTCTCGGTTACCTTTTCGAATATGAGTAACTTATATGGATTATTGAAACAAAAATATTTACTACTAAGAGCACTGATGAGAACTATGGCTGGTTCCGAAACAATCGTCTGATCAGTCGGTTTTATATAAATTGTTCTTATTCTCTCTATGGCAAACTTAACGTTAATGAACGTCTATTTAATACACTAGATATAACAATATTTATATTTAATTTATTACATATTAGCATACAGACGCATATATCTCAAAACAGATGTGATTGCCTACGTAGCAACAGAAAACTCGTCAGAGCTAAACGAACAGGTTCCACCAAATCAGTAGCTAAACAACACAAGATGGGGAAAAAAGACCTCAAGCTGGCTGTGTACGCAAGAATTAAAAATGGAAAGAGAACTACTAAACGACATAAACAATGACCCCTGAAGGCTTTTGGATACAAGATCGGAAACCAAACAAAAAGAAAGCATCTGAGGGAGCTAAATAAATGTCCAGCATTACAAACCAAAATCGATTTTAGAATAATTCACTAAAGAAAAACCACATTTTCCTCGACGATGATTTTTGACCAATTTCTCATGTAAGAAATGCATTCAACGGTACTAAATGGGTTCACATGATCAACCCCATGGAAAACCGTTTCCAGGTACCTCACTACCTGAAAAGGATCATGATCTGAGGTAGTTCAGAGATCGTGAACTTATTTGTGGGACCACCAGCGGCTCCCGAAGGAAACAGATTAAGTCAGACGCGGCCAGGGTTATATCCTCCGCCTAGATCTGTGGAACTTCAGATACGACGAAATATTACATATGACAGATGGTATACATATATATAGTCGGCTACACAGACACCACATCACGATCATCGGTCACCGCACGAGATACGGAGTAAACGCATCGGAGGCTTAACCCGGTGATGCTGAGAACACAAATATACTAAGATCACTGAAGGGCTAAACTATCTGGGGATAATGTTCGACACAAACTGTCATATTGCGCCCAGATAAAATACGCAGCAACCAAAGCAAACAAAACAATAGGTTTTCTCGCAAGACTCATGGCTAACATCAGGGCCCGGTGCACAGCAGAAGGAAGATACTTGTTGTTGAATGTGTGAGCGACTATAACTTTACGGCTGAAGCGCTGAGAGCAGAAAATCAATGGAGAGCAGAAAATCTAGTGTCGGTACAGTGGATTGCAGTCCTCCAGGTAACACCTGCGTAGCGCAAATAATCACAGCACAGTTCCCATTGACCTACAAGGTTCCTTTACAAATATAACACGCACAGCATGAGTGGATGCGAAAAGCTAGGCCTTTGGAACGGCTCAAAATATGCTACATGCGGTCATAGTCTCGACACTGAAAAACTGAAGTTCATTGTGGTAAAGGCATAACACTTGCCAAAATAGCTGTCTATCTATTTATCGGTGTGCTATGATTGCATTCTCTCATTCTCCCTCCTTCTTCCTCCACCTATCAATCTAACTGCCAACCTACACAATGCTCTGCATTCATAGATGTTGAATGTATCAATAAAAAAAAACCTACAAGGTCAAGAACTGAAAAGGATATGAAAGCCAAAAAAAACCAGGCCATTAAGATGAACATACGATTTGATGGCTTTCTCATCAAATATTTTATTTATCGGGATCCCGGGCTTCCCCCCTTGATAGTTTCCAAATTTAACCGTTTCTGACACAACACAACTTAACTCATCAAAAATGTGGACCTTCGAAAACATGTAAAATATTTTCATATGAGGTATTCTTTACGCTCCTACACTTAGCTAGTTCATTTTCTTTTGCCTTCTTTACTTTTAATGGCACAACAGCCAATGGAGGGCCTAGGCCGAGCTTTTCGCATCCATTCATGTTGTGCGTGTTATATTTGTGCATGAATGAAAGTGACCTACAGTTTAATGCCGAATCAGAACGACGAAGTGAAACACTTTTCATAGGCAATTTTTACTCTTGTAGGTTTGCCATTTCCTGCTAAGAGATGGTGCCGTGTAGAAAAAAATTGTTTTCTACTTTTTGATTTTGCCTGTGCCGATATTCGAACCCCGGACACTCTGCGTAACAGTCCAACGCACTACCACTTCGCTTTCAGCAAACGCAAAATATTTTGTCGCTATTTCAAACTATAAATTGTTTAATTAATTATTATTAAATTGTTATTGAATTACCATATTGTTTTTCGTTGATCAATAAAGATTAATTGATTTTTAATAAATACAAAAATCAAATATATTTAATTGATTTTTATTAAATAGAATAACCAAATATATATAAACCTGATACATATATGTCAGTGTCGAACATTTTTAATTTTCTTATTCATAGTCAAAGGCACTGTTGACGCAATGCTGTCACACGTACACTATAAACTTCTTGGTGTAGCTTACGAACTATTGACGAACAATGGAATTCGGGAGAAGTTTGAGATCAATTTTGCCAACGCAAGTCTTGTTATTTGACTTTCAACATTCATGTAAGGGTCGATCAATAAGTACCCGTGTTAGGAATGAATAGGAAAATTTTTCACACATTTTTTTTCTATTTTTCAACGTAATCTCGTTTTAGTACAACACACTTTTCCCAACGTTTCTGCCATTTCTTTAACCCCTCCAAAAAATACGATCTGTCAAACTCTTCAAAATACGCTTCTGTCTCGGCGATAACCTCCTCGTTTGAGCTGAATTTTTTCCCCCGAGCCACGTTTTCATGTTGGGGAACAGAAAGAAGTTAGAGGAAGCCAAGTCGGACGAGTACGGTGGGTGCGGCTGCAATTCGTAGTTCAATTCATGCAATTTGGCCGCGACAATTCCGGATGAATGTGCTGGTGCGTTAGCGTGGTGAAACAGCACTTTTTTTCTTAGACAAATGGGGCAGTGTCTCCCTCAATTTTGTATCGAATCGGTCCAATAATTCACTGTAGTATTGCCCCGTGATCGTTCTTCCTTTCTGCAAAAAGTCCATGAGGATAATTCCCTTGGAATCCTAAAAAATCGTGACCTTTCCGGCCGATGGGACCGTCTTTGCCTTCTTCGGAGCAGATTCACCCCGAAAAATCCACTGTTTTGACTGTCGCTTGGTCTCTGGCGTATAATAATGGATCCAGGTTTCATCAACGGTGACGACTCGACGCAAAAACTCCTGCGAATTTAGCTTAAAGAAGTCCAAACACTGCTTCGACATTGACAGCCGTATCCGCTTGTTGTCCACCGTAAGCAATCGCGACACCCATCGAGCCGACACCTTTCTCATGCTTAACCTATCATGTAAAATATTAATTACAGTTCCGTACGACACTCCTACGGCCTCTGCTACTTCGCGCACTTTTGTTCGGCGATCAGCGAGAATCATGTCGTGGAAATTTTCAACGATTTCCTCGGTAACCACGTCTGCCGGGCGGCCTGGGCGCTCCTCATCAAAAACAGATGTACGACCACGTTTACATTGGTTGAACCAATATCTTACGGTTGTCATAGATGGTGAAGGGTCCTCATAGACTTCTCTTTCCATCCAAAAATAAAAAGCGAATTACGGATCGATATTGTTCTTTTTCCATTTTATCGCGAAACACGAAACACGTGTGATAGTAATGGCTGGCAAATAAAAACCAACCTATGAATCAGTTTGAAATTTAGTGTAGTGTCGTATGACAGATGGCAGTGCACTGAAAGAAAGAATCATCAGCACTTTCGAGGAGACGGAAGAATGTAGGCTACACCGATTACTTCTTGGCACGGACTACATCGATGGAAAACCATCAAACTTTCTGCAACGACTTAGAAGTTTAGCTGCCAACAAAGTATCCGACTGCTTATTGCGCACTATCTTTCTCGAACAGTTACCCGAAAACGTACGCTGCATCTTGGCAATTAGTGATGAGCAAAATTTAACCAGTTTGGCTCTAAAAGCAAACAAAATTTAGGATATACAACATAATATAATGTCGGTCGACAAAAGCACAACAATGGCAAGCAATTGCAGCGACGTTGATGTTTGTGCAGAAAGCACAAACATCAAACCTCTACGAACTAAAAACAGAAATTCTGGCACTTTCCAAAAAAATGGAAAACTTGAAGAACGAAATTACGCGTAGCAATGCAGTCAACGTCGACAGCAAGTGGTGCTACTTTCACGCCCGGTTTGGTAATCAAGCTAAAAAATGCCACCAAACCTGCACTTTCAGCTGTAATGACAACGATCCGTTAAACTAAATAGACCTTCAGTGATTCTTGTAGGCACAGCTGGAGGTCCATTTACATCACGCTTACAAATTAAAGATTCAAACAACCATCTTGAATTTCCTGCAGACACTGGCGCAGATATTTCAGTGTTACCCGGGAGAGTTTTCAACAAATATAAAACAATTAATTCAAAAACTAAATTTCTTGTTTTTGCAGCTAATGGCTCAGCGATACATACATATGGCACTACAGTAATAATATTAGATCTCGGACTCGAGCGAACCTTTAAGTGGGCCTTCACAATTGCTGATGTTGAACACCCAATACTCGGATCCGACTTTATTAAGGAATACGGCTGATCTTCGTAATCGTTGATTGCTAGATTCTCAAGTAATTACAACATTAAGCAACTCAACACCCACTTATTAGGAAAACGTGGCAACACAACGACCAGTTGAGTCACTAGTCCGAAAGCCATCAATTACGTCAATTTCAGCTGATAATCCAATGTTTCACTTACTGATACAATTCGAATCCGTTGCTGAACCTGCTGACCATAAAACATCAAAGCATGCGATTCGACATCATATTACCACGCGCGGCACTCCTGTCGCAGAGAGAGCACGACGACATGCTGGCGAGAAATTAATCGTTGCGAAGAAGGATTTCGACAGTGCACTCATGCTCCGCCAGGGCATTTGTGTACGATCTAACAGCGAATGGACAAGGCCCTTAAAAAAGTAAGTAAGTTATTACCAAATACATGTAGCCGTAGAAGATCGTCCAAAAACTGCAATAATAACACCTTTTGGACTCTTCGAGTTCAAGGTTATGACGTTCGGAATCTGCAACGCAACACAATCGTTCCAACGACTCATGGATTAAATTTTTCGAGGCCTAGACGTCTGCCACGTCTACATCGACGATATCTTGATTGCCTCATCATCAAGAGGAACACAAAAAGCACTTGCGTATTGTGTTAGCGCGTCTACAACAACATGGCCTCTCAGTAAACGTAAAAAAATGCATTTTCGAGCAGCCAGATATTACTTATCTCGGTCATACTATTAATAGTAGTGGCATTAAACCTACTGCAGAACGCATCGAAATCATGCGTCAGTATCCTAAACCAAAGACAATAGTTGAACTTTGCCGATTTTTAGTATCCTGGAATTTTTATCGCCTGAATATGCCACAAGCAGCAGAAGTGCATGCCCCGCTCGTAGCGCTCACCGCTGGTGCGAAGAAAAATGATAAGTGCACAATAGTATGGAACGACACGACATAAAGAGCTTTCGATCAATGTAAACAGTTACTCATCGATGCAGTGCAGCTTGCATATCCTGCACCAGATGCAACACTAACACTTCGCTGCGATGCTTCAGATCAATCTATAGGGGCTGCCTTGGACCAAACCGTAAACGGTGTAATACAGCCATTAGGGTTCTATACTAGTAAACTAAACAACACTGAAATCAACTACAGCGCCTACGACCACGAACTACTTGCTATCTTCAAAGGGATCAAATTTTTTAAGCACCTGCTAGAGGGTCAAAACTTCATTGTTCTTGCCGCCCATCGACCACTTTATTTCGCGTTGACACAGGGTTCCGGCAAAGCCTCTCCACGTCAACAACGACAGTTGCAATACATCAGCCAATTTACTAATTTTACTGGTAGCAGACGCAATGTCAAGAATAACTACCATTACTCTACCAGTTAATCTCTCTGCTCAAGAAATTGCAAACGAACAAACTGATGATGAGGAATTGCAACATCTCCTACAATCAAATTCAACGTCGCTGCAATTTAAAAAATTAAAAATCGATAACTCCAATACAGAAGTTTATTGTGATGATTCAACTGGCACAGTAAGACCATATATACCAGCTCAGCTCCGACGTAGAATTTTCGATAATGCGCATAATATTTCTCATCCCAACGGAAGGGCTACCAAAAGGTTGATTAGCCAACGCTTCATTTGGCCACACATGAATCGTGATGCAATAAGATGGAGTCGCTCTTGCCTATCCTGCCAACGGAGCAAAATTCACCGACACGTCAGAAATATTCCGCAACACATCGAAATACCCAGTGAACGATTTAAACACATTCCCATTGACATCGTTGTAATGCCGCTGTGTGACGGTTATCGATACTGCCTAATTATTATCGATAGTTTACCCGTTGGCCGGAGGCTACACCATTTTAGGATATTTACACCGAAACAGTGGTTAATGCATTCTTTAGTGGGTGGGTCAGTCGATTTGGAGCACCATTAACGGTCACGAGTGATAGAGGTTCTCAGTTCGAATCAACATTTTTTGGCGCTTTCACAAAATTAATCGGCTGCGATCGCATTCGAACAACTGCATACCACCCGGCATCAAACGGTATGATCGAGCGTTGGCATAGGTCGTTAAAATTATGTGCCACTCTTCAACCAACTGGGTAAACACACTCCCAGTTGTTCTACTTAAGCTTCGTACAAGTTTTAAAGACGATATCAGAGCTAGTACAGCTGAAATGTTATACGGCACCACTCTTCTTCCCGGAGAATATTTCATCGACGAGAAAGTAGGGCCGGAGCCACAACATTTCATCGAAAAGTTTCGTTATTTCATGCGAGAAGTACGTTCAACTCCCGCGGCGCATCACAACAAGTCACGAGTATTCTCACATAAAACACTATATATGTACGTGTACACATGTATTCGTACGAGTCGATGAAGTAAAGAAACCTATGGAGCAGCCATATCGAGCACCATATGAGGTTTTGGAGCGATTTAGTGATTTCGTTTACAAAATAAATGCAGATGGTCTTCCAACAGCTATATCTACTGAACGTCTTAAGCTTGCTTTCATTGAATCTATGGAACCAACAACTTCGGCAGCAACCAACGACGAAGCGACTGCGGGTATAGCAGTTCCACGTGGCCGACTAATCCACGAACTTACGCCGGTAAAAGACTCAATGGACCTTCACTCCTCATAAGGATTCAAGTCACTCCTGGGGGGCTACTGTGGCCACCCTGTACTGTTTTCTGCAACAGCTGATGCAATCTGTCATTTTTGAAAAAAAGTAACGTTTGAGAAAATAATGTCTCGAATTTTCGCGTTTTAGTGACAACGACCACAAATGCCAACTTCCTTCATCCAAGAGCATAAAAAATTTACTACTTAGTCCTTTTTTGTTATAAAGTTTATTTCATTTACAGTGTAAATAACACAAACAGGGCTCTCTCAGAGAGAGAGAGACACACACAAGCATGCATGTTTATGTATTGGTTTGCCCGACAATGATAAGCCTGGTTAGCGGAGTCTATTTATTCATGCCCGTCTGTCTGAACGAAAAGTGCATGATCTACCAAAATCTACCTGCCTCCGAAAGGTGATTACGAAAAATCTGATAATGAATTTGTAATCAGCAACTTCTTACAGTTATTTTAATGCAATTATTTAAAAATAAGTCTCCTTTTTGAAGCAGCCATTTTTTTTTATAAAAAATTTCATGTATTTTTATATCAACATATGTATATTTCACGTTTTGAACAGCTTTTTCGAATTTCACTCCAGTGTGCAACGGCTCAAAATATGCTATGATGGGTTCAAGTACATAGCGCATAACTTACTCAATGAAGAGGTGGTCCGAATATTGAGTGTCACAATTAGGAAGTTTGACATTGTAACTATATCTCTTTCTTAATTTGATCACCATATTTTTAAAAATTGAGTTTTTATTGAAAAAAAAAACAAGAAATGTTGAGCCTTAAACCGGAAACTTACATTAGTGTAAGTACTCCACTTTCTGTTAAAATTAAAAATTTTGGAAACAATACTTCAAATACGAGTATAACAGTTTAAAGATATATTATGCTTCGTTTGCAAATTTTTAATATGCGAATTAGGGGTTTGACACATAAATTTTATGGTATGTATAGTTTGTTGTGTTTGTGGGCCATTTTACGGTAAATAAAAAAGCTTATGTTAATCAAAAGCGACAACAATAAAAAAGCTAAGACCAGAAGGAATCAAACACTAAAAAGGAAAATGTACTGGAGCACTCACTGCACAGCGACAGTGCGCATTTTAAAAAAGCGAATGATTAGTTAGGGCTCATTTTCCGTTTGTTATTTGAGGAATTATGCAATTTCGTTATCATTGCACCTGAAAGTGTATTTAAAACTTTAAAATGATCTAAATGTTTTTAGATGTTTTGTTAAAATGTTTGCAAATTCGAATTAGCGGTAGTCAATTTCATCAGAATCTGCCGAAAACCCAATAGTTACAAAATATTAATTAAATTCCTATTCCTATTCCGTAGGGCCGTGGAGATATAATCGGGGTTGGAGGAGGAGTTCAAGCTTAATACATTTTAACCCTTTATAAGTAGTGGACATCTATATGATTTTTCAGCCAGTTATTCGTCGCAAATACATTTGTAAACTTTTCCCACAGTAAATCCTGTTTAATATTTCAACATGTTTACGGCTTTAAAACTACATTTACAGAACTTAAATTATTAGTCCTCATTATAATTGCTAATTGAGTAGGTAAACAGACATGGTTTATTGGTAGTTTTGAAAATCAACCAGAAATATAAAGTCTAATTATACTATATATAAAAGCTGTTTTTAAAAAATTTCCAAAATTTAACTTTCTCAGGTCACGAAAGAGAGGCCTCTCTAAAAATCCGGGCAATGGGAAATCCCCCTGCTTGATGAGTTGGCGGTGCAAAACTCTCTAGTTTTAAAATAAAATTATTTTATTTAAAAAAAATAAAGTTGTTGCTCAAAAACTAATCAGGGTGTTCCACAGGGGTAAATCCTTGGTCCTTTGCTCTTCAGTATATTTATAAATGACATATTTTCAGCCTGCAAGCACTCCACCATGCATGCTTACACCGACGACATTCAGTTATATTCGTCTAGTCTTTCCGAGATTGTTAACAATTTATGTTTCACAATGACCGAAGACTTAAGGTTGATGTATATCAAAGAAAAAAATATTTAAATCAAAGTGTGTGAAAGTTTAATTGTAGTTGAATCGACTACGTTTCAACTTCCATTTCCATTCAAAATTTTTCAACACTGATTTAACTATTCGGCTTTTGCGTTAACGAAAATAGTTGAATAAACGTGTAAAATGTTGTTTTTTCTATCGGTGTATAAATTAATACTAACTAGTATATTCGCTTATTATTCTTCTACTTTTATTAAGTAACTTTTTAATTATTAAATACTTAATACATGAACGATCTTATATATAACACATTTAAGCTATTATTGCTTGCAAATATTCTTATTTCTCTTAGTATAATTTACTTTACTATATCATTTACAAGTACATAGTTTCTATCATATAATACATGCATTAAATACTTTATTTTGATGGAAGGCAAAATTTTAAGCTTTTTTATAAGCCATTATCAAAACATCTACATCGATTAGATTTCAAGATTAGTTATATATTCCACTCTGAAACATCTAACTTTGAAGCTTAACCTCTGTTTACAGAAAACTTCGACGTGATTGAGGAAAATGGTGAAACAAGCTTATGCTTATTTTTCGCGATCTTTCATAACAAAAAGATTTGTAAGATCATGTTTTGAAGTCATGAATGCGTGGTCTGTTACTTTAAGTCTCGATCTGAATAATTCATTGATTGACTTGAAGTTATGTAGTTGAAGTCAATTGAAGTAACTAACACGGAAGGTGAGAGCCAACATGTTTACTTCTCCTGTACAGGTGAGAACTATACCACAGTGGTACACTACTTTTCGGTCATGGTGTCTTTCATATGGAATGTACCCTCGCTGGAACTTTCTATGTTGGCCAAGATAAGCTAAATTTACAACATTGAAGTTCGCGCTTATCATTGTTAAAAAAAAAAAAAAATTTAATATGAAGGCATTATGAGATTGACGTCATCAGGGACTCAAATCAAATGCATTTCAATTTGGCCATATTATTGTCAATACCAAATACATAATTTGCAATAAATGCAAGGTCGCCAATTGACTGCAAGACTTCGATTAAATTTTAAATCATTACTGCTTCAATCACAATACGAAGTCATGGTATTATTGTGACGTATTTCTTGGAGTGGAGTTGACTGTTCCAACTGACTTAATAATGACTTCGTGACTTCAGTTTTAAAAACATAAGTCTCAAATGGAATGAAAGATTGCAGTTATAAAACTGAAATCAGTCGCAATGATGTCAATAACTACAGCTCAAAATGATTGCATTCTTTTACCCATTGATGCCATTGATGCAATGAAAATTAATTCAATTACCCAACGATATTTTTATTAAGTATGGATATGTACATATTTTATATTTTTGATCAACATTTCAATGAAGATGCCTCACAGTGCATCGATATAGGAAAAACAGAACATCCATTCAATCACACACACACACAAACACCTGTAATATACATATATATGTACATATGTTATAAAAAAAAAAAGATTACAAAAAAGAACACTACGTTGACGAGTAAATCTACGCTACCTCATCTACTACTCTTTTGTTTGTGGTGGGCAACTGCTACCGCTTCTTCTACTACTACCACGAAGATGATGAATATAAAATAGCGCTAGAAACGGAATTACATTAATGTACACATAAAAGGACTTTTCGGTTTTTTGTTTATCATAAAAAAAATACAAAAATGAAAAGAATCATAAATAAAAATAGAAAAACATGTTGTATAAAATAAAAATGCAAAACAAAACAAACAAACAAAAAAATTGGAAACTGCAAAGGAGGCTGTAAATGTGCCCTGCTGCTTTTGTTGCTGTTATTTTTGTTGTTGTTGTACAAATAACCACTGACGTGACTGACCTCCCCACATTGTAGCAACAACAGAAATTCTCTTTGTACGTCAACGACGACCCTTTTGTTTGTGCGCTTTTGACCAAACAAGTGCACAACAAAACAACATAAATAACAATAGCAAGCAACAAAGAAAAGGCAATAGCAATAACCAACAAAAGGCCTTTAGTATCGGAAAATAATGATTTTACTCCAACCCCAAAAACTTTCAACATGCATACTTTCAAAGTTGATGTCCTGCATTCAAGTTACTATCGTATATAAATTTAAGTCACCGACCGGATCCGCACCAGTACCAGAATTTCCTGCATTAAATAAGCTATATCCGCTTTACCCGTCCGTTGTCTGCCCATTCTTACAGTCAAGTAGCTACGAGTATGTGTAGTCCCCTGATCAATGAATTGCTATCACTACAATATGTACACTGTGTACAGGGTGGCTTGCATAGCGAAGTTGATTCCCGTCTGTTTGTGTACGCGATAACTCGAGGAAAAAAAGAGCACGTTTAACAAAAATTTATTCAAACAACGTTTCATGTGGACAAAATCGGTTAAGTGGGTCAAAATAGTGATATTGAAGAAAATTCTGATGTAATTTTCAGCCACAACCTACAGTTCAAAGGGTGCTTTATTGCAAAGATTGTGTAGGGTATATATAAATTTCGGCGTCGCTAGGTTCGACTAGTTACAATTTGACTTTACTTGTTGTAGAAACTTTCAAAATTATAAATTGAATTTGTGTTTTTATAGTAGGCAAATTTTGCGCAAAAGCAGCGCTATAGCATTGAGCCCCGTGTGTAGTATACGTCTTTCTTAAGTTTCAAGGAGTCCAAGTAAGATATCATATAATCGACGATAACCTCCTCGTTTGAGCTGAATTTTTTTCCCTCGAGCCACGTTTTCATGTTGGGGAACTGAAAGAAGTCGCAGGGAGCCAAGTCGGGCGAGTACAGTGCGTGCGGCAGCAATTCATGCAATTTGGCCGCGACAATTCCGTATCCGCTTGTTGTCCACCGTAAGCAATCGCGGCACCCATCGGTTCGACACATTTCTCATGCTTAACCTATCATGTAAAATATTAATTACAGTTCCTTACGACACTCCTACAGCCTCTGCTACTTCGCGCACTTTCGGCGATCAGCGAGAATCATGTCGTGGAAATTTTCAACGATTTCCTCGGTAACCACGTCTGCCGGGCGGCCTGGGCGCTCCTCATCAAAAACAGATGTACGACCACGTTTACATTAGTTGAACCAATATCTTACGGTTGTCATAGATGGTGAAGGGTCCTCATAGACTTCTCTTTCCATCCAAAAATAAAAAGCGAATTACGGATCGATTTTGTTCTTTTTCCATTTTATCGCGAAACACGAAACACGTGTGATACTAATGGCTGGCAAATAAAAACCTATGAATCAGTTTGAAATTTAGTGTGGTGTCGTGTGACAGATGGCAGTACACGACGGTAATGCCAACTTCCCTCAGCAACGCTAGCTGTCTTCACACACGGGTACTTATTGATCTAGCCTCGTAGCTCTTCTCTTCTGAACTTTTTTTCTATAACTTCAGCCAGCCGAAGTCTTTTCATATATATGGTAGTTTAATTCCGTCCTCTCTGAGGGTTGAGTTTAACACCATAAAGGTGCAGTCAAAAATCTGCTTTCAGTTTCAATAAAAGGTTCCTCATACGATTTTCATAAAAAATCACAAACAATCAAATGCCAAACTCTTTTACTTATTTTGTTTAATATTTACGTTTCACGCCATCTGGCTTCCAACTTACTATTATCATATACTCTAATTTCTTCTTTACATAACATTTTAAATACATGTACAAGGTGAGGCAAATGTTAATATGCCATAATTGCAAAGGGCGTCATATGTCATTGTGCTTTGACATTTATGTTGTAGAGAGATAGTTCTGCTCGGGCAACGATGCAGATTTTGAAACAACGTTTTGGAGATTTGCACTGGCCGGTCAGATCGCCAGATTTGACGGCGCTAGACTTCTTCCTTTGGGGCTTTTTGAAAACTCACGTTTACCATAACAAACTTGAAAGCCAACATTGAAGAATAAATCAGATAATTTGCGAGCAACAATTCAATTCATTTAACCAATATCATTTTTTCAACTTTTTAAAAAAAAATTTTTTTTTATTTTTATATTTATATTTATTTTTATATTTATTTTTATATTTATTTTTATATTTATTTTTATATTTATTTTTATATTTATTTTTTATTATTATATAAAGCAAGCTGTCGTTGAGACATTTAACAATAGATTTATAAATATAATTTTAAAAATAAAAACAAACATGAATATCCAGTGACACACCCATATTTTACATTATAACATTTACATATGTTTCGCAATTTTCAACTTAAATTATGATCTTGAGTGGTTTTTCGTTTAAGTCTGGAGAAAGTCCACTGCGAAAGTCAACTTAGATGCTAGTTGATTTGGATGGTTCAACGAAAGGAACTTGTAAATCACGATGTAGTTGTAAGTTGGTAACATAGCAAGGTACGTTCACAATCATAGGAAGCATTTTGGACTGATAGCTGATAGATGCCCCACAGTTGTATGCCGTAGGTCCATATCGGCTTAAGGATAGTCTTGTAAAGGAGCAGTTTGTTTTCGAAACATAGTTGCGAATTACGATTGAGTAGCCAGAAGATACTTCGCAGTTTATGGTAAGATCTAGAGCAATGCACTTCAAAATATGTGCGTTTTCCATGTGAGACGTCTATCCAGATGCATTCCTAGGTACTTTGCATTGTTCGTTTGAGGGATTTGTATTGCGTTTCATTGCACAGGTGGGCAAGTATTGCGCTGTATTGTGAATGTTACTTGCACCGACTTGGTTTCGTTCGCCATCATTTTCCAGATTTTAAGCCACCTTCAGATAAACTTTGCGTGAAAACAGAGCCACATGTTTCTACCAAAATGCCAGATAATTCACATTATGACATTACTTTTGCCCCACGTTGTAGTAGGTACAAGTAGTTAAATGCTAAATGATCTCTCCCATGTACTTAAGAATCGTGTTTCAAACTTTAGAACTCTGTTTTATTCCGATCGTTTTTCACCGCTTCAGTTCATTCGAATACTGTTGATTTTTGAAAATTTAACGAATGTACACACATACAACTTCTACCGATATACCTACCTACGTTCGGTACGATGTATGTGTGTTTCCTTGTTAAGTTGCATACACAAAGGGTGACTTAATGTTGCTAAACTTTTTTGTTGCATTGCTTATTTATGCTTTCAAAAAATACAATAAATTCTTGAAGAGCAATCTTCGAAGAGGCCAAGAAGAACAAGCCAAGCTTGGAAATTTTATGCACAAGTATGCGTATGCGGCAATTGTGGCGACTAACTACTACTTCCTTCCGTTTGTGTGCTTTTCTTTTTTGAATTTTTATGTATGCTGCTTGTTATAATAAAATATTTATGTATATAGATGTTCATGTCCTTTCTTCGGGTTCTCTGTGTTAGCATAAATAAATGATTTGGAAAATTTCATACAAATATAAGTATTAAAGAAAATGAGCGATTGGAAGGGAAAGGAAGTAGGGAGCACAATGAGGAATGGAGTGGAAACTTTGAACAAAAACCTAATGCATATTCAGACTTGAGTGCTCTAACAACAATGCAACAATATAGAACCACAAGTGGAACACAAGGGGTCATTGAAATCGGGTATATGATGGTCGCCCAGATGCCTTCTGCGTGTAGTCATAAGTCCAGGGCACTTTCTTTCCGTCCAGTAGTTCGCCCCTACCAAAGTCCTTGGGTTTCGTTCAAAATTTAAGACATTTGCTAACTTCTCCCTATGTCGATTTTGAAGTTTTCCGGTTTCTTGTTGCTAGAACCTGATGATCAGTATCGTTGCGTAGTATATTCTTTTTGGTCGATTAGTTGAGATGCTTATTCTGCTTAATTGTATACCATTTCGTAATGGCATGTTGAGCATTAATCTAAAATTTTTTTATGGTTTTCAATACACTTTTTATATTCCAAATGAAATTGCTGCTGTAAAGGTATTGGAGCTTTTATATACATATACACATGTGACGCTTGTGGTCTTCGCCTTGTTACACTTGTACACTGTTGTAAGTAGCGCCAAGGTCAGATATTCAGGGCACTATATCAAGTGTCAGGAACATGTGATCAGCAGTTACCACTTGGACGAGACTCGTGAACGATGGGTTGGGACCTCAGTCTCGAAAGCGCTTCCTCACCATTTCCATTTCCCCGAATGCTCTATCAGCCAGCATCAGTAGATATCAGCCAAATGCGTTGCCCACCGATGTATTTGCAAAGCTTAGTGATGAAGATAGGTATTATATAGCTTACATATCTCTTTAGCATGATCACTCTAGAGTGTATCCCTTTGGACGTGCGAAAAAGTTACTTGATACCCTTCTTAAAAAATAAAGTGTTTACGCCCTTAGTCCTCTACTTTTTAAACTGATTGTGGACTTTTTAACGCATGAGATCCAAGTTTACTTGCCGTGGACGCTGCCACCATATATGCTTACTTATGTTAAATCAGCTCTACAAGAAAACTGGATCTATGGATAAACGCGCTCGAATGCAATGGACGCAAAGTAAGCTAAACGAAGACTGAGAATGTAGAGCTAAAGTTTAGTAATAGAGGTAACAATGACGTCGTCTGCTTGAAAATCGGCAGTGAACCCGGCAAACGTGGAGACAGCTTTAAATATGGTAATTAGGTCCTCTTACTTTACTTTTAATGGCACAACAGCCCATGGAGGGCATAGACCGCATCCTCTCATGCTGTGCGTGTTATATTTGTACATGAATGGAAGGGACCTACAGTTTAATGCCGAATCCGAAAGGAGAAGTGAAAAGCTTTTCATAGCAATTTTTACTTTTGTAGGTTTGCCATTGCCTGCCAAGAGGTGGTGCCGTGAAGAAAAATTATTTTTTCTACTTTTTGATTTTGGCTGTGCCGAGATTCGAACCCCGGACACTCTGCGTAGCAGTCCAACGCACTACCACTATACCACATATTCCTCAAGTGAATGTAAATGGCATATTCGGAAGAGGTAGTCTCGCGTAGGGTCCGATGTGGATGGACGAAGTTGAAAACAATTATATTTGGTGCAGTATTATATATAGGTGCAGTAAACTTACACTAATTAGCGAGAAATATCAGGAAAATCGGCTTCATTGGTATTGGCCTGTAATGAGAAAACCAAAATATCATCGGGCAAGGCAAGTGCAATGAATGATTATAAAAGAAAGCCAGGTGGACCAACCAAAACGTGGAGCTACACGATTAAAAAAGATATGCAATGCGGAAGGTTAAAGATAAAGAAACGGCGCAGAACCGAACGGCCTGGAAATATCGTGCAATGAGAACCGACCCGAAATACAATTTATTTATTTTCCTAATTCTTATCGGCCAGTTAAGAAAGTAATTCTTAAGAGAAATGTAAAAACTTAGTAAACGTACATGTACTTTTCACTTTTCTCAGCCTAGGTCAATAACGAAATGTCACTACAATTTTTGTGACGTAAGTTTTATGGTTCTACGTAATTTACGAATTCTGAAAAATTACAGTAGTTGCGCGTAAGTGCAATAAGTGGTTCTTCTTTTTTATATCAACTTTTCCCATTCTATTGTTACACACTTTGCGTTTTAGGGCATGTGACCGCCGGAGTTTGCGCGTACATGTCGTAATCTGGACGTCCAATTTTCACACACTCTTCGCAGAAAATCAGGCTGTGTTTCGGCAATAAAGCGTGGAATGTTGGCTTCCAAGTGCTTAAATGTTTATAGTTTATCGTCGCCGCCAGATTACGCCTGCGCCATGCACGCGCAGGCGTAATCTGGCGGCGACTAGATGCCCGAAATTCAAACATTAATGTCAAAAACTCATATTCACTTCCCCGTTCGGATTCTGCATAAAACTATAGGTCCCTCCATTCGTGTACAAATATAACGCGCATAACATGAGTGGATGCGAAAAGCTCGGCTTTTGGCGCTACATGCGGTCATAGTCGACATTGATAAAAAAAACTGAAGTTCGCTGTGGTAAAAGGATAACACTTGCCACAATGGATGTCTATCTCTTTATCGGTGTCCTGTGATTGCATTCTCTCTCTCATTGTCCCTCCTCCTTCCTCCCACTTATCAATCTATATCAATTAAACAATTTATACAATTTTCTGTGCTTAATTTCAATTTAAAGTTCTCCGCCTCTAAAAAACTCCAAATCAAAAAATTTGTTGAACTTATTTTTTTTTTCATTAAAAAAGACAAAAGTAAATTCAAATTACATGAAATCCGTATTTTATTATAAAGAACTAATATTATCTATTATCCATAAGAGAGTTACACCCAAATGTACTTCTACAGTATTTATCCAGAACTGATACTTTAACTAAAAATAGAAAATTTGTGTAAATAATAAATACATAGTTAAATTTAAATCTGCATTTTTTCGTGTACAACCCTGAGTAAGTATAATACTTTCGAAATTGTGCGTTTTAGAGAGCGATATATCAGAGTGATACATATCAGCATGTATTATAACAGATAAAAAATTTTTTAGATTGCTCAAATTAACTGAGCTCAAACGTGTTTCTAAAGTACTTAACCCTCTACTGCCCAACCAGGCCTCTAGATTAGCTTTCATAATGATGCTGGAAGCAATCAAAGTCAAAAATGTTCGAAAATCTGAAAAATTTAGAAATTTGGTTAAAAATAAAAGCAAATAAATAGAACACTTCCCGATATACTAACGGAATATAAAATAGTCTTAGACTAGCTAAGAATAGGAACATTTAATATAAAATGATTAATCATTCCAAAAAAAGTTGCTAACAGGCTGAACCAACCAAAATAAATCCACGGCAATCAATTTTTTTAAGTTTTTGAGATCAAGTCTGTGCGTTTTACATCGATATTTATCTATTACAATTAATCGAGTTCAATTGTTACAATAAATATCCAAGATTTTATCAATATTTCCAAACGATCTTTTAACAGGAAGTAACTTTACTTACTTTACTTTTAATAGCACAACAGCCCATGGAGGGCCTAGGCCGAGCTTTTCGCATCCACTCATGTTGTGCGTGTTATATTTGTACATGAATGGAAGGGACCTACAGTTTAATGCCGACTCCGAACGCCGAAGTGAAAAGCTTTTCATAGGCAATTTTTACTCTTGTAGGTTTGCCATTGCCTGCCAAGAGGTGGTTTTTGATTTTGCCTGTGCCGAGATTTGAGCCCCGGACACTCTGCGTAGCGTCCAACGCACTGCTACTACGCCACAGGGACCAGGAAGTAATTGAAGTATAAATATACCAAAGTATTTGCTCCAAAGTAATTGGTTAATAGAAATACTTGAGAAAACTTTGAAAATTAAAATTTAGGATTTTTGTTCATCACATTATCCAACTTTTCCCTCAAAGCTTTTCTACAATCGCCGGGGAATTTTTCCAACGATTGTTTGAAGTCCGAAACTAGTTCCATGTAATCAGTAAAAGGCATCCTTTGTGGCGCTAATTTAGTGATTGTTTCCGGTATAGCAGCAAAATAACATTGAATAAATAAGATATTAGTTAAGAGCTGTGGATTTTGTAATGCATTTTGAACAATTATAATACATTGTGCTTCCGAAGAGTCCAGAAATTGAAGAATCTATGTATAAAGATTGAAGATTTTAGAACAATTAAGTGGTTGATAAAATATCTTTCTCTTTTACTTTGCTAAAATGTTTTGCGAAAAAGAGGAGCTTGTATCCATGTACCATATCTTGTAATTTCGGGTTTGGTGGAAGTGAGCCACCATCCATTATTCTTTTGTAAAGCGAAATTCGAGAAGCGATTTTAAAAGCATCTTTTTTTGCGGAAATTATATAATTTATCAAAGGAAACACTAACCTAACTTTTTAGCAACTCGATTGATTTCATGAGCCAAACAGGTCAAATGCTTTAAATTTGGATAAAATCTTTTCAATTGCTTACCAGCTTTGCTGCATCACAAATGCTGCTGCATTGGTTAACAATAACACCACCTTTTCTGAATTTTCTCCATTTGGCCACAACTTTAAAATAGAAGAGTTTAAAATTCGTTCGTTCCATTTCTGCAAAACTATCCCATTATGAAGTTAGCTATTCAGGGTGTGCCATCTTTTATGTCGGTATGAGAATATCTGTATGTGAAGATACTCCGTAAGATCTACGGTCCAGTATGCGTGGACGACGTGTATCGAATAAGATGGAACGATGAGCTGTACGCCGACACTGACATAGTCAAGCGAATGTCATGTTGAGCGAATGGAAGAAAGCGCTCCGGCTAGAAGGGTGTTTTATTAGAACCACGGTGGAGGAACACGCAGAAGGGGACGTCCTAATCTCCGTTGGAAAGACCAGGTGCAGGGCAACCTGACTGCACTCGGCCTTATCAACTGGCGCCAGCGCGCGCATAGCAGAGGCAACTGACGAAGCTTTGTAGAGGCGGCCAAGACCGATCATCGGTTGTAGTGCCAGTTAAGTAAGTAAGTATGTGAATATTGAATAACTAAAAAAAAATACAACCTTACAATTTATTTGGACTAGTTTCTGAATATAACATCAATCAAGTGGCCGCCGATATTGAACAAAGCTAAATGTGTTCTTTTCCATCACTTGTTAGAGATGCTTTTAAGAGATGCGGTATAGCGATGATTTCGGCACGAATATTTGCTTTGAAGTCATCAATGGTCTGACGGTTGGTGGCGTATACTTTGTTTTCAAATAACCCCACAAAAAGAAGTCCGGAGGGGTCAAATCTGGATATCTGGGTGGCCACACGTTGAGTGAATTTTCGTTGCAGAAACTGCATTGTTTGATTTGCGGTGTGGCATGGCGCACCGTCTTCTCAGTAGCCATCCAGACCTTTTTCACACATTTGTGGGCAGACATAATGAGACAACATCCACCGATATCGATTCCCATCGACTGTTTCACCTTCTCCGAAGAAAAGTGGCCCAGTGATGGTTTTGGCGCAAACGCCGGCCCAAGCAGTCTCTTTTTGGTCAGGCAATGGTGTTTCATGGATCTCGTGTTATTTCTCCGTACCCCCAAATGCGGCAATTTAGCTTGTTAACGCTGCCAGAGAGATTGAAATGGGCCTCGTCTGTCATCAAAATTTCCTTCCAAAAATCAAGTTCAGTGTCAACCATTCGACCGGCTGTTTGGCTTTATTCCAAGCGACGTGAACGGTCTGTTGGCAATATTTTTTGAGTCAATTGCACTTTATACGCTGCAATGTGGTTCCACTGACGCCAAAATGCTGAGCACGGTGCCGATACGACACATGTGGGTTCTCGGCAACACTCTCTCTTACCGCTTCAACCAGTTCATTGAAATGTCTTGGACTTTGATGAACAGCTTGTCAACGATTTTCCCAGACGGTGCTTGTTAGCCACAATATTTTCGACCATGTTCACGTTGAGTTAACACAACTGAACGACTATTTTCAATGTACATCGTCACTATTTCGGCACGTTGTTTTGGTGTGGAACGATTCTTGGTTAAAATCATACTGAATTCAAGTTTCAAAAACATGTTTACTCAAGTCAATCGGTTGATAAATGTTAAAATTATTTAATGTTTACATATCGACATAAATATCCGATGTTTAATGACAATGTTCTATTATATATATATTTTTTTTTTTGCAATAGAAACATATATAATGTATTTTAATTAAAAACAATAAATACTAAAATGTCATTAAAAATTAAGAACAGAAACATAGACTGCAACACTTTTTTCCCCCTTAGACATTTTAATTGCAGCGGTCAGTGTCAAGTAACAAATGTGTGAAAAACTGTGAATGTATTGAATTGTTCGAACTTGAGATGTGTTGGCACTGCATTAGAATAGAAAAAATCCAATTGAAGCGGCAATACATAAGTTGCTTACTTTTGATACACATTGCTCAAGTGGCTGTTTACACTGGTGCAAGCATGAAAGACTTACATACTTACTTAACTTGCACTACAACCGATGATCGGTCTTGGCCGCCTCTATAAAGTTTCGCCAGTCGCCTCTTCTGTGCTCGCGCTGGCGCCAATTGATAACGCCAAGTGCAGTCAGGTTGCCCTGCACCTGGTCTTTCCAACGGAGATTAGGACCCCCTCTTCAGTGTGTTCCTCCACCGTGGTTCTAATAAAACACCCTTCTAGCCGGAGGGCATTCCTCCATTCGCTCAACATGACCCAGCCAGCGAAGCCACTGGATTTTTATACGCTTGACTATGTCAGTGTCGGCGTACATCTCATACAGCTCATCGTTCCATCTTATTCGATACACGTCGTCCACGCATACTGGACCGTAGATCTTACGGAGAGAAGGCTCTTATTCTCAATTGCCTACTGAGCCCTGTTGGCAAGAGTTAATCTCCGCTTGATCTCAAGGCTGACATTATTGTTGGTGTTTATGCTGGATTTCGTTTATCTAGGATCCAGCAAGCATGAAAGACAAAGATAGAAAAATTTAGGTTCGTTGTAGTGTATGGAGCTAGCGATTTCGTCAACCCCAAGGTATCCACCACTAGTGTCGTGTAGTGTTATGCCGCGTCACTCTACTTTCTTCGCTTTTAACTGGCGAATTTAATATGTGCATGCCATAGGACGGGATCAATTGGTTACCTTCTACATTACCATTCGTTAGGGCTTGCAAACCAACTAATTCGCTAGCACAGAGTACCTACTTCCCTAGTGCTAGTGGACCCATAAAATATATAACAAATAATTAATTTATTTTGATATCGGTTTCTTATATAAAAATTATACATAATTATGTACATAGTTAGAAAAATAAAATTTAATACAAAAATGGTCAATATTCTAACGTTCCCGAACTATATACAATATGTATGTATAATCTCTGAAGTGATTGGAGTCTGAAACAACATAATGTTAATGTAATGTTTTTTCTGTCTTTTGCTGCTCATTGTTTTTTATGGTTATATTTTTATTATTTTTAAATTTATTACAGATCAACGCACTTTGTACACTTTTATTTGTGACTGCAACAAATTCTCTTATTTCATCATCATTACTGTTTTTGCGCGTGAATAACAGCATACCTATATACGAGGTATGATAAAAAAATAACCGTTATTTTCAAAAAGTATTTATTTATTCATCAACAACTATCTTGTAATCCCCCTCAGATATAATACACTTATGCCAGCGTTTTTTCCAATCATCGAAACACTTCTGAAACGCGCTTTTTGGTATCGCCAACAGCTCCTGTTTCGATTTTTCTTTTATCTCCTCAATCGTAGCAAAACGCTTTCCTTTCATCGGTGTCTTCAGTTTTGGGAAGAGGAAAAAGTTAGCGGGGGTCAAGTCCGGTGAATACGGTGGTTGAGGCATAATAACGGTTTTGTTTTTGGCCAAAAACTTACGCACAAGCGACGTTGTTTTTGCTCAAAATTTAGCAATTTTGGAACAATCTTCCCTGCCGCACATTTCATACCTAAAACATCCGTAAAAATTGCTTGGCATGAGCCGAACGATATGCCAACATCATCAGCAACCTCTCTGATAGTGATTCGACGATTATCCAAAATCATTTTCTTCACTGCGTCAATGTTTTCATCTGTTGTTGACGTGCTCGGGCGACCAGGACGAGCATCGTCATTGACATCTTCTCGGCCTTCCTTAAACCGGTTATACCACAATTGAACTTGTGTTCTGCTCATAGTAGACTCGCCAAAGACCACAGTCAACATTTCAAATGTCCTTGTCCCTTTAATGTAATTTTTTACACAAAACTGATCTTTGATCCATTTTTTCGAATAGTAAAAAATCGAAGAGCACACCAAAACACGACTAACCTTTTTATCTGTCAAAAACAAACTGATAATCCAAAATGGTTGGTATTGCCAACATCTATAACAGACATGTGTACCAACATAACAGAAAAACAAATGCGAATATCGAGCATATGAAAATAACGGTTATTTTTTGATCACACCTCGTATATATATTTTTTTTGCTACTCGCGAAAGTGTCAGGTAGTAAGAAATATTCGTAGAAATGCACCGAAAATCACATTAAATATTTGAAATCGACGCAATGATAATTCATATTCAAATTGTTATGATTTTGACCGTTTATACTCACAAATTTATTCGCGCAAAACCCTCCTGACCTATTCCAAACTATTCATAATGAAAAATATGATGTTTTTCCTCTTGGTAAAGCGAACAATTGTACATTTTTTGATCATTTAAATTATAAATTGTGATTTGTAGATAGAAACATAGAAGCCGGTGCTAAAATGGTAGACCCAATTACTGTGTAAGGAATGCGGTCATTCCTTCCTAATAAAATAGTTAGCATTAAACCAAAAAACAATTCTTGGCTTGACGAGACTTGTAGTTTCGTAGTCAGATCTAAAGACGTTGCTTTGAGGAATTGACAATCTAACAAGAAAGCCAATACAGAACAGGTGCGAAAACAGGCAAAAGATCTCTGTACTGCCACTTTATGGCGCCAGAAGTTTCTGCACGAACAGCGCTTGTCTTGCAATTCCATCGGGGTAGTAAGAACTTTATGTAATTTGTAAAGAGAGCAAAGGCCAGACGACTTCGTCTATTTGAACTCTCCTTACTCACTCGAAAATAAAGCTTAACTCTTCGCGGATAATTCTTCTCTTTCAGTGATCAACCACTACGCATAATAAAGCGTAATGAACTTTAATTTGGTCAAGTAACTGGAATAAAAAATAATTGTTTAACGACGGTTTCTGCGATCTCATGCCAATCCTCACCGAGAAATGGATCAATAGTGTAAGGCAGTTACTTTAGATATTTCCAAGGCTTTTGACCGATTGCCGCTCAAGGTTCTGGTGGCAAAACTGATGTTCGTGTTGTAATTAATGATATTAGTTCTGAAAACCATTCCATAAACCCTGGTATACCGCAGGGCTCGGTCCTCTCTCCCACCCGTTTCGTTATTTTCATCAATGACCTTCTCTCATTAATAAGGAACCCATATGGACAACTTTTCTACACGGCACCGCCTCTTGGCAGGCAATGCCAAACCCATAAGATTAAAAATTGCCTATAGCTTTTCACTTCGCCGTTCGGATTCGACAGAAAACTGTAGGTCCCTTCCATTCATGTACATACAAACATAAGTAGATGCGAAAAGTTCGGCCAAGTCCCTACATAGTCTTTTGAGCCATTAAAAGAAAAGAAGAAAAAAAAGTTGTTAGTTTGCAAAAAATTATAAAATACTTACATAGTTGGCAGTAAATATTCCCTGAGATCAAATACTATTAAAAAATTATTTTAGAAGTTATTAAAAATTAAATTCAGCGAATGTGACTAATTTGCCTTTCTACTGCAATTTACCTATTTTTCGGTTATTTTTTAGTTTGTTCAGCTATAGTCTCTCAAAAATATGGTATAAGGAGATATACCAGGTTATAATTCCCACATCAATTTTTTTATTTTATCCAAAATAATTAAATCTACTATTTATTGTAGATTTTCAATTGCAATAAATATTCTATTTATTTTATCCTCTGAAGATTTATGTAACTTGTAAGGTAGATATGGAAGATATGGTTATTGCCCAATTATAGTAATTTTCTCCACAGCTATTTTTGAAGTTATTTCAAATGTGTGTCTAATTCTCTTCACTATTTTCTTTCGCATTGCGATTTATATATTTCATTTGTATTGGAGGTAGGCGTGGCTATTGACCGATGTTGACAATTTCACCGCAGTTATTTTGTCAGGTATTTTATTGTAGTGTACGAAATTTTATTCGATTTCACGCCGAATTTTCTTCAATTTTCACTCTTTGAAAATTTTATTTGTATAAGACATACCGCGCCCACATGACCGATTTTACCCATTTCAGAGCTTAACCTTTTCCTGAAGGGATGTTTCCTTCCTCTACTCGCGAGCTCTCGAGGTGATTTCACCCCACTAAATTCGCCTGGCTTCCATCAGCAGTGACTAGATATCGCGAAATACGCTCGTATTACCAAAAGTTATTATAAAGATTAGTTAGATATCATCGACCACAATTCCAAAGGCAATTTTTATGCATCGGTCGACCTAATGTAGTCATGCCCAAGCATGTACATATGGTATGTACAAGAGTAACTCCGCAATTTGCCCTCTTCTCTAATTAACTACTCATATAATAAGTTGTAACAACATTAATAACAATCGTAATATGTCTATACTAAGTTCATATCAACAAAAAAAGTATTTCATAGTAAATATTCTCTTAATCTGTTATTTTACGGCTGGGTGTCAACAAGTATTTGTGTTCAGCAACATACTTAAGGATTCGACAACAGAATGGCATGTACATATTGTAGTTCGCGCCGTTGCCGTTGTGGTTTATATGTAAAGAGCATTATCCTTATATCAGTAGAGGAACTACCTTATAATAATGTGCTTTGGTATTAGTGCAAAAGCGGATTATTTTTTGGTAAGAATTAACCCCATTATCATTATTATTATTATTGTCGCCTACATCCTCTTCACACCACCAACAATGTATGTATGTATCTACTATGTATGATACATATGCCTCTACATACGTATGTTACATGTTCACGTGTGTACATAATATCTGTAACTCTCACAAGACCCGCTTATAAATATTAGAAAGGAAAAATCAATACTATTGAGTTGAACGACGAATGGAGTTGAACGACGAATGGAAGATTGTTTGAAAAGCTAAACCAAAAATCTAGAGTCTTTCGCTGTTAACATTGCACCGCACTCCTTTTTTTTAATTTGGTGATATTTTTCCCAACTTAAAAACGGCACAGTGGTTCGAGAGTGCGGAAAAACCAAAAAAAAAATACTGTTGTCATCGATCTTGACGATCCTAGTGTCATTCTATGTAAAGGTAATAAATAGTCTAGACAAAAACCGTGCTAAAATATTGTAAAATTTAATTGTACTGTGGTGGAGTTGCAGCTCTTATTGAACAGACATCATGCAATGTCTTTATCAATGTGTAAAATTTTGTATATTTGTTCATTATTTCTTATGTGATTATACTACTCAACCCTTAATTTGCGCCAGAAACATAATACATAAGAATGTACACACATCAATTTTATATAATTAGCGTACTCTGATCACGACGACTTTTGAGAGAAAACTAACTAATTTTAAAAACGATATAAATGCATTACATATGCAAGTGTGCGACTATGACAATAAAAATGCTATTTACTTAACTCTCTCAAATTTTTGATTGACTTAAAAAACATATACATACTAGACAAATACTTATTTTCTTAAAATTAGCTATTTCTAGCTAGTCATAGACTGTTTTATATACCATTAGTATCGCGAGAAGTATTTTATTTATTTGTTTTTATTTTTAACTAATATTCTCAAACTCAATCTAAATAACTAATCAGATTTTCGAACATTTTTGACTTTGAATGCTTCCAGCGGCTGTAATACACATCGCAGCTCATAACCGAAGCATTATTATTAAAGTTTGCGAAATTCACTATACGATATGATGTAAACGGTTTTTTTGCTACTTGGTTTTTGACGTTTATATTTCTGACAGCTCAGGCGTGATTCTTGACATGTATCAACGTAAAAAATGCCCAGTTTGGTTTGCCATTTCATCATGAATAGACTTACGCCTGATCTTACTTTACTTTTACTTTTAATGGCACAACAGCCCATGGAGGGCCTAGGCCGAGCTTTTCGCATCCACTCATGTTGTGCGTGTTATATTTGTACATTAATGGAAGGGACCTACAGTTTAATGCCGAATCCGAACGGCGAAGTGAAAAGCTTTTCATAGCAATTTATACTCTTGTAGGTTTGCCATTGCCTGCCAAGAGGTGGTGCCGTCTAGAAAAAATATTTTTTCTTTTTGATTTTGCCTGTGCCGAGATTCGAACCCCGGACACTCTGCGTAGCAGTCCAACGCACTACCACTACGCCACAGCGACCACACGCTGATCAACGTTTGCAAATTATTGAAATTTACTATCAAAATTCGTGCTCTGTGAAAAATGTGTTTTTATCGCAAAATTGTCTTCAGCGACGAGGCTCATACGTGATTAAGCAGAATTGTCATATTTGGAGTGCAGACCAGCCAGAGGCAATTCAGCAGCTACCAATGCATCCCGATAAATGTACTGTTTGGAGCGGTTTATGGGCAGGCGGCATCATTGGGCCGTACTTTTTCAAAGACAATGAAGGCCGCAACGTTACGGTCAATGGAGAAAGGTACCGTTCGATGATAACAGACTTTCCTTTTGCTGAAAATGCAAGAATTGGATCGGCCGATATATGGTTCCAACAGGACGGTTCCACATCCCACAGAACGCGAAACCATGCATCAATTGAGAGGCCACTTTCGTGAGCAGTTAATCGCACGTTTTGGTGCAGTCAATTGGCCACCAAGATCGTGTGATTTGACCCCGTTAGACTATTTTTTGTGGGGCTATGTTAAGTCTCTTGCCTATAGGGACAAGCCAAACATGATTGCTGCTTTGGAAGACAACATTGAACACGTCATTAGTGACATTCCGGCCGAAATGTGTGAAAAAGTGTCTAAAAATTGGACCTTCAGAATGGACCACTTGAGGCGTAGCCGCGGGCAACATTTAAGTGTTGTTATCTCTAAAAAGTAAATGGCAGGAACTGATTTAAAGATCCAAATAAAAATTTCATTCATTTTTGTAAAATTTCTGTGTTTTTTTTTAGTTTTCAAAAACCAAGCTCTTAAAACATCACCCTTTACATATGATACCTCCAACTACTGTTTGTATGGTTATTACACCCGTTTTGGCGACTGCTGTCTAGAAGCCTGCTTAGGAAGTATATGGTTAAAGCCCGAGTCAAAGTACTAAGACATTTTTCTTTTGAAAATATGGTGAAATTTGTTTATTTAAAAACTAAATGACGTAGGGCAGAATTAGCTTCTTAGGCATAAATTTTGGACTTTTCTATGGTGAACTTGGCTAATTTTTTTTCTCGTTCATTTACCTTTTTTTCTGAGATATTTTACAAAAAGGGTCAAAACATTCAACATTTTTTGATTGCATGAATTAAAGGACCTGCTGACATGATTTATTTAACCTGGATTATTTTTGGTTAGATAGCGTACATAGATTTTCTCTAAAATGTTCCTGAAATGTGATCAGAAATCTCCAAAAGTTTTAAATGAAAAAATTTCAAATCCCTGAACTGAGTACGTCATCGTAAACAGAGCCTTCGAATTATATATATATGTATGTATGTAGAAATGATATATGACGCAGACAAGGAGCAAACGTTAGTAAAAAATTTATAAAAGTAAAAATTCTTGTACCACATTGGCACCGTCCCACTTTTTGCCCCACAACACATGGAGGGCCTACGACGAGCTTTTTCCATCCACTCATGTTGTGCGTATTGGAAGGGACCTACAGTTTTATGCCGAATCCGAACGTCGAAGTTAAAAGCTGTTCCTAGACAATTTTTACTCTTATAGGTTTGCCATTGCCAAGAGATGGTAGAATACATTGTTTTTTCTAGCCTTTGATTTTGGTGTGCCGAAATTTGAACCTCGGAAATTTTGCGTAGCATGCCAAAATACTACCAGCTACACCGAAAATCTGGTCACATTACATCAACATTTGTAATTCATTCTTCTGTTTGTAAATATACTTAGTTGGCACTACAACCGATGATCGGCTTTGTTATATACACTTATTAATTGTCACCCAGTAAGTAAATATTTCTAATATAAAAAATAACCCATATTGTTGGCCCATTTTTCATTTATTTTTAGGGTGATTTTTCATTTCGTTTGGGCAAATTTCCAATTTTTTTTGAGTGGTTTTTAATTTTTTTGTGAGTGATTGTCATTGAGCCATTTAAATTTTTTTACGATTTTTCTTTGGGGTATATTTTCAATATCCCAAAAAAATATGTTGTAACATTATGTCCATTTTGGAAAATAAGTTGAAAAACAAAATGCGTATAAAATGTAGTCGCTGTGGAGTAGTGGTACTGCGTTGGACTGCTACGCAGAGTGTCCGGGGTTCGAATCTCGGCACAAGCAAAATCAAAAAGTAGAAAAACTAATTTTTCTACACGGCACCACCTCTTGGCAGGCAATGGCAAACTTACAAGAGTAAGAATCGCCTATGAAAAGCATTTTAACTCTAATGTCATTTGTATTATAACGGAAAATTAGTTTTATATTTGCGATTAACGCAATTAATTTTATATTGGGTGTACATATAACTTGAAAATGAGGGATTCACAATTAATAGCTTGACTTGTATTAAATCTGGCAATACTGTAACTACATAATTTAAAGTTTTAGCTACGTCATGTAACTTTTGTATTGATTATGTCTCAATTTGCCAAAGTGTAAACATTCATCATGTGCTACAATCATATACGCTAGAACAACGTTGGGAAATTGTAAGAAAATTACTCAGAGGAAGGAGAGTTACATAGCGGAAGGAAGGTGCCGTTTTCGTGATGTGCATTGGCCACCATACAGTTGCGATTTGACTCCTTTGGACTATTATTTGAGGAAAGCCCTTAAAGTTAAGTTTGACATTAACTATCCAGCAACGATTAAAGCTCTGAAAGATGAAATTGATGCAGCCATCGGTCAAGTACAGCTCCATACAGTCGAAAATGTATTGAAAAATTGGGTTGATCGTATGGGCTACTACAAAGCCACCCGAGGATGTTATTTGAATGAAATAGTATTCCACAATTAACCAGAAGGATTGTACATTCTAATAATAAAAACCGCATTGAAAAACAAATTTATTCGTTTCTTCTTTACATCAAAATCACATTCCAAATTATTAATGGTATGATTTCTTAAACAATTCTTCTGAAAATTGTCCTAATTGGGCCAGAGCCACGCCTACCTTTATTTTCAAGTTCAGGTCAACACATAAGCTGTAACCTTATGAATGGAGAGCATTGTGTTGATTGGAAAGAAGATTGATAGGTGCAAGGAGAATGAAAGAATACAATCACAGGGTACCGATAAAGAGATAGACAGCTATTGTGGCAAGTGTTATGCTTTTACCACAATGAACTTCAGTTTATAAATGCGGCTATGACCGCATGTAGCGCCAACGAAAGAATAGGGAGCATAATGAGAATATACCGTTGCCTGCCAACAGGTGGTGCAGTGTAGAAAAATGTTTTTTTTTCTACTTTTTGATTTTACCTGTGCCGATATTTGAGCCCCGGACATTCTGCGTAACAGTCCAACGCATTACCACTACGCCACAGCAACCACATTCAATACAAGTAATATATATTATATCAAAAAAATGTTAAAGCAAATGGAACCAAATTTGGTATACACAGTTAAAATAACTTAAAAAATAACTGATGCGAAAATTATTATCATTGGGCATTAACGAAGCCTACTTCCCATACAAAATTGTATATAGTTAGTCAGAATAAAAAAAATTTTACGCAAAAACCGTAAAAATTAAACCCACCGAAAAATGCAAAAAGGTGTTTTATTTCAGAGGGTGTGTAGGGTATATAAAGTTCGGCTGCACCTGAACTTTGCTTACGGGATTTTTCTTAGTTTACTTGCACATCAATGACAATTATGTCTTTCCATAATAAAATAAAATATGTAGTTTTCTTAAAAAATTTTAATGTTTTAAAGCATTTGAATTCTTTTCTGTCACAATAATTTTTATCCTTCGGAAAGACACATTCACACACAAACATACACACAGATAAACCGGCTTAAGTCGCATTAGTAGCGCACTAATTCCCCAGATCCATATAAAAAGGTCAGAATTACATGTGGGCATAAGATTTTCATGTCTCAAATTTTGTGTGTGTGTGTGAGTGCGTTTGTGTATGCTTGCATGTGTAAGAGAGCGTACACGGAACTTGAGGTCGTCCGTTTGATTATTTATTCATTGCTTCGATACTTGTAGAAAAAAAAGGGAACGAAATAAAAGGAATCGAATTTCACAAATTGATGCATTAAGAAGAATGATTTCGAACATTTACTATGAGAGACAATGGCAGGGTAGTAGAATGAATGTAAGAAATTGTATTAGTGTTGGTGGTGGTGGTGATGTTGATGGCGTTGTTGCTAAATAGCGAAGACTACGGTGCTAGTTAGTTCAGGAGCAGTTGAATCGTATATCACCACATATTCATTTCTTCGTCTTCTTCTTCATAAACCCTCGGAAACACTAAAAAAAAATATATGTATAGGTACTCATACAAATGTTTGTACGTATCTAAAGCCGAGTCAAGACCTTCATTGACGTGCGGCTCCACTTTAGGGACTGCAAATAGATCACATTATAGAAACTACTACAGACTGCTGATGGAATACAGTTAAATACATATAAATAGTTATAAGTCACTTTTTTAATGTCAAACATTTCAAGTTAGTCTATTTGTATCGTACATCCCAGTAGTAAGTTAGTGTTACGTTTTTGTCAACAGTTCAGTTTTTATTTGCTTTGCTTTTTTTAAGTGCTTCTGGTGAGTTTTTTGTTGTACAATATGTAGATAAAATAAATTATTAAACAATTAAATATATTTTAAAGATTTAATGCGAAAATCTATCTACTCGTATCATACTTATTGGTAAATATTGATTTTGAGTGTTCGGAAACCGTACTCGTGCAATTCGACAATGAATATGCATTTGGTGGTAGTTCTGTATCAGAGTCAAGTCGATTATGAAATGTAATAGAGTATAAAGGAGCTTGACAGCTAGGATGAACCAGATAGCTTCGCGAGCGACGAGCTCGTTGCTCACATATACCAAAAATGTGAAAAATACATACCATGAGAATTTTGCAAGTTTTTATACATTTTTGTTTAAATATTTAGCTTTTAATATTGTATGTACGAGGACATGCCTATTTGGAAAGGAACAAGCTTATGAACAACTAATTAAAATAAACAAAAAAAGCTTTTATAACTTTTGTTTCTTCTATGTTTGAAAAAAACAAGTGGTGTGCTGGCATACCTGCCTGGGTTGTTGAGGGAACAACTGTGTTCCATTACACGTCGGATCTATTCAGATTTATTCATAAATCGGATACATTTAAAGTTTATCAAACGAGAATACATATGGCAGTACAACGGGTGTAAAATTTGTAACATAATTATGTTGTTGTTTCAACAAATAAAAAGATATAAGTCGATTACGATTTGAATTAGATATGGGTGCGTGAGTGTTTTTCGACTCACTATCACGTACATTCACGATCACTCACAATAAAATCTAACTAATGCACACTCACGACATTTTTTTATTAAATCCAAAAATCTGTCACGGTCATACATAAAATTTCCGTTTTTTTACGGATTTATGGTAAATCATTCCTAACTCAAAGCGTTACTTGAAAACTGCTTTAAGAGTCTAATTTCAGGAACCACATAAATGGTTCAGTTGAGTCTGTAGGTGCACAATCAATATCGCAATCAATCAATCATATTGCAACTTTGGTACAGTTGCCAGAATTAAAATCATTATCTAATACTGATAGGTGGGCTGTCGTGAGGCGACAGAAGCATACATAAATATTATTTGTCACGTCTCCAGGGAGCACATGCGTTCAATGGAATACACTCGTATTTGTATGAATAATATATTTGTATGAACATATGTGTGTATGTATATTAGGGTGGATCTTATTCTTATTTCTTTCTTTTAATGGCACAACAACCCATGAATAGCCTAGGCCGAGCTTGTCAGATTCATTCATGTTGTGCGTGTTATATTTGTAGATTAATGGAAGGATCCTACAGTTTTATGCCGAATCCGAACGGTGAAGTGAAAAGCTTTTTATAGGCAATTTGTGCTCTTGTTGGTTTGCCATTGCCTGCCAAAAAGATAGAAATGATACTGTTTACAACAAGAAGGAAGTACCGAAATGTACGGTGGCCTACAGTGGCCCTCTTAAGTTTTTTTTTTGGTCTTGTGGCTCAATTTTCTAATTTTTAACGAAAGAAACAACATTTTTGATAGACAAATATTTTGCTAGAAATTATAGACCATTTATATTATTTTTTTCGTGATTTATTTCTTATAAAAATTATCAATTAAGGAGTCATAGTTGATTTTTTTACTATGCCATGATGACTAAGTGATTTAATTTTATTAGGCCAAGTGACGTTTTTAGATAGTTTTTGACCCGCTTAAGAAAGCTAAATTATCTCTCATCAGACGCATTTGCAATGGGATTGTTAAAAAAAATTTTAGGAATATTTCAACGGTTGGTAATGTTGATGTTAATCCTTCCAGAATTAATGCATACATTTCAGGCAGTGTTAATATTTTTTCCAATTTTACAAAATGAAGTAACTGCTCAACCTCATATTTGAATACTTATTGATTCATGTCATCTTTATAGTTTTCACTTAAATTTGATACACACTGAGCAAATTTTTCTTCAGGCAATTCAAAATCAGCAAATATCACAAAATTTTGTAATACCTCGTCATAAACTACAGACCTTCTTTTTATTTCAGAGTGTAAAGTATCACAAATTAAGTAAAATGTTTCAACTTTGAATAGTTCTTTCCCACGTAAAATTATGTCATTATATGAACTTTATCTGTTTCGATTTTTTGCTGTTGAGTATTATATACTGCCAGCTTATTCGATTGTTTCTTTATCCATTTCGTGAAAATATCAGTTCGAATACTGAGTATGAATGCTGATAAAGATTTCATTAAATTAGTTCCTTTTTGTATGTTACATTCTTTGTTTTGTAACGATTTATTGGTGCCATTAATTCATTGAAATAATGTATTCCAAAAAATCAATAACAGTGCCGTTTCAAAATCTTCAAAACTACTATGTAATTTTTTCGCCTGAATTTTTTTTATGGGCTTTTCAGATGGGTTAATACAAATTTCACCAAGAACGGTTCTTATGAAAGAAAAATTCTTTAGTACAATTAATACAGCTTCAGCTCTGGATGATCATCCAGTGTCACATATAAGTTTTAAAGTATGGCTTAATTTTTTATCAGTTTTCATTAGCTGATCCCATCTCTTTGTTGAAGAGGATAAGAGACGAATAAATTTTGAATAAAATCAAAGAATCTAATAGCTTTAGAAGAACATTCTGCAGCTGTATTTCCAACTAAATGTAAGGAATGTCCTGCGCAAGGCACAAAAACAGCATTTTTGCTGTAACTTTTAGCTTGGAGACCGTTATAAATGCCTGGAATGTTCGAAGCATTGTCATACGTTTGTCCCCGGCAATTATTAATGTTCAACCCTAATTCGGACAAGCTGGACAAAATAGTTGAACCTTTCTTGAATTTTTTGATCTAAATCTACATACCTGATAATAATAGTTAACTGGTCAGTATGACTAGCATCAGGCGTCGAATCAACTATAAGAGCAAAGTAGTTAGTTCGTTTTATTTAATCAACAATGGAGTTTTGTACACTTTTGCCCATAAGTTCTATGAATTCATCACACGTGGTTTTAGATAAATAATTAACATGTCCAATCGCGCAATTACTGTATTTTTCTAAGTGAGCCTTTAAAAAGTCATCAATATTAGCGAAATATTCAATACAGCTGGGTAAATTGCCTTTGGAAGAATTAGCATGTCCTTTAAACCCTAAGCCCAAACTTTCCAAAAGTCTAACTGTAGCAACGAGTCGTTTTAATACCTGACGCAAATAAATTGCCTCTTTTTCTATTACTTCTAAAAGTTTGGAATCGACACGACCACTTATTTTACGACGAACATAAGCACACATACAACTTTTATGTTCTTTCGACTCATCATGTCTTTTCAAAACGTCTACAATATTTTTACAATCGAAATATCCTGAATCTAAAACATTAGATTTTTTACTAAATATTTTACACGCAAAGCACTAATCAGAATTCGTTGTTTCAGAATAAATCAACCATTCTCTTCGTTCTTATGCTCCGTTTATTTTAGTCATATAAAAATGTACATCATTTAATTTTCGGTATATTTGTTAATCATTATTTTCATTATAATTTTTTTTTTTTCTTTCTGTTTTATTCCACTTGGGAACATAGGGCTTCAACAAAACATTGCCATCTTATTCTGTTGTTAGCTATTCTTTTGACAACGTTCCACGATTCTTCAGCTGCTCTCAGTTCACTTTCAGTGGTCCGCTTCCAGGTGTTGCGCGGGTGTCCAGGCCGTCTGTGACCTTGAGGGTTCCAGTCTAACGCAGTTCTGCTGATACTTTCGGACGGCTTTCGCAGTGTGTGACCTATACACCGCCATTTACGAAATCTTATTTGTTTAGCAAAGGGGTCCTGCTCCGTCAATCGCCAGAGTTCTTCGTTCCTGATGGTATTCGGCCAGAACACCCTGCATATTATGCAGAGACATTTGTTTACAAATACCTGTTGTTTCTGAGTGATGGAGTTTGAAATTAACCAGGTTTCGCTACCGTATAGCAGCACAGAACATTTTTTAGAAGAATCTAAATCTCCCATATTTTTGGGTTTTGTACAAATACAATGTTCAATCAAATCTTTACTAATTATTTTTGTCTATAAACCAAAATCAGTAAAGTTATGTCATTGGTAAAGGCAACGGAATTAACATTATTATCTACACAAATACTCCTATTTGAAAATAAAAATCGTTATCAGCTACTACTGGTAGTGAAACATTTTTATCTGCCACCGCAGTACTGGTAGATGGAACATTTCCATCCCAAGACATAAATCTTACAAGGGAGTTTCGTTGCTTTTCATTTTCACTCATTTGAATTTTTATTTGTAGCCGTTTTTGTGCGCCAGACTCGAAAGTTATTTTCATTTTATTTACTTATTTACTTTTTTATTGATTTATTAATTTATTGATTTATTGATTTATTCATTTATGCATTTATTCATTTATTCATTTATTCATTTATTCATTTATTCATTTATTCATTTATTCATTTATTCATTTATTCATTTATTCATTTATTCATTTATTCATTTATTCATTTATTCATTTATTCATTTATTCATTTATTCATTTATTCATTTATTCATTTATTCATTTATTCATTTATTCATTTATTCATTTATTCATTTATTCATTTATTCATTTATTCATTTATTCATTTATTCATTTATTCATTTATTCATTTATTCATTTATTCATTTATTCATTTATTCATTTATTCATTTATTCATTTATTCATTTATTCATTTATTCATTTATTCATTTATTCATTTATTCATTTATTCATTTATTCATTTATTCATTTATTCATTTATTCATTTATTCATTTATTCATTTATTCATTTATTCATTTATTCATTTATTCATTTATTCATTTATTCATTTATTCATTTATTCATTTATTCATTTATTCATTTATTCATTTATTCATTTATTCATTTATTCATTTATTCATTTATTCATTTATTCATTTATTCATTTATTCATTTATTCATTTATTCATTTATTCATTTATTCATTTATTCATTTATTCATTTATTCATTTATTCATTTATTCATTTATTCATTTATTCATTTATTCATTTATTCATTTATTCATTTATTCATTTATTCATTTATTCATTTATTCATTTATTCATTTATTCATTTATTCATTTATTCATTTATTCATTTATTCATTTATTCATTTATTCATTTATTCATTTATTCATTTATTCATTTATTCATTTATTCATTTATTCATTTATTCATTTATTCATTTATTCATTTATTCATTTATTCATTTATTCATTTATTCATTTATTCATTTATTCATTTATTCATTTATTCATTTATTCATTTATTCATTTATTCATTTATTCATTTATTCATTTATTCATTTATTCATTTATTCATTTATTCATTTATTCATTTATTCATTTATTCATTTATTCATTTATTCATTTATTCATTTATTCATTTATTCATTTATTCATTTATTCATTTATTCATTTATTCATTTATTCATTTATTCATTTATTCATTTATTCATTTATTCATTTATTCATTTATTCATTTATTCATTTATTCATTTATTCATTTATTCATTTATTCATTTATTCATTTATTCATTTATTCATTTATTCATTTATTCATTTATTCATTTATTCATTTATTCATTTATTCATTTATTCATTTATTCATTTATTCATTTATTCATTTATTCATTTATTCATTTATTCATTTATTCATTTATTCATTTATTCATTTATTCATTTATTCATTTATTCATTTATTCATTTATTCATTTATTCATTTATTCATTTATTCATTTATTCATTTATTCATTTATTCATTTATTCATTTATTCATTTATTCATTTATTCATTTATTCATTTATTCATTTATTCATTTATTCATTTATTCATTTATTCATTTATTCATTTATTCATTTATTCATTTATTCATTTATTCATTTATTCATTTATTCATTTATTCATTTATTCATTTATTCATTTATTCATTTATTCATTTATTCATTTATTCATTTATTCATTTATTCATTTATTCATTTATTCATTTATTCATTTATTCATTTATTCATTTATTCATTTATTCATTTATTCATTTATTCATTTATTCATTTATTCATTTATTCATTTATTCATTTATTCATTTATTCATTTATTCATTTATTCATTTATTCATTTATTCATTTATTCATTTATTCATTTATTCATTTATTCATTTATTCATTTATTCATTTATTCATTTATTCATTTATTCATTTATTCATTTATTCATTTATTCATTTATTCATTTATTCATTTATTCATTTATTCATTTATTCATTTATTCATTTATTCATTTATTCATTTATTCATTTATTCATTTATTCATTTATTCATTTATTCATTTATTCATTTATTCATTTATTCATTTATTCATTTATTCATTTATTCATTTATTCATTTATTCATTTATTCATTTATTCATTTATTCATTTATTCATTTATTCATTTATTCATTTATTCATTTATTCATTTATTCATTTATTCATTTATTCATTTATTCATTTATTCATTTATTCATTTATTCATTTATTCATTTATTCATTTATTCATTTATTCATTTATTCATTTATTCATTTATTCATTTATTCATTTATTCATTTATTCATTTATTCATTTATTCATTTATTCATTTATTCATTTATTCATTTATTCATTTATTCATTTATTCATTTATTCATTTATTCATTTATTCATTTATTCATTTATTCATTTATTCATTTATTCATTTATTCATTTATTCATTTATTCATTTATTCATTTATTCATTTATTCATTTATTCATTTATTCATTTATTCATTTATTCATTTATTCATTTATTCATTTATTCATTTATTCATTTATTCATTTATGCATTTATGCATTTATGCATTTATGCATTTATGCATTTATGCATTTATGCATTTATGCATTTATGCATTTATGCATTTATGCATTTATGCATTTATGCATTTATGCATTTATGCATTTATGCATTTATGCATTTATGCATTTATGCATTTATGCATTTATGCATTTATGCATTTATGCATTTATGCATTTATGCATTTATGCATTTATGCATTTATGCATTTATGCATTTCATTATGCATTTTGCTTTATGCATTTATGCATTTATGCATTATGCATTTATGCATTTATGCATTTATGCATTTATGCATTTATGCATTGATGCATTTAGGCATTTATGCGATTATGCATTTATGCATTTATGCATTTATGCATTATGCTTTATGCATTTATGCATTTATGCATTTATGCATTTATGCATTTATGCATTTATGCATTTATGCATTTATGCATTTATGCATTTATGCATTTATGCATTTATGCATTTATGCATTTATTCATTTATTCATTTATCATTTATTCATTTATTCATTTATTCATTTATTCATTTATTCATTTATTCATTTATTTCATTTATTCATTTATTCATTTATTCATTTATTCATTTATTCATTTATTCATTTATTCATTTATTCATTTATTCATTTATTCATTTATTCATTTATTCATTTATTCATTTATTCATTTATTCATTTATTCATTTATTCATTTATTCATTTATTCATTTATTCATTTCATTTCATTTATTCATTTATTCATTTATTCATTTATTCATTTATTCATTTATTCATTTATTCATTTATTCATTTATTCATTTATTCATTATTCATTTATTCATTTATTCATTTATTCATTTATTCATTTATTCATTTATTCATTTATTCATTTATTCATTTATTCATTTATTCATTATTCATTTATTCATTTATTCATTTATTCATTTATTCATTTATTCATTTATTCATTTATTCATTTATTCATTTATTCATTTATTCATTTATTCATTTATTCATTTATTCATTTATTCATTTCTTATTCATTTATTCATTATTCATTTATTCATTTATTCATTTATTCATTTATTCATTTATTCATTATTCATTTATTCATTTATTCATTTATTCATTTATTCATTTATTCATTTATTCATTTATTCATTTATTCATTTATTCATTTATTCATTTATTCATTTATTCATTTATTCATTTATTCATTTATTCATTTATTCATTTATTCATTTATTCATTTATTCATTTATTCATTTATTCATTTATTCATTTATTCATTTATTCATTTATTCATTTATTCATTTATTCATTTATTCATTTATTCATTTATTCATTTATTCATTTATTCATTTATTCATTTATTCATTTATTCATTTATTCATTATTCATTTATTCATTTATTCATTTATTCATTTATTCATTTATTCATTTATTCATTTATTCATTTATTCATTTATTCATTTATTCATTTATTCATTTATTCATTTATTCATTTATTCATTTATTCATTTATTCATTTATTCATTTATTCATTTATTCATTTATTCATTTATTCATTTATTCATTTATTCATTTATTCATTTATTCATTTATTCATTTATTCATTTATTCATTTATTCATTTATTCATTTATTCATTTATTCATTTATTCATTTATTCATTTATTCATTTATTCATTTATTCATTTATTCATTTATTCATTTATTCATTTATTCATTTATTCATTTATTCATTTATTCATTTATTCATTTATTCATTTATTCATTTATTCATTTATTCATTTATTCATTTATTCATTTATTCATTTATTCATTTATTCATTTATTCATTTATTCATTTATTCATTTATTCATTTATTCATTTATTCATTTATTCATTTATTCATTTATTCATTTATTCATTTATTCATTTATTCATTTATTCATTTATTCATTTATTCATTTATTCATTTATTCATTTATTCATTTATTCATTTATTCATTTATTCATTTATTCATTTATTCATTTATTCATTTATTCATTTATTCATTTATTCATTTATTCATTTATTCATTTATTCATTTATTCATTTATTCATTTATTCATTTATTCATTTATTCATTTATTCATTTATTCATTTATTCATTTATTCATTTATTCATTTATTCATTTATTCATTTATTCATTTATTCATTTATTCATTTATTCATTTATTCATTTATTCATTATTCATTTATTCATTTATTCATTTATTCATTTATTCATTTATTCATTTATTCATTTATTCATTTATTCATTTATTCATTTATTCATTTATTCATTTATTCATTTATTCATTTATTCATTTATTCATTTATTCATTTATTCATTTATTCATTTATTCATTTATTCATTTATTCATTTATTCATTTATCATTCATTTATTCATTTATTCATTTATTCATTTATTCATTTATTCATTTATTCATTTATTCATTTATTCATTTATTCATTTATTCATTTATTCATTTATTCATTTATTCATTTATTCATTTATTCATTTATTCATTTATTCATTTATTCATTTATTCATTTATTCATTTATCATTTATTCATTTATTCATTTATTCATTTATTCATTTATTCATTTATTCATTTATTCATTTATTCATTTATTCATTTATTCATTTATTCATTTATTCATTTATTCATTTATTCATTTATTCATTTATTCATTTATTCATTTATTCATTTATTCATTTATTCATTTATTCATTTATTCATTTATTCATTTATTCATTTATTCATTTATTCATTTATTCATTTATTCATTTATTCATTTATTCATTTATTCATTTATTCATTTATTCATTTATTCATTTATTCATTTATTCATTTATTCATTTATTCATTTATTCATTTATTCATTTATTCATTTATTCATTTATTCATTTATTCATTTATTCATTTATTCATTTATTCATTTATTCATTTATTCATTTATTCATTATTTCATTTATTCATTTATTCATTTATTCATTTATTCATTTATTCATTTATTCATTTATTCATTTATTCATTTATTCATTTATTCATTTATTCATTTATTCATTTATTCATTTATTCATTTATTCATTTATTCATTTATTCATTTATTCATTTATTCATTTATTCATTTATTCATTTATTCATTTATTCATTTATTCATTTATTCATTTATTCATTTATTCATTTATTCATTATTCATTTATTCATTTATTCATTTATTCATTTATTCATTTATTCATTTATTCATTTATTCATTTATTCATTTATTCATTTATTCATTTATTCATTTATTCATTTATTCATTTATTCATTTATTCATTTATTCATTTATTCATTTATTCATTTATTCATTTATTCATTTATTCATTTATTCATTTATTCATTTATTCATTTATTCATTTATTCATTATTCATTTATTCATTTATTCATTTATTCATTTATTCATTTATTCATTTATTCATTTATTCATTTATTCATTTATTCATTTATTCATTTATTCATTTATTCATTTATTCATTTATTCATTTATTCATTTATTCATTTATTCATTTATTCATTTATTCATTTATTCATTTATTCATTTATTCATTTATTCATTTATTCATTTATTCATTTATTCATTTATTCATTTATTCATTATTCATTTATTCATTTATTCATTTATTCATTTATTCATTTATTCATTTATTCATTTATTCATTTATTCATTTATTCATTTATTCATTTATTCATTTATTCATTTATTCATTTATTCATTTATTCATTTATTCATTTATTCATTTATTCATTTATTCATTTATTCATTTATTCATTTATTCATTTATTCATTTATTATTATTCATTTATTCATTTATTCATTTATTCATTTATTCATTTATTCATTTATTCATTTATTCATTTATTCATTTATTCATTTATTCATTTATTCATTTATTCATTTATTCATTTATTCATTTATTCATTTATTCATTTATTCATTTATTCATTTATTCATTTATTCATTTATTCATTTATTCATTTATTCATTTATTCATTTATTCATTTATTCATTTATTCATTTATTCATTATTCATTTATTCATTTATTCATTTATTCATTTATTCATTTATTCATTTATTCATTTATTCATTTATTCATTTATTCATTTATTCATTTATTCATTTATTCATTTATTCATTTATTCATTTATTCATTTATTCATTTATTCATTTATTCATTTATTCATTTATTCATTTATCATTTATTCATTTATTCATTTATTCATTTATTCATTTATTCATTATTCATTTATTCATTTATTCATTTATTCATTTATTCATTTATTCATTTATTCATTTATTCATTTATCATTATTCATTTATTCATTTATTCATTTATTCATTTATTCATTTATTCATTTATTCATTTATTCATTTATTCATTTATTCATTTATTCATTTATTCATTTATTCATTTATTCATTTATTCATTTATTCATTTATTCATTTATTCATTTATTCATTTATTCATTTATTCATTTATTCATTTATTCATTTATTCATTTATTCATTTATTCATTTATGCATTTATGCATTTATGCATTTATGCATTTATGCATTTATGCATTTATGCATTTATATTGCATTTATGCATTTATGCATTTATGCATTTATGCATTTATGCATTTATGCATTTATGCATTTATGCATTTATGCATTTATGCATTTATGCATTTATGCATTTATGCATTTATGCATTTATGCATTTATGCATTTATGCATTTATGCATTTATGCATTTATGCATTTATGCATTTATGCATTTATGCATTTATGCATTTATGCATTTATGCATTTATGCATTTATGCATTTATGCATTTATGCATTTATGCATTTATGCATTTATGCATTTATGCATTTATGCATTTATGCATTTATGCATTTATGCATTTATGCATTTATGCATTTATGCATTTATGCGTTTATGCGTTTATGCGTTTATGCATTTATGCATTTATGCATTTATGCATTTATGCATTTATGCATTTATGCATTTATGCATTTATGCATTTATGCATTTATTCATTTATTCATTTATTCATTTATTCATTTATTCATTTATTCATTTATTCATTTATTCATTTATTCATTTATTCATTTATTCATTTATTCATTTATTCATTTATTCATTTATTCATTTATTCATTTATTCATT
>OY282453.1:16191548-16194048 GCA_958295655.1 Palloptera scutellata
TAGTTTCATATATCAATGAATTTTCACTTTATATGAAACTTTTTTTCACTTTATATGAAACTTTTTGACTTTATATGAAACTATAGTTAGTTTCATATATCAATGAATTTTTGACTTTATATGAAACTTTTTTTCACTTTATATGAAACTTTTTGACTTTATATGAAATTATAAATAGTTTCATATATCAATGAATTTTGACTTTATATGAAACTTTTTTTCACTTTATATGAAACTTTTTGACTTTATATGAAACTATAGTTAGTTTCATATATCAATGAATTTTTGACTTTATATGAAACTTTTTTTCACTTTATATGAAACTTTTTGACTTTATATGAAACTATAAATAGTTTCATATATCTATGAATTTTGACTTTATATGAAACTTTTTTTCACTTTACTTGAAATTTTTTGACTTTATATGAAACTATAAATAGTTTCATATACCTATGAATTTTGACTTTATATGAAACTTTTTTTCACTTTATATGAAACTTTTTAACTTTATATGAAACTATAAATAGTTTCATATATCTATGAATTTTGACTTTATATGAAACTTTTTTTCACTTTACTTGAAACTTTTTGACTTTATATGAAACTATAAATAGTTTCATATAACAATGAATTTTGACTTTATATGAAACTTTTTATCACTTTATATGAAACTTTTTAACTTTATATGAAACTATAGTTAGTTTCATATATCAATGAATTTTTGACTTTATATGAAACTTTTTTTCACTTTATATGCAACTTTTTAACTTTATATGAAACTATACATAGTTTCATATAACAATGAATTTTGACTTTATATGAAACTTTTTGACTTTATATGAAACTATAAATAGTTTCATATATCAATGAATTTTGACTTTATATGAAATTTTTTTTTCACTTTATATGAAACTTTTTGACTTTATATGAAACTATAGTTAGTTTCATATATCAATGAATTTTTGACTTTATATGAAACTTTTTTTCACTTTATATGAAACTTTTTAACTTTATATGAAACTATACATAGTTTCATATAACAATGAATTTTGACTTTATATGAAACTTTTTGACTTTATATGAAACTATAAATAGTTTCATATAACAATGAATTTTGACTTTATATGAAACTTTTTATCACTTTATATGAAACTTTTTAACTTTATATGAAACTATAGTTAGTTTCATATATCAATGAATTTTTGACTTTATATGAAACTTTTTTTCACTTTATATGCAACTTTTTAACTTTATATGAAACTATACATAGTTTCATATAACAATGAATTTTGACTTTATATGAAACTTTTTGACTTTATATGAAACTATAAATAGTTTCATATATCAATGAATTTTGACTTTATATGAAATTTTTTTTTCACTTTATATGAAACTTTTTGACTTTATATGAAACTATAGTTAGTTTCATATATCAATGAATTTTTGACTTTATATGAAACTTTTGACTTTATATAAAAATTATAAAATATGTTTAAAATGTTTTTAAATTTCTTTCAAAATAGTATATATGGCACATAAATAGTATAAATTTTATATAATATGCAAAAATTTAATATGAATTCTATTTATTTTTTCATATAAATATAAAATTTTAATAGAGATTATCAGTTTTTCATACGTTTTTTGCAATGTGCTAATTCCATGGCAAAAAACAATTATAGGTAGTTTGACTCAATTGAAAAATTGTCCAATGAAATCTATTGAACGAAATGGATTCATTGTTTTTTTAAATGATAGCAGAAGCATGCCATTACACTATCATAATCAATGTTTGCAGGAGTTGGTCTGATAAATATGTTTTTTTCAGACTTAACCTTTACCTGGAAAAGTTTTTTTCATATAAAAAAAAAATATATGAAAAAAATTTTTTTTTTTTTTTTTTCAATTTTGTTACTACTTTTGTTTGTTTAATAACTTTTTACGTATTTTATATGATTAAAAAATGGAATTTTTTAATTTCATATCATATATATAGAATATATATTAAAATTAAATTTTTAATATATAAAAAAATTTGTTATGCATTGAATTTTTAAGTAAAATGTTACTTAAAATAATATGTTTTTTTTTTAATATAAAATGTTATGTGTGAAACTTTTTATTATAAAACACATATATATTTTATTAATAAACAACTTTTTACTTTAATAATACATTAAAAATTTATTTATTAATTTTTTTTTGATTTTTAATGTATAAATATATATGAAAGCAAAATAAAAGACGTTCTCATTGAAATGAACTCTTTTTTTTCATATAAAATTAAATATAATAAAATTTCATTATTATTCAAACTTTTTATGTATGATAGATAAATTTTATTATAAGAAAAAAAGATATTTTTCTTAAAAAAAGAAGATATCATAAAAATTTATATGTATTTTTTTATACATTATTCTGGTTGATCCTGCCAGTAGTTATATGCTTGTCTCAAAGATTAAGCCATGCATGTCTAAGTACACACGAATTAAAAGTGAAA
>OY282453.1:16214048-16556548 GCA_958295655.1 Palloptera scutellata
TTTTCACTTTATATGAAATTTTTTGACTTTATATGAAACTATAAATAGTTTCATATATCAATGAATTTTGTCTTTATATGAAACTTTTTTTCACTTTATATGAAACTATAAATAGTTTCATATATCAATGAATTTTGACTTTATATAAAATTTTTTTCTCTTTATAAGAAACTTTTTGACTTTATATGAAACTATAAATAGTTTCATATATCAATGAATTTTGACTTTATATGAAACTTTTTTTCACTTTATATGAATTTTTTTGACTTTATATGAAACTTTTTTTCACTTTATATGAAATTTTTTGACCTTATATGAAACTAGAGTTAGTTTCATATATCAATGAATTTTGACTTTATATGAAACTTTTTTTCACTTTATATGCAACTTTTTGACCTTATATGAAACTATAGTTAGTTTCATATATCAATGAATTTTTGACTTTATATGAAACTTTTTTTCACTTTATATGCAACTTTTTAACTTTATATGAAACTATACATAGTTTCATATAACAATGAATTTTGACTTTATATGAAACTTTTCTTCACTTTATATGAAACTTTTTGACTTTATATGAAACTATAAATAGTTTCATATATCAATGAATTTTCACTTTATATGAAACTTTTTTTCACTTTATATGAAACTTTTTAACTTTATATGAAACTATACATAGTTTCATATAACAATGAATTTTGACTTTATATGAAACTTTTTTTCACTTTGAAATTTTTTGACTTAATATGAAACTATAAATAGTTTCATATATCAATGAATTTTGACTTTACATGAAACTTTTTGACTTTATATGAAACTATAAATAGTTTCATATATCAAAGAATTTTGACTTTATATGAAACTTTTTGACTTTATATGAAACTATAGTTAGTTTCATATATCAATGAATTTTGAGTTTATATGAAACTTTTTTTCACTTTATATGAAAGTTTTTGACTTTATATGAAACTATAAATAATTTCATATATCAATGAATTTTGACTTTATATGAAACTTTTTGACTTTATATCAATCTATAGATAGTTTCATATATCAATGAATTTTTGACTTTATATGAAACTTTTTTTCACTTTATATGCAACTTTTTAACTTTATATGAAACTATACATAGTTTCATATAACAATGAATTTTGACTTTATATGAAACTTTTCTTCACTTTATATGAAACTTTTTGACTTTATATGAAACTATAAATATTTTCATATATCAATGAATTTTGACTTTATATGAAACTTTTTTTCACTTTATATGAAACTTTTTAACTTTATATGAAACTATACATAGTTTCATATAACAATGAATTTTGACTTTATATGAAACTTTTTTTCATTTTATATGAAATTTTTTGACTTTATATGAAACTATAAATAGTTTCATATATCAATGAATTTTGACTTTACATGAAACTTTTTGACTTTATATGAAACTATAAATAGTTTCATATATCAAAGAATTTTGACTTTATATGAAACTTTTTTTCACTTTATATGCAACTTTTTGACTTTATATAAAACTATAAATAGTTTCATATATCAATGAATTTTGACTTTACATGAAACTTTTTTTCACTTTATATGAAACTTTTTAACTTTATATGAAACTATACATAGTTTCATATAACAATGAATTTTGACTTTATATGAAACTTTTTTTTACTTTATATGAAACTTTTTGACTTTATATGAAACTATAAATAGTTTCATATATCAATGAATTTTGTCTTTATATGAAACTTTTTTTCACTTTATATGAAACTTTTTGACTTTATATGAAACTATAAATAGTTTCATATATCAATGCATTTTGTCTTTATATGAAACTTTTTTTCACTTTATATGAAACTTTTTGACTTTATATGAAACTATAAATAGTTTCATATATCAATGAATTTTGACTTTACATGAAACTTTTTTTCACTTTATATGAAACTTTTTAACTTTATATGAAACTATACATAGTTTCATATAGCAATGAATTTTGACTTTATATGAAACTTTTTTTTACTTTATATGAAACTTTTTGACTTTATATGAAACTATAAATAGTTTCATATATCAAAGAATTTTGACTTTATATGAAACTTTTTTTCACTTTATATGAAACTTTTTGACTTTATATGAAACTATAGTTAGTTTCATATATCAATGAATTTTGACTTTATATGAAACTTTTTTTCACTTTATATGAAACTTTTTAACTTTATATGAAACTATACATAGTTTCATATAACAATGAATTTTGACTTTTATGAAACTTTTTTTTACTTTATATGAAACTTTTTGACTTTATATGAAACTATAAATAGTTTCATATATCAATGAATTTTGTCTTTATATGAAACTTTTTTTCACTTTATATGAAACTTTTTGACTTTATATGAAACTATAAATAGTTTCATATATCAATGAATTTTGGCTTTATATAAAATTTTTTTCACTTTATAAGAAACTTTTTGACTTTATATGAAACTATAAATAGTTTCATATATCAATGAATTTTGACTTTATATGAAACATTTTTTCACTTTATATGAATTTTTTTGACTTTATATGAAACTTTTTTCCACTTTATATGAAACTTTTTGACTTTATATGAAACTATAGTTAGTTTCATATATCAATGAATTTTTGACTTTATATGAAACTTTTTTTCGCTTTATATGAAACTTTTTAACTTTATATGAAACTATACATAGTTTCATATAACAATGAATTTTGACTTTATATGAAACTTTTCTTCACTTTATATGAAACTTTATGACTTTATATGAAACTATAAATAGTTTCATATATCAATGAATTTTTGACTTTATATGAAACTTTTTTTCACTTTATATGAAACTTTTTAACTTTATATGAAACTATACATAGTTTCATATAACAATGAATTTTGACTTTATATGAAACTTTTTTTCACTTTATATGAAACTTTTTGACTTTATATGAAACTATAAATAGTTTCATATATCAAAGAATTTTGACTTTATATGAAACTTTTTTTCACTTTATATGAATTTTTTTGACTTTATATGAAACTTTTTTTCACTTTATATGAAATTTTTTGACTTTATATGAAACTATAAATAGTTTCATATATCAATGAATTTTGTCTTTATATGAAACTTTTTTTCACTTTATATGAAACTTTTTGACTTTATATGAAACTATAAATAGTTTCATATATCAATGAATTTTGACTTCACATAAAATTTTTTTCACTTTATAAGAAACTTTTTGACTTTATATGAAACTATAAATAGTTTCATATATCAATGAATTTTGACTTTATATGAAACTTTTTTTCACTTTATATGAATTTTTTTGACTTTATATGAAACTTTTTTTCACTTTATATGAAATTTTTTGATCTTATATGAAACTATAGTTAGTTTCATATATCAATGAATTTTGACTTTATATGAAACTTTTTTTCATTTTATATGCAACTTTTTGACCTTATATGAAACTATAGTTAGTTTCATATATCAATGAATTTTTGACTTTATATGAAACTTTTTTTCACTTTATATGCAACTTTTTAACTTTATATGAAACTATACATAGTTTCATATAACAATGAATTTTGACTTTATATGAAACTTTTCTTCACTTTATATGAAACTTTTTGACTTTATATGAAACTATAAATAGTTTCATATATCAATGAATTTTGACTTTATATGAAACTTTTTTTCACTTTATATGAAACTTTTTAACTTTATATGAAACTATACATAGTTTCATATAACAATGAATTTTGACTTTATATGAAACTTTTTTTCACTTTATATGAAATTTTTTGACTTTATATGAAACTATAAATAGTTTCATATATCAATGAATGTTGGCTTTACATGAAACTTTTTGACTTTATATGAAACTATAAATAGTTTCATATATCAAAGAATTTTGACTTTATATGAAACTTTTTGACTTTATATGAAACTATAGTTAGTTTCATATATCAATGAATTTTGAGTTTATATGAAACTTTTTTTCACTTTATATGAAAGTTTTTGACTTTATATGAAACTATAAATAATGTCATATATCAATGAATTTTGACTTTATATGAAACTTTTTGACTTTATATCAATCTATAGATAGTTTCATATATCAATGAATTTTGACTTTATATGAAACTTTTTTTCACTTTATATAAAACTTTTTGACTTTATATGAAAATATAAATAGTTTCATATATCAATGAATTTTGACTTTATATGAAACTTTTCGACTTTATATGAAACTATAAATAGTTTCATATATCAAAGAATTTTGACTCTATATGAAACTTTTTTTCACTTTATATGAAACTTTTTGACTTTATATGAAACTATAAATAGTTTCATATATCAATGTATTTTGACTTTATATGAAACTTTTGACTTTATATAAAAATGAAAAAATATGTTTAAAATGTTTTAAATTTCTTTCAAAATAGTATATATGGCACATAAATAGTATAAATTTTATGTAATGTGGAAATATTAAATATAAATTATATTTATTTTTTCATATAAATGAAAAATTTTTATAAAAATTTTCAGTTTTTCATACGTTTTTTCCAATGTGCTAATTTCATGTCGAAAAACGATTATAGGTAGTTTGACTCAATTGAAAAATTGTTCAATGAAATCTATTGCATGAAATGGACTCATTGTTTTTTTTAAATGATAGTTGAAACATGCCATTACACTATCATATTCAATGTTTGCAGGAGTTGGTCTGATAAATATGTTTTTTCAGGCTTTACCCGTACCTGGACAAGTTTTTTTCATATAGAAAATATATGAATTAAATTTTTTTATTTTTTTTCAATTTTGTTACTTCTTTTGTTTGTTTAATAATTTTTTACGTATTTTATATGATTAATTTAATTTCATATCATATATATAGAATACATATTAAAATTAAATTTTTAATATATAAAAAAATTTTTTATGCATTGAATTTTTAAGTAAAATGTTACTTAAAATAATATGTTTTTTTTTAAATATGAAATGTTATGTGTGAAACTTTTTATTATAAAACACATATATATTTTATTAATAAACAACTTTTTACTTTTATAATACATTAAAAATTTATTTATTTATTTTTTTTTGATTTTTAATGTATAAATATATATGAAAGCAAAATAAAAGACGTTCTCATTGAAATGAACTCTTTTTTTCATATAGAATTAAATATAATAAATTTTCATTATTATTCAAACTTTTTATGTATTATAAAATTTTATTATAAGAAAAAAAGATATTTTTCTTAAAAAAAGAAGATATCATAAAAATTTATATGTATTTTTTTATACATTATTCTGGTTGATCCTGCCAGTAGTTATATGCTTGTCTCAAAGATTAAGCCATGCATGTCTAAGTACACACGAATTAAAAGTGAAACCGCAAAAGGCTCATTATATCAGTTATGGTTCCATAGATCGTTAACAGTTACTTGGATAACTGTGGTAATTCTAGAGCTAATACATGCAATATAAACACGGACCTTTTGGAACGTGTGCTTTTATTAGGCTAAAACCAAGCGATCGCAAGATCGTTATACTGGTTGAACTCTAGATAACTTGCAGATCGTATGGTCCCGTACCGACGACAGATCTTTCAAATGTCTGCCCTATCAACTTTTGATGGTAGTATCTAGGACTACCATGGTTGCAACGGGTAACGGGGAATCAGGGTTCGATTCCGGAGAGGGAGCCTGAGAAACGGCTACCACATCTAAGGAAGGCAGCAGGCGCGTAAATTACCCACTCCCAGCCCGGGGAGGTAGTGACGAAAAATAACAATACAGGACTCATATCCGAGGCCCTGTAATTGGAATGAGTACACTTTAAATCCTTTAGCAAGGACCTATTGGAGGGCAAGTCTGGTGCCAGCAGCCGCGGTAATTCCAGCTCCAATAGCGTATATTAAAGTTGTTGCGGTTAAAACGTTCGTAGTTGAATTTGTGCTTCATACGGGTAGTACAACTACAATTGTGGTATGTACATTACTTTATGTATGTTAAGCGTATTATCGGTGGAGTTCTTATATGTAATTAATACTTGTATTATTTATATATTCCTCCTATTTAAACCTACTTCAGTGCTCTTCATCGAGTTTTGTTGTGGGCCGATACAATTACTTTGAACAAATTAGAGTGCTTAAAGCAGGCTCCAAATGCCTGAATATTTTGTGCATGGAATAATGAAATAAGACTTCTGTTCTACTTTCATTGGTTTTTAGATCAAGAGGTAATGATTAATAGAAGCAGTTTGGGGGCATTAGTATTACGACGCCAGAGGTGAAGTTAGAGGTTCGAAGGCTTTTGGGCTCCGGGGGAAGTATGGTTGCAAAGCTGAAACTTAAAGGAATTGACGGAAGGGCACCACCAGGAGTGGAGCCTGCGGCTTAATTTGACTCAACACAGGAAAACTTACCAGGTCCGAACATAAGTGTGTAAGACAGATTGATAGCTCTTTCTCGAATCTATGGGTGGTGGTGCATGGCCGTTCTTAGTTCGTGGAGTGATTTGTCTGGTTAATTCCGATAACGAACGAGACTCAAATATATTAAATAGATGCTTTCAAGATTATGGTGTTGAAGCTTATATAACCTTTATTCATGAATGCAGTAAAATGTGTAAGTGTTTCAATGTGTTTATATTAGTGGAGCTTAAATGGACTTCTTTGTTCTGTTGTCCCTTTGATATTGTGACCATTTTTTGTGGACTCATACCCAAACACCTGACATTGATCATCAATGATGAGAGGCTGTTAGGAGCGTTCGAGAGGAAGATATTCCGTAAGATCTACGGTCCAGTATGCGTGGACGACGTTTATCGAATAAGATGGAACGATGAGCAGTATGAGCTGTACGCCGACACTGACATAGTCAAGCGTATAAAAGTCCAGCGGCTTCACTGGCTGGGTCATGTTGAGCGAATGGAAGAAAGCGTTCCGGCTAGAAGGGTGTTTTATTCGAACCACGGTGGAGGAGCACGCAGAACGGGACGTCCTACTCCCCGTTGGAAAGACCAGGTGCAGGGCAACCTGACTGCACTTGGCCAGCGCGCGCATAGCAGAGGTGACTGGCGAAGCTTTGTAGAGGCGGCCAAGACCGATCATCGCTTGTGGTTGCTGGTGACTTCAGTGTTCACAATTCGGATTGGTTGTGCCACTTAAGTCACACAAAACACGAAGGTCTGTATGTCGAGATATTTGCCGAGTCGAACGACCTGACTCAATTAGTAGCCGAACCGACACACATTTCGTGTATTGCTGGGCAAGTCTAAAACATCCTTGAGCTATTTCTTACTTCTACCGATCAACCACTGCCCGTTACCGAATCTGTATCTTGTGGTATGCATGTTAAAAGAGTTCTTCCAAATCTTAACATAAACAAGGCTTCGGGGCCCGATTGCATTCCAGCCCACGTATTACGAGCTTGTGCGAAAACGCTGGCGCGGCCGTTGTGCAAACTTTTCAACATTTCATACACAACTGGTGTATGTCCGTCTTGTTGGAAAGTTAACAATGTCCAACCAGTTCCTAAAAAAGGCAAGACTACAGATCCTGAGAACTATCGCCCCTTCACACTCTGTTCTACGCTATCCGAAGTCATGGAAACTGTAGTTAACTTCTACTAAGTCAAATCTTGAGCTATAAAATGGCGGTCCTCACCGAGCACTGGTACCACATTGTCCATGGCTTCGGTGAGAGCAAGTCGGTTGCTCTGGATATTTCAGAGGCGTTTGACAGAGTGTGGCATAAATCACTGGTGTCAAAACTAATTGCGCGTGACGTCGGGAGTAACTTCACACGATAGATCACCAACTTTCTAAGCAGCCGCTCTATCCGTGTTGTGATAGAGGCATTGTTTCGGAAAATCGTGCCATTAATGCTGGAGTGTCGCAGTTCGATCCTCTCCCCTACACTTTTCTTGAGCGGTAAAATGGCGTTCTGTCATTAACAAAGAATCCCATTTACTCGTTGGCAGATGACAGCACCATTTAGGAAAAGGCACGTTATGAATGACTCACTCAATACAGATCTCCAGTCAATCTCCACGGATAGAGGTGAGTTCAATGCGCGTAAGACCCAATGTTATCTGTTATCTCACAAACGTGTTTCCCAGCCCCCGTTAACCCCCGTTCTATTGCAAAACAAATTCATATCAGTTTGGTTTCAAATTTTGCGTAATTAATATGGAGTGGGGCAATAACGAAAATCGCATCGCGGTGATTGCATTGCACAAATGCGGAAAAAGCGCAAGTCAAATATTCACGTTGCTAAAAAAAACTCGAAATATCGAAAATGTTTGTTTATCGTACCATCGATCGTTTTTTGGAATCGTCTCAAGTGGAAGACAGGCTGAGAAGTGGTCACTCTCGCGTTGTTCGTACGAGTGGAGCTGTGCGGGAGCGGATTCGCCGAAATCCCTTAAGAAAGCAAAAGATCATGGCTAGAGAAATGGATATGTCTTCCAGATCCATGTCACGACTAATCCGTGATGAACTCCACATGAAGGCCTTTCGCAGGTGCACAGGCCATCTTTTGGGTCTTTCAACAAGACTTTGCACTGGCACACAAAGCCAAAACCACTCAAGAGTGGCTACGTCAGAATATTCCAGCCTTTATTAGTGCTGAAGATTGGCCCTCGGGAAGTCCAGATTTGAATCCCCTTGATTACAAATTTTAGTCAGAACTAGAGGGTGTGGCCTGCAAAGTTCGCCTCCGAAATTTGGAGAGTCTTAAGAAAGCTCTTATTTCAGCAGCGTCATCAATACCCATCGAAACCATACGTCCCGCTATAGCCCAATGGCCTGATCGTCTAAAGACGTGCATTAAAGCGAGAGGCGACCATTTTCAATAAGATGTTAATTTTCAGAAACACTATAATTTAAAAACAAAATAAAAATTACAACACATTAAAAAAAACTCGTTTCTTTAATTTTTACACTATATTTAAATTGTAACAGAACTTATGGCAGGACTAGGTAGAGCATGAAATCATTTCCATGATAAGAGCAAGTGAAAAATCAGTACATGTCAAAAAATTCACCCCAAGATACACAAATATGTGTTGGTATTTAAATTAATATTTTTATAATAACTTTTATAATATTTATTATATACAAAAAAAATGTTTTTATTTTAACTTTACTATTACCGATAAGTTATAAATAACCAATTAAGAAATAAATTTAAAAAAAAAAATATTAAACATTCTAAGGAACTATTTGCAGAAAGCTAAGAAAATTTAACAAAGATTTCGAACAACTTAAGAAAGAATATAAGACAACCAAGGCCAAAATAATTATGGAAACAGAAACCAGAGGTACAAGAATAACCTCACTAATAACTATAATAACAATCACCACATGAATAGAAATGGCAGTGACCGTAAAACTTTTAACGGCAACAACAACCAACGTCAACAGCATTGAAATTAAACGATAACAATGTGTGCTCGTGTGGATAATGCTGTTCACCTTGCCAATAATTCTGAAGATCGTCTCTGTGTTTTTGGGGATTTTAACTAAAACAAGATTATTTGGTCTCTAATATCGCGAAAATAGCAGCAATCTCTGAATTGATTGGAACGTTGTATCGGCGGTTGTCAGAGCGACAGTCACTGTAAAAAGTCATACCGACATCATACGGGGTTCTATTTTCACTTTGAGCTCTTAAATTCTCTTTACGCTCAACCTGTGCCATAAATTTAAATTGCATCGCCAAAGGATTGTTTTCTATGAGCATTTCATTTGTGAATTGTGCTCTGATCTCGTTGTCGCTTGCTCTGTGTCAAGAATATATAATTGGCAATATGATGAAATTTAAGGGTCATTTGAATGTAGGGTGCCAATTCGATGGTAGATGGATCCATGAATTCGGAAGCAGTATGGACCGCGTCCTGGTGGTTCAGCTATTTGTGCTTCAAATGATGCAAATGCAAAGGAACTATTACTTAATTACTTACTTAACTGGCACTACAACCGATGCTCGGTCTTGGCCGCCTCTACAAAGCTACGCCAGTCGCCGCTGCTATTCGCGCGGTGGCGCCAGTTGATAAGGCCAAGTGCAGGTTACCCTGCACCTAGTCTTTCCAACGGAGATTAGGACGTCCCCTTCTGCGTGCTCCTCCACCGTGGTTCGAATAAAACACCCTTATAGCCGGAGCGTTTTCTTCCATTCGCTCAACATGACCCAGCCAGCGAAGCCGCTGGAGTTTTATACGCTTGACTATGTGAGTGTCGGCGTACAGCTCATACTGCTCATCGTTCCATGTTATTCGATCCACGTCGTCCACGCATACTGGACCGTAGATCTTACGGAGTATCTCCCTCTCGAACGCTTCTAATAGCCTCTCATCATTGACGGTCAATATCCACATCCACGTCTCCGCGGCATACATTAGGACGGGAAGGATAAGGGACTTATAGAGCGTTATTTTCGTCGGTCGAGAGAGGGCTCTACTTCTCAATTGCCTACTGGGCCCGTAGTAACACCTGTTGGCAAGAGTTAGTCTCCGCTTGATCTCAAGGCTGACATTATTGTTGGTGTTTATGCTGGATCCTAGATATACGAAATCCTTGACGACTTCGAAAGTATAGTTTTCAACAGTGACATTTTGTCCAAGACGCCGTGACTCTTTGTTTGTTGACTCAAGGTATTTCGTTTTGTCCTCGTTCACCACTAGACCCACTCGACGAGACTCCCTTTCCAGTTTGGAGAATGCTGCACTGACTGCTCGGGCGTTTTTTCCAATGATATCAATATCATCAGCGTATGCTAGCAGCATGACACTCTTGTAGAAGATAGTGCCAGAGATGTCGATGTTCGCAGCTCGAATTATTTTCTCCAGCATAAGGTTAAAGAAGTCGCACGATAGGGAGTCACCTTGTCTGAAACCTCTTTTGGTATCAAATGGTGCGGAGAGGTCTGTCCCAATTTTCACTGCGCTGGTGGTGTTGGTCAGTGTCATTTTGCAAAGACAAATGAGCTTTGCAGCGATACCAAAATCAGACATTGCAGCATACAAGTGATACCTAATCGTGCTGTCAAAGTCTGCTTTATAATCGACAAATAGATGATGGGTGTTGATCTGTTTTGCTCGGGTATTTTCCAGGATTTGGCGTAGTGTGAATATCTGGTCGATGGTGGATGTACCAGGCCTGAAGCCACACTGATAAGGTCCAATCAGTTTGTTGACGATGGGCTTCAGTCTTTCGCACAGTACGCTCGATAGAACCTTATATGCAATATTAAGAAGGCTTATCCCACGGTAGTTGGCGCAGATCGTGGAATCACCTTTCTTATGGATTGGGCAGAGTACGCTGAGATTCCAATCACTTGTCATGCTTTCATCTGACCATATTCTGCATAGAAGCTCATGCATGCGTTTTTTGAGCTCTTCGCCTCCCGTCTTAAACAATTCAGCAGGCAGGTCATCTGCACCTGCAGCCTCATTGTTTTTCAGCCGAGCAATGGCTGTTAAGAGCTCCTCATGGTCAGGCGGCAGTACTTCAACGCCGTCAGTGATTGGGGTTTCCGGAATAGATTCCGCAGCTGCGAAAAGTGCTCCCTCCATAATCTCATTATGCCCTGGACATCTGTCACCAGATTTCCGTCTTCATCTTTGCAGGAAGAGGCCCCGGTCTTCAAACCATCAGTCAGGCGTCTTATTCTTTCGTTCCTGTCCCGCAACATTTCGATATCATTGAACTCGCGTCTTTCTTCATCTCTTTTCTTGCGCCTGAAAAGACGTTTCTTCTCCCTCCTCAACTCTCTGTAGCGCTCCTTAGCAGCTAAGTTGCAACTGACTGCAGGGTGGCTCTGTAAACAGTGTTTATTGCTTCAGTAGCATCGCGACACTCTTGGTCGTACCACATATTTCTCCGTCGACGGTGGTAGCATAGCACCTCTTCGGCAGCCGTACGCATAGAGCGGGAAATGTGCGTTCACTGCGCTCATATACCATCAAGTTGAGGGGTGTTTTGCGAAAGGAGGAGTGCGAGTTGGTTGCGAAGACTTCGGCTGTCTATTGTGATTGCCGCTTTTCGACATCCAGCTTTCTCTTTTTACCTATCCGTACGCGATTTGCTACACAAATACGTGTGCAGACCTTGGCTGCAACCAAGTAGTGGTCTGAGTCGATGTTTGCACCACGTCTTGTGCGTACGTCTAGTACATTGGAAGCGTGCCTTCCGTCGATCACAACGTGATCAATCTGGTTGCGTGTGTTTTGATCAGGAGACAGCCAAGTGGCCTTATGGATATCTTTATGTTGGAATATGGTGCTACTAACTGTCATGTTTCGTGCGGCGGTGAAGTTAAAAAATTTGCTTAATGAATCTTATCAATTAATTTGTTAAAAGGTGAATATCCATTTTACTATGTGCTGTCATGGCGGTAAAGTAATGCTTCTTAATCTGGTTGTCCCAGACTTCATGCGATCACTTATCAAGGATGATCTGAACTTATGGCGTTCGCATTATTTAGAAAATATACGTCTACTTAATAGTTCCTTTGGGGGGCCTGGGGCGTAGGACACAAGGTAAAGTTCGTGACTTCGATCCTTGCGCTTCTACGTTTCAAGTCGACACACAGCCTCCTCATGGCGTCCCCTGGATAGCCATCTGACAACCGTCAGTGAGTTAACTAATGTGTGCGGCGGGCTTCTCCATGGCCTTGAATGAATGGTTGTGCGTCGGGCTTGGAACCCACCACGTCAAAATAATTTACCAATGAATCCTCAAACGAAGCCTCGGATATTTAACCCCCCTAATGTTGACGACTCCCGCAAACGCCCAAAGGACAACGATTTGCGGATATGCACCTGGAATGTCCGAACCCTCTACAGGGAAGGTGCCTCTCTCCAGCTGGTGGATGTCCTCCAACAATATAGAGCTGACATCACCGGTATACAGGAAATGCGATGGACGGGACAGGGTTGCTCTAAAAGAGCATACTGTGATATCTACTACAGTCGTCATGCGTCGAGACACGAATTTGGTGTTGAATTTGTGGTTGGAAAGAGACTGCGTCATCTAGTCTCGAGGTTCACGGCCGTGAACGAGCGCCTAGCCACTATCCGCATTAAGGAAAAATTCTTCAACATCAGCCTAATTTGTGTCTATGCCCCGACGGATGAGAAGGATGAAACGACCAAAGATGACTTCTACGAGCTCCTTGACAAAACTTATGAGCATTGCCCCCGCCACGATGTTAAAATCGTGTTAGGCGACTTTAATGCCAAGGTGGGCAAGGAGAGTTTCTTTGGTCCGACGATTGGAAAATTCAGTCTCCACGACGAAGCCATCGATAACGGTATCAGAATGATCGACATTTGTTTGTTAACGTTCCTAGTGAATAATAATTTGGCGAAACAGTTGGGCTTAACGCTGCTCTGTAGGTACTCTGCCTTAGCCGAGGTCTTTTGCACACTTGATTCTATATAAACATAAACGAAATTGTTAAATGTTCCCGGAAATAAAAGTTGGATTGCTTACGTCATCTGTTTTATTATGGAAACTCGGTTTGTGGCGAATCTTTGCAGGCCTTCCTGGTGGCATTTTTTAAAATTCGAATTGGCTACAAACACCAAAAATCCAATGTACATATTTCTTTTCAACAAATAATTCTTTAGAGAATCGCAATTTGACTTTTATTAATTTTAAATTTAGTTGTGCAGAAAATCAAAATTTTATGGATAATTTTATGCTCGCTTTCAACTTTTTTCACTTTAAATTACAAATAATGCAAGGGTACCAATCTACTTTCCAAAAATATGCATCACACACTCAGCTTTCCAAAACTAAAAGTTGAACAGAAACCTGTTATTTCCATAACAGCAATTGTTGTTCATTTTTCTTTAATTTGCTCTGGGAAAGAAACTCTAATGGCCTGAGTTTTCTGCTTAAAAACATTAAAAAGGAAAAACAAAATTAACAGCAGTATTACTTACCTGCAGTATGCAAATACATACTCTTAGCTATTGTTTTTTCTATTACAATAATAACAACAACAACTTAGAAAAAATGTGCCTTTAACACATTATCACTGTTAATTTAACAGCCAAGTTACACATCAACGAATGTAGCCAAAAAACGAAGGGTATTTTGTTTTTTTTTGTTTTTGCTTTAACTAATCTTTTGGTTCGTTGATCTATTGGGACACAATAACAAAAACAGAGTAGGCGATTTTTTTCTCTACTCTAGGGCTTGACTTGCTTTCATTAACTCAATACATGTAAAAAAAAAAAATGGCGAATCTTAATACGCTTATATCTCAGCTATTGGTTAACCGATTTCGTTTCTGAGCCCTGCGGAGGAGCACTTTAATTTGATATATCATTCATTGCTGTAGCTATTCTAGATCGCTCCAACTAAGCCGTACCTTTGAGGAATAAATATAAAATTTAACCTTTTTAGTCGACACAGGTACAGACGTTTCATTATGTAAGAATAATTACAAAGTAGCTAATATAAAGTATTACCCAGACGAATGAGAAATGGAGTAGATTTTAGGAAATTGAACGACAAAATCGTCAACGATAAGTCCCCACTAACACGGCTAAAAGACGTTCTAGATAAAATAAGGAAGAGCAAAATGGTTTTCGACAGTTGACATGACCAGCTCGTTCCAACAAGTTGGACTTGATGAAAAATCAAGACCATTGCCACCCTAAACATAACACACAAGTGACTATTGCCGAAGTGCAATAAATGGAAGGTGCTGTGAGCATAACCTACATTTACATGTGCATAGCACATCGCATTACATTGCATTGCGCTATGACACTTGGGTAATGCGGATATAGTCTAAGACACCAAAAGTCACACAATAATAAGAAATATGTAAATGACCAATACTTACTTACTTACTTACTTAGCTGGCACTACAACCGGTGATCGGTCTTGGCCTCCTCTATAAAGCATCGCCAGTCGCCTCTGCTATACGCGCGCTGGCGCCAGTTGATAAGGCCAAGTGCATTCAGGTTTCTCGTGCCTGGTCTTTCCAACGGAGATTAGGACGACCTCTTCTGCGTGTTCCTCCATCGAGGCTCGAATAAAACACCCTTCTAGCCGGAGCGCTTTCTTCCATTCGCTCAAAATGACGCAGACAGCGAAGCCACTGGATTTTTATACCCTTTACAATTATGTAAATTAGTATATAAGCCATGCATTTTGAATTAATAAAACAGATATTATTTAGCTGGGAAAGTAGCGTAAACTAAATATTATCGCCTTTCACTTTTATCACCGTTTGTTCTTATGGCCAACACTCTGAACTAAATGGTGAACATAGAGGGCAATACTAGAAAACTCAATTGTTGCCATTACAATATTTATATAAATCAGTGTTGGGAAATGTAGGTATTGTAGATTTTACGGTACATTTTGGTTTGAAAGTATCGATCGTAGCAAATCCAGTAGATTTTAACATATTGACTGCCATGCCAATTTATCGAAAATTTCATGTCTGTAAGTCCAAAAAAATACACTTTTTTCAAAAAGAACTATAAACAGCCTAATGCAACAGAAGCTGCTCAGATGTTTCTACACAGTTGTTGACAGTCGGAAAGCAACTGCACTCAATGTGCGGTGACTCACACACCAAGATCAAAGAAAAGTGTTCCTCGGCTATGATGGCCTACGCTGTGCTGTGATAGGCGCTCAGTGTGCGGCTAACCTAAACCTTGTAAACTGTATCAACACGTAAACATTTCAACAAATTTTAACAAGTTTACACACTTATAAACTTACAAGGCATCTACAAGTTTAAATGAGTCGGTCGAAAAATTTTTTGCCTGGTATATATCTCAGTGGTCGCTGTGTGGTGTAGTGGTAGTGCGTTGGACTGCTACACAGAGTGTCCGGGGTTCGAATCTCGGCACAGGCAAAATCAAAAAGTTAAAAAAATAATTTTTCTACACAGCACCACCTCTTGGCAGGCAATGGCAAACCTACAAGAGTAAAAATTGCTATGAAAAGCTTTTCACTTTGCTGTTCGGATTCGGCATTAAACTGTAGGTCCCTTCCATTCATGTACAAATATAACACGCACAACATGAGTGGATGCGAAAAGCTCGGTCTAGGCCCTCCATGGGTTGTTGTGCCATTAAAAGTAAGTAAAGTAAATATATCTCAGAAAATAGTCAAACTTAATAAAAAGGACAAATAATAATATTTTGGGGGTATAAATTTATGCGATGCATCGAAAACATTGACTTTTTTCCCCAACGTATTGAAGATTATCAATGTAGGCCCACGATGCATAGCATGGAGAAGAAGAAAGATATGTTTTTCCCATGCCCATCACTATTGTGTACGAACGTTTAGAGATGGAACTTTTTTTCGTTAAGTTTCGATAACAAATAGCTAACTATACTTTGACAGCACTGCTTTTTATCCACAACTAGCAGCTAAGCAGGAATGAATATCGCCACTTGTGGCAATGTTTTGCAGACGGTCAAGTGATCGTTTGTCCTTCGTGACACTTTTTACGATCTCTCTTTGTTTTTTCAACTTTGTGCCCAAAGGGTGTTATGCACATGGCAGAATAACACAGGTTGTCGCATCCGAGAGGCAATCCAAGCTTAATGGTCTAATTATAGAAACTTAACGTAACATAACAGCGCATAGCCGAAACTTAATACTGATTATAGAATCATAGCACAACAGCATAAAATCTGCTGTTTTCTTAAATAAATAAAACAAAAAAGTATGGAAGTGCATTTTGTAAATCTATGTAAACTATATTTAAAGTAGAAAAATTCATGTCCAATAAATAGGGTCAGAATATCAAAGGAATAATCCAGAAATGTGTTGATGAAAATCTCCCTGATGGGAGATCCTTTTACACTCCCGGGAATATCGTTCGCTTAGCTTAGGGTGGCCCACCTCTATTTAAAAAAAATCACAAAACTATGTACACACCGGTTGCTTTTAGTTCCCTTTGGATATTTGCCCATATCGCCTTCTTTTTTGTACCAATGCGATATCCTGGGCTGAATTTGTTTAACAAAGTATCATTGAACCGCACAAGATCAATTAATTCCTCATCGCCAATCATTCTCAAGTAGTAAATAAATCGATTTAACAAATAATAAACATTTAGTATCAAAATATCTACTTTTCGCGTCGATAAACAAACACAAATGAATGAATGGCAATTGATTTTGTGAAATGTCACTTAATAATTAGCATATAAATCCAAATTCAATAGACTTCTATGCTACGTTAATTTTTGGTGAAGTTACTATAATCAGTAATATACAAAATGTATGAAAGATAATTCTATGTGACAGTTCTGTATTTGTCTCTAAGTTACGTTAAGTTTCTATAATTAGACCAAGTCAAATTATGAAGTGATAGCACTGAGCGTAGTAATCGATGAGCTGAAAGTTTGTCAAACAAAGAAGAAGAAGAAAGAAGACAAATTATTTTTATTCATTTTCAATATTGTTGGAAGCTATTATCAACCTTGTTTCAATAAGTTGATAAATTATGTTTAAGAAACGTGCAAAAGCACAATCGCGGCCACGTAAATCCTTTGCGTTGTACCAACTGAGTTCGCTGTGTACCAAAAGACAAGCCACTTAAGTAATTTAGCTAGAAATTATCGAAGCTTGAGTCGTCAGAGATATTTCTGAAACATCAATCTGGGAATTGTTTAAATTGTATCCAAAATTGCACAACTGTGTTTCCCGCACTATTCACTGATGCTGGCCATCCGCCATATGTTACTTTATTTTATTGCTGAATGGGGTGAATGTTGATTATCACAAACAGGAAACTTATAAAAAGAACACTACAGTGGAAAATTCTGAGTTTTGAGCACACATTTGTGTTTTAGTTTTATAGAATTATTATAAACTTTGGAGCAACAGTAATTCAACAGAGTTATATTCAGTATTTAGCTTGATTTTATTTAAAAGTCCTGAATAAATACACCGGTGGCAGCAACAGCCACCGCTTAGCAGGTGGGTCGCGTTTGATGGCTCAATTTCATTTGACGCGCACTGTAGCCAGTATAAATCAACACATATAAAAATTTCAATAAAGCATTTTTATAGTTTGATATTCAGTCTTAATCTAATATTTACATTTAATTTCACTACAAGACTATTTCAAGTATTACTATTAAAATATTTCAAATTTAAAATATGTCAAAAAATGCAGATATTTCCACACCACCCTTGAGGTAGAGTACAAGGTGCTTTTTTTACATGGTTTCCTTGATTTCCATATTATATACTCGAATTCAACGTATTTAACATAAATGTTTTACCCCTAGAAAGAAAAACATACTGAAGAATAACTTGAAGTATTAAACTACATATGTATATAACATACCTTAGAGAGTAAAATTTAAGGAAAACCTTGTATTTTGTATGTAAATTTGAGAAATTTTGACACTTGCAAAACATTTTCGAAATTCACTTAAATAATTCACAATAATTTTATTCCAATATACTTTATTACATAATTTAATTAATTTACATATGTACACAGCAATTACCACAATTCATTTCAGATAGCACTTACATAATTCACTTCACATAATTGTATTAAAAATATTAGCACATAAATATCTATAATTTCACAACACTGCCCTTCCTTAAAAAAAACACATATCTTTTTCTATATTTTACTTTGAAATCATGTTTAAGTAAATAAGCTCTGTCGCTTATTTACGCAGCTCATGCTGCTGTTGCTCCTCCATTGTCTTCAATTATTTTCCTTTTAAATGTCCTCATAAATAACCTGGAAAGGAAAATAATAAATATGGTAATTACATAATAATTTTATTATTTGCAATAATAATATTTATAACGAACTTACTTTTTAAATTTATTATTTTCGAGAAACAGTAGCCGATTTTACTGCCAAACGTCCATTTATTGCGATTCACTTTGAATAATATAGAATCTTTTGACAGATCATTTTTCTTTCATTTACAGCAACATTTCACCAATACCTATTAACCATATTGCTTTCATTGGTACATTTTCACTTGTTTACTTTTAGAATAGGTAGAGACGCTGCCAATTACGCAATTTCTCTGATTCACCCTTTTCAATAAATCAACATTTACTTGGCGCAGCCTAAAACTATACTTCCGAATTGCAACATATAGAAATGAATTATTATATTGAATAAATTAGCATTTACTTGACGCAGCATAAAAGTCCAAAGGTCCAAAGCCGCTCTTTTCATTACCTGTGAAGCTCCCTAAAAGTATATAGCCTAATTGTATGATGTAGGTTGAAAGCTACACTATAATTATCATTCATTTTCATCAGCTCCCTGTTGAAGAAAAAATTTTTTACTTAGCGCAGCCTTAAGATATACTGCTTAATTGTATCATGTGGTAAACGTTGGAAACACCCTGGTCAATAATTCTGTATTTGTTTGTCTCAGCCTAAAAATATACTGTCTACTTGGTTCATATTTCCTTTTTTATTTAAATAAAAATCAAAATGACGCATGACGCAATAAAATCAAGGCACATATGAACTATATTCTGACACTAACAAATATTGATCCATTTATTTTCAACCTATAAACTAATTTGAAAATATCCAACAATTTTAGCAATATACTTATCCTCTTACAGTAAAAAATGTTAATTTATTGTATATATTTTGCACACGCAAAATAAAAAGGAAATGTTTACTTACTTTACTTTTAATGGCACAACAGCCCATGGACGGCCTAGGCCGAGCTTTTCGCATCCACTCATGTTGTGCGTGTTATATTTGTACATGAATGGAAAGGACCTACAGTTTAATGCCGAATCCGAACGGCGAAGTGAAAAGCTTTTCATAGCAATTTTTACTCTTGTAGGTTTGCCATTACCTGCCAAAAGGTGGTGCCGTGTAGAAATATTATTTTTTTTTTTTTTTGATTTTGTCTGTGCCGAGATTCGAACCTCGGACACTCTGCGTAGCAGTCCAACGCATTACCACTACGCTACAGCGACCACTAAAAAAAAAAGGAAATGTTACAATACATATTACACAATTACTTATGCGATCAAACTAATATAAACATACCTAACACACAGAGACAATAATAGAGCTTAATAATTCATAAACAAATTTTTAAAAATTCCTAAAAAAAATAAGTTGATAACCTCACTGTGTTGAATTGCAGAATTTCAATGACAATAGGTAATTACAAAAACGCGCGAATACCACTGTTAAGTTAATGACACGAAAAATAACGAGAAAGAATGATCAACTTTAGTACCGTTAAAAATAGGGAATGACATCATGCCACCCACTTAAGAATAAATCACCCTGTCTTGTTTTTGTTTCGCCATTAAAATATATGGTTATGCCCTCTTCTCACAAGACTGAAAGCTGCAAAGTACTAAGCGAACAGAATTCATAAAAGACATCATGCTTAATTTATTTTAATGGTCGGGCCTTCTCTCAAAGATCGAAAAGCCTAAAAGTACCAGGCGAATATTGTAGTGTATCTAGAAGGTCACTATTGCTACCCCATTCAATTCTCACAACGAGTATTGCCGAGTGCAATAAAGGTATGTTGGAGTCAAATGCCCTACATATGTAATTTGTGCATTCGTCATCGCATTCCAATGAATGGCGCTTTGCGCATGCATAGTAGATAGCAAGCTCAAACATATGGTATCATAAAGTCAATCAATATATTTTTAAATAACAATAAAGGAATGTAAGCATAAGGTGCTGATTATACTGGTGTTCGCTGTTCGACGAACACATAATATTTTTCTCTCGTGCTGGGTGTAGTGGTTACATTGGTGTTCGTTACAGAGTTGCTTTTTGTCGAAATTATTTTTTTTTGTAATACTATATTGTTCGCAACGGCAACACTAAATGGTAAGTATACCAAAAAACTTTATCGATTTTATCAATATGGAGAGTGTAACTTATAATATAATTGAGAAATTATGAAAATAATATGATTTTTCTTAAATAGTTTTATGAATAATATATTTAATATTCACTTTTAAAAACCAAAAACATTCTCAACTTCGCTTTTCTGCATATGAAAATAGTGATGTTCAGGTGTGCATTTTTTTTAATCTATTTTACATACATTTGTGTTCTTTTTTTGTAGAATAACTCATTGCCATCCTGAATACTCGGCGTGCTCGGTGTACATTTTACTCAGCATATCGTGTTCGGTGTGAGAGAGTAAAAGCTCTTTTTTCGTGTTCGGACAACAACAATTGCATGGTGTTCGCCGAGTAAAATTTGAATATAACCACAACATAAGTGACCAATAAAAAGTATATCGACCTTCTATTTCACTTATGCACATGTAACCTTATGTAATAGAATAGTATAGTTATATGATAAATTATAACAGTTTTACAAAAGCGTAAATAAATCCATGCAAATAAAAAATAAACTGTATTAATGCAAATAATTCTTTGAATTTCCTCAGTAGGGATCTTACCTAAATTAAATAAAATGACGCATGCAGCGGCCTCGAATGAGGCAGGAAAGATACAATTTTTAAATTTACTCTACCATGTCAAATTAGATACCAAAATAAAAAACGGCAATAGGAGGCCATGCAGAGCCAACAGACATAAACACTTTAGAAACAATTCTAAAAGAAAGGTACAAAAATACACATTCAATACCACAGATACATACAACGCTACCAGATTTTAAACGAGGAAACATAACTGTGCACTCATACCAAGAAAAACTTTTAACAATCATTATGAATTTGAATAAACTGCAAATCGAAGACCTAAGTGAAAACGCAACCCAGGCAGAAAAATCTGTAATCACCAAAATGAATGGCAAATATGCGTTAAACATATTAAAGAATGATCTCATATGAGAATCTAAGTACTACAATATTTGCATCACAACCAAATACCCTTACACAAGCAATAAATCTAGCCCTCGAGCTCGAAAAGGGTTTGGCCTTTAATTCTACATTTCAACAGTAAAAACTTAAACCAAAGATACAACAGTGAAAATACAAACAGAAAATACAAATACAATCAACAGCAATACCGAACGGATAATCGAAACCTAAATTATAACAACAATAACAACAGCGTTGTTCCAACGGCAACAACAACCACTACATACATTGCGGCAACTACAACAACCAACGAAATACTAGTAACAACAATAATCTAAATTTTTGAAACCAAACAAACGGTCGCAGTAACCCAAATAGATACTATCAACAACAATCGCAACGTAAACAGAAACCAAACACAACGTGTTCATTTTGGAGGATGCCCCGACAAAGTTTGCCGCGTTGTCGCAATGAAGACGTTGCGGAATACCTCGTCTTCCTATAAATCTTTTCAAACAGAGTAAAAAGGAATTAGTTGATAGATCAGAAACAAGTTCGATGTGGCATGCTTTGGAGGTGAAGCATACGAAAACCGCCACATAAACTTTATATGGTTGCTTCCCACGCAGCCGGTATGAAATAAAGAACGGGCCACAAAAATCGACTCCACTAATCAAGAATGGACGCTGTGATTGTAAGCGGTCAGCAGGAAGGTTACCCATGATTTGACCAATGAGCCTTGGTTTGTAGTGGAAACAATGCACGTAGTTACCCACAACCTTACGAACAAGGTCTCTAGCGTTTGTTACCCAGATCCTCTGCCGAAGTAAACCGATGAGAACCTTTGGTCCAGCATGCAAGTGCTTTCGATGAAGATGCTCAACGAACAGTTTAGTGAATCTGTGCTCTTTAGTCAATAATGCTGGAAACCTAGCATCATATGGAATTGGTGCGTTACTCAAACGCCCTCCAACTCGCAAAATACGAACTAGGTTCTCACCTATTTCTAGTTCATGTAGAAATGGTGATAGTTTTTGAATGCTAGATTTTATTAGCTTGTTGGTACTCAAACACTCAATTTCTTCCCAGTAGTGCAACCGTTGTATTTCAGAAACAATTTTCCAAAAACAATTGTCTAGTTCTTTATATGGTACGTGAATAATTTGAGATACCGTGATGATTGCGTTGGCAGCAATCTTATTTAAAGCGCGGTACATATAGCAGACAATGCGCAAAATTCGATGATATGACGAATTTTGCTCTATTATGATGGATCCACCGCTGCCACTGTTGCTATATTTGAATGAAACTGCTTTACGGTGTTCCTTGTCGACAGGAAGTAGACTTCGAACTGATCGCTAAAGGGCCATGACCTCAAATTATTTCGTAAAATGTCGGGACCAGAGAACCAAATTGTATGTGAGATTTCTAATGCATTGCAACCTTTCGATATTATATCTGCTTGATTAATTGCAGAGGTGCATGCTTCCATATTATTTCCTGAGTATCTTGCTGCAATTAAGGGACTCTGTTGGCCTAGAAACAGTTTAATTTGGATGAGTTTAATTTGGAATTACAGAAATCGGTGTCAAATTTTACATGGATTGTTTGAATAGCAACCAGGAGCACAGAAATAACAAGCAAGCATAAATGGAAAACATTTTTCAATTTTTCATTTTTGTTTTTAGAATTACATATTAGATTTTCTTATAGAATTTACATAATCTACATTTAAATTATGTATGCACAAGCTGTGATTGGAAATTATTTATGATTTTTATCATCTTTTGCTATCGCATATATTTGGAGTATGTTATTTATGATTCATGAACAATTTTTAATTTTTTAATTTGGTATAGAAAGGAAATTGTTTGTGTTTTTCAGATACAGATGTTTTTTAAATAGGATAAAGTGTACATTAACATGAGGCAGGTTATTTGATTTTCTTATAGAATTATAATATTTGGTTTTCTAAGTCAACAAGAGAACATTATTTGTAATGTCCTTCTCGTTGTCTAATGGTAAGAGTTCTAGGTGAGAGTCAACTGCTTTCGAAAGCTTGTACTCCTCCAACCTAAAACCATGTTTGAATGTGCGAAGGGGACGGTTGCACGTGCTGGTTTGCTTGCTAGCTAGTTCGGGAGATATGGGGGGGATCTTGTACCCTGCACAATTCCACACATTACGAAATAAGATTCACGTGCTTGGTAAACAAAAAAAAGATAAAGGTATAAAAAGAAAAATATAAGAGGTATCTGACAGGTTTGGCAAAAATAAGGAACAAGCATAAATGGAAAACATTTTTTAATTTTTAATTTCTTATAGAAAGGAAATTGTTTATGTTTTTCATAACCTGCAGGTTATTTTATTTTCTTATAGAATTTATATAATCTATTTTTAAATTATGTGTGCGCAAGCTGTGATTTGTAGAAATTTTCTATAAATGGTTAGGTTAACGAAACTTTAAACTTCATATATTTCTGAACTGTTTAATAAGACGGAAGTATTTGCTGTGTTTTTTTTACTGTGTTTAATAAAATTTATATCTAAAAAAATATTAAAAAAAACAACTGGCGATAAAAATATTACTTCGTATTCTGCAGGAGTTTTGTGAATAATAAAAAAAATATATATTTAAAAAAAAAAATATTCATGATAAAAACTTTACTTCGTATTCTGTAGGAGTTTTGTGTTAAAAAAATATATTTAAAAAAACAATTCGCGATAAAAACATTACTTTGTATTAACCAAAATATAAAAATAAAAAAAATTTACTTTTACATATTATTGAGCACGTGAAATAACAATGAAGACCTTTGTGTGCTTAGAGTGCCGTGTATCTTTACAACATCTACAAATTTAAATAGACACAAAAGGTCAACTCATATCAAAATTAAATAAAATTGCAATAAATCTTTTACACGATCAGACGGACTTGCAAGACATAAGCGCAATGCGCATATTTAGTGCAAAGTGATGGGACTTCAACTTCACATAATGCGATACGGGTCGGGCCTCAACCTCGCACAACGCGATACAGGTTTATGAACCCATAGAAGATATTCAAAACAATGTACATAACTGCAAATAACATTACAATTGGATGACCCACATCAAACAGTGAGATAACATATATTCCAACGGGGGAAATAGAAACTTTCAAATTTAAAAACAATGAACATACCATAGTTAATTAAATTTTTTTTTTTTTGAAAAAAAATAATCAAGTTAAACTTTAAATCGAATCTAAAAGAAATTCGAAATAGTTCGGATATTTTAAGCACAGGAAATTGTGTGAATTTAGGAAAAAAAAGACTTGAACACAGGGAATCGGATTTTGCGGAGACATTTTTAGATTTTATTCGCTTGGAAGTGAATAAAGCAGTGACAATTAAACATATAAGATTTGAAATGTGCAATAACAACGTAATTTAAACAAAGTGGAACGCACACTTGCGCACAAATATTCACAAAAATAACTGCATTCTTGAAATTAAAGAAAATTTATTTATTATTAGAAATAATAGTTTCAATAATAGAATAAAAAGTTATAGGATAATGAATTTAAATCCGTACAATTTAAAAGCTATGGATTTTTTTAACGTAATTCACAATAAAGTATCTAATTTGCTAGATATTTTTTTAAGCGATAACATAGCATGCAAGTAAAATATACGGGCTATGATAGTGAAGACGCGTTTGAAAATAATAACATTGAATTAAGTTTAAAGACATTTCAAATGAAAATGATAGTTTTACAAAATAGCACAGAAATATCCTCATCTTTTACAGAACAATGTGATGATATAATTAATAACAAATTAAGGTAGCGGGTGGTCACTATTTAACATCTGCTACCTAGACATTAATTTAAATAAATATGAAGCTCTTAAAGGATCGAGCTTGCAAAACAATTTAAAAATAAACATGCGTGTATTAATGTAAATAATAGAGACATCTGCTGTTTTAAGTGGGCTGTAATATCAGCATTAAAAACATTGAATTGCGCAAGTAATCCTCAAAGAGTTGGATTGTACAATATCCAAAAAATAGAGGATAGTGAAATTAAAATCGACGATTTGTAATTAACTTTCGTGATTTAAAATTTCCTCTGAAAATCTCTGATATAAACAGATTTGAGGGAAACTAAAACAATTAATTGGCCCATTTTACACTACGAAATTGGAACGAGCAACACACATTTACATGCTGTTACTTCAAGAAGGTGACGTTAATCACTACGTTTGAATAAAACATTTTAAAAATGATTTCTATGGTTTGAAAAAGTAAAACAATTTGTTAAAATGTAATTTGTTATAAGTGTCATGAAATAACTGTTTATTTTAATTTTTGCAGATTAGTAAGAAGTCAATTAATAGCATAACAACCGTAGTTCATATTTGCAATGTTTGTCTACCAACACTTCCACAAGGAGGAACATCCTTCGATAAACAAAATGGAGTGCACTAGGATCGTATGTAAGATGCCTGACGTTGCAAAATCCGTCATTAGTTTTAAAAATTATATTAAAACCAGAGATGTACCTTTTGTAGTATATACGGCTTTTGAATGCATTTTCCAAAGTGTGGATACATGCACTCAAAATCCGTCTTCAAGTTTTAGCAATCTTATCAATAAGCACGTTCCATGTTAGTTATTATATTAAATGTTCATATAATGATGAGTTAAGCAAACAGGTTCGATACAAAGGAAATGATGTATTTATAAATAGCTTATATCTTTTTTTTTTTTTTTTTTGTTGAGACATTCAACACAAAGGGTGTACCCCTATGAATGCAGAGCATTGTGTTGAATGGAAGGAAGAATGAGGGAGAATGAGAGAAAGAATGCAATCACACAGGAAACCGGTGAAGAGATAGGCGCCATTGTGGCAAGTGTTATGCCTTACCACAATGAACTTCAGTTTATCAGTGTCGACTATGACCGCATGTAGCGCCAAAGGCCAAGTTTTCGGATCCACTCATGTTGTGCGTGTTACTTTTGCACATGAATGGAAGGGATCTACAGTTTTATGCCGAAACCGAACGGCGAAGTGAAAAGCTTTACATAGGCAATTTTTACTCTTGTAGGTTTGCCATTGCCTGCCAAGAAGTGGGGCCGTGTATTAATTTTGTTGTTGTTGCAAATTTTTTTTTTTTATTTTTTTTTAATTTTGCCTGTGCCGAGATTCGAACCCTTGACACTCTGTGTAACAGTCCAACGCACTACCTCTACGCTACAGCGACCACCAATAAGCGATATTAAATACATTTATTTCAACCATTCATCAGTTAATAAGCCGGTGAATTCCTTAACATTAGACCAAAAAATTTTCAAATTAGTAGTCCAGTTTGTCATATTTTCAAAAAATTCTTAGATCAAGATAGAGTTTTAAATCATCTAACTGGTAAATATAGAGGAGCAGCCCATTCAGATTGCAATTTACAATATAGAACCACGAAATTTTTCCCGATATTTTTTAAAAATTTTTCTGGTTATGATTGTCATTTCTTTGTTAAAGAGTTAGCAAATATTCCAGGAGACACTACATTGATTCCACTAAATAAGGAGTTGTACATATCACTTTCAAAACGTGAGTGATAAGCAAACAATTGAATTAAGATTTTTAGATTCCTTCAGATTTATGTCATCAAGTTTGGAGTCATTAGCAGTTATATCAAAATTTGAAAATGAAAATAAATTTAATTTAATTGTTAGAAATAATAGGAATATGTAGACTCCTGGGAAAAATTTAACGAAAATAGTCTTCCTTCTCGTGATAAATTTTAAACTTAATAATAGTGAATGCTTTGAGGAGAACTTCAAGCATGCTGAAAATGTTTGGAACACCTTTCACTGCAAATCTCTCTGGGATTATATGGAGTTTTATTTAACTTCTGTCCTCCTACTCACAGATATTTTCGAAAATTTTAGAAAAATTCGCAAATGATTTTACAATTTAGATCCATGTGATTACTATACAGCACCTGGGCTCTCATGGGATACTATGTTAAAAATAACTGACATAAAACTTGAACTGTTTAGAGATATAAATATGCAAACTTTTGTTCAAAGAGGGATACGGGGTTACCACCCCCGTACAATGCTCAAAACTACATTCGAAAGCCAACAATAAATACATGAGTGATTATGATGATGCAAAACCATCTAACTATCTCAAGTATTTAGATACAAATAATTTATATGGTTGAACTATGTCACAACCTCTGCCATACGGTGATTTCGAATGGATTGATGCTTCTAGTTTTGACATCTCACAGATAAATGTAAATGTAAACATAGGATATATTTTGGAGGGGGATTTGGAATATCCAAAAGAGATTCACGATTACCACAATGATTTGCCATTTTGTTCTGAAGTCAAAGCTATTGGTAGTTCTAAATTTGAAAAGTTGATACCAAATTTATCTGGTAAAACATTATACATCAGAATAATTTACTTCAATCCCTTAATATTGGTCTTATACTTAAAAAAAATTCATAGAGTTCAACTTTAGCTAAAAATTAACTTGAAAAAAATTTCTTTAAATTCCTGAACAACGCAGTCTATGGGAAGACAATGGAGAATGTTGAAAAACGAAAAGACGATAAAATTGTTACTGAATGGTAGAATAGGGGAAGACATTTAGGTGCACGATCTTTGATTGCTAAGCCTAATTTCCATAGTTGAACAGAATTTATCACAAATATGGTGGCTATACAAATGAATAAGATTCGTCGGCTGCAACGACGATGTATTAGACGAATTCAGTAGACTTTGTTTGGCAGTAGGGCACCGAGCTTCAAATGTACTAGAGTTGAACTTAGGACATTTGCCAAAAGCCCAGTCAACGTTTATTTCAATGATGATAAACGAATACGTGCCGGGTAAGTTCTTTAAATCTCCTGTGGAAATAAAAAAAAATACTACCCGATGACATCCCTGTGTATCAGAGGCCCAGACGATTGTCATACGCCGATCAACGCTTTGTAGACGAACAGACTAAAACTTGGTTAAGAGAGGGCATAATACAACCTAGTACATCAGAGTACGCCTCACCGGTGTTATTGGTTTGAAAAACGATGGGAGCAAACGGCTATGTTGCGATTATCGTCAACTAAACGAAAAAATAGTTTGAGACAACTTTCTGATGGTTTTAATAGACGATGTACTTGAGAGGCTGCAATGAGCCAACCCTGGATTTGATGAATGGTTTTTTCTATGTACCAGTCGAGCCTAGTTTAGGAAATACACATCGTTCGTGGTCCATAACGGGCAGTATGAATTTCAATTCGTACCGTTTGGAATTTCAAACTCGCCAGCTATATTTTCAAAATAAATTTTTGCGGTATTGAGAAATCTCATTAAAGATGGCACCGTCGTTGTTAATATGGACATATCATAGTTCCCTCCAAGGATGAAGCTGAAAGATTCCATACGTCGCGTCGGTGAGCCGATTACGTATCAAGTGCCAGTTTTTGATGTGGAATTCCCTAGGGTATATTGTCGAGAACGGAACCATAAAGCCATCAGAAGAAAAGAAACTTGCAGTGAAGAACTTTCCTGTCCCCGTGGATCGAAAGACAATGCAGCGTTTCCTGGGGATAACGTCATATTTTAGGCGGTTCGTAAAAGGCCTCCTATCATAGCAAGACCGTTGTCGGACTTGTTGGGAAAAGACGTGAAATATCAGTTGAAAGCAGAAAAGTTAGCTGCGATCCAGCAATTGAAGTCGGCTCTGATGGATTCGCCTGTACTAACGTTATTTGATCCAGCGGCATCAACCGAGGTTCATACTGACGCAAGCATGTATGGCTACGGAGCAGTACTGTTACAGAAACATAACGAGGACCAACAACTACACTCTATACAATACATGAGCCGAAAAACCAAACTGTGCAAAAAGAAGTAGCATTCCTACGACTCGAAGTATTCGCGATAATTGAAGCTTTGAAAAAATGGAATGTTTACGTCCTAGGTACGAAGGTTAAGATCGTGACGGATTGTAACGCATTTTCAATGACAATGAAGAAAAAAGACGTGCCATTGCGAGTATCGAGGTGGGCGATGTTCCTCCAAGAATTGACTCATCAGGTGGAACATAGGTCTGGTACGAAGATGAAACATGTGGACTATCTCAGTCGGGTCTCATGCCTCTTAATCGAAGACTTACTAAAGCATCTTATTAAGGAGGCACAACTCCATGATGAATGGACGAAGGTAGTTCGAAAGATTCTAGAGACTGGCTCGTTCGAAGATTATTATATTCAGCACGACGTTTTACACAAGAGTCCCGCTAAGGAACTTATTGTGATTGCATCACCGATGGAGCAAGAAATCATCAAGTTTGCTCGCTGAAAAGAACTCAAGACTTGGTAGATAGAAACTTTTACATTCCGAATTTAGTACAAAAGGCACGAAATGTGGAAAGAAGTTGCGTCGAATGCTTAGTCGCCGAAAGAAAATCCGGTAAGAAGGAAGGATTTATTGTAACGATCGGTAAAGAAGACAGACGTTAGGGCACCTACCATATCGATCATGTAGGCCCCATGAAAGCCATACACAAGCGCTACAACCACTTACTCGGTTGTATCCAACAATAAATATTGGTTCAGATGCAGTTATCGGAAGGCTGATGAAGCAGACGGCAGTATTTGGGAATCCCAAACGGATAATTTCCCACAGAGGTACTGTGTTTACTTCTAACGCATTGAAGCAGTTCTGTGACGATCAGAAAATCCAACATTTACTTACCGCGACCGTCGTGCCTCGTGGTAATGGCCAAGTGGAGCGGATATACAAGATAGTTTCGATGATTTCGAAATTGTGCCAAGAAACTCCACCGAATTGGTACAAACACGTAGACAGGGTGCAGCAGATTATCAATAATACGCAACCGCGAAGCACCAGAGTGTCACTGTTCGGGCAGAATAACTATATAATATAAATTTTGTAAACAGTTGTTTTTAATTATAACTGAAAACATTTTGTATATCATAAGACTCATAAATTGTACCGAATACTTAAATGCTATTATTATTAATTTCATCAGCACTAATCCATCCATACTTATCGAAAGCTTTGAATATTATAACGGATTATCACAATTTGCCTTTTCTCGAATTTTTTATGTTATGTAATGTGAATATACATATGTACATAAAATAATGAGGCACTTGCACTTCGGAAGACAACCAGGAAAGGTGTTTTTTCTTTCCCCAACATTTTTGGCGACCACGGCAGAACAGTCTATTGGATAACCGTCTACGCAAGTGCAACACATTCATCAAGTTGAACACAGACGCAATTAATTGCAAGGATTCCACAGCAGCTGTCATTAACGCTGCCAAGTAAGAATCGCAATTTGTTCGTTGCTGTTGCCAGCGCTCAAGACCACCGCATAAGTGGTGAATGCTGCATACATACACAAATTACTGTGTTGCCGCTGCCGCTGACAGAGCGCAACGTTTGCATCATAGTTGTGTCGATCGCTGACAAATCAAGTAATTTCGCTACTACTGCTAAATTAATTAGCAGTACTTTTCATCGTTCAGCAACTCCGTGAATCACTGTGCGACGCGTGTATCACATCGCACAACATCACATCAGTCGTCATTTGGTGCCACTGCTGCCTGACACGTGGACATATCTTCTCTGTTGCCGCCAACGTTTACAGTCGACGTTGACGTCGCTTCGCTGCTGCTGCTACAACACAACCGTTCATCACGAGAGTACCGCTAACAACCGTTAGCACCGTTATCATCAGCTCATCATTGGTACACACTATTGACAGCTACAAGGTAACCGTACTCGCAATAAAACACAAGGAAATCGTAAGCTTATGCATTTATCAACTTTATTTGTCAACATACATACATATAGTATATTAGCAGTCATAAACTTATATTCATCAATCTACATATATACGTAATATTACTCTCTTGCCGTTCGCGTTGTTCGATCCACTGTTGCTAGTTTGGCCTCCGACATATATCGATCCCACTTCAGTTTTCAAGCTTAGGTTCTATACCACGCTCACTACATTCTCACATACCTAGTGTTGCTCGTAGCAACAAATCGTTGGACAAATAGCTACAGTAAAAGAGGATGGCGTTAACTTACCGTTAAGTAATGCATGCCTTTCATCATTGAAACAACAACGTTCTAGCATTAAACGGAACATTTCCAATGTGAAACTCAAGGTGGAAAGGGATGGAGACACAGTTGACTCCACTATTCTCGAGTGCCATTTACAAATATTGGAATGATACTTCAAGCAATTAAGCCATATTGATAGAGTGTCAGAGGACAATTCTAGAAGCGAGTTAGAGGAATTATTTATTGCAGCAAAGTCAAAAATACTTGTTCTATTAAATTAAACGCGGAAATAATAGTTTTTCGTTTTGTAGATTCACATGTAACCTCATCTATTGGTCATCGCAAGCGCTTACCAAATCTAAAGCTCCCAAAGTTTGATTTTAAATACTCAGAGTAAAAACGGTTTATAGGCTCATTCTACAAAATGTTTCATGGAGAGTCTAAACTTTCCCCTATTGAAAAGTTTAACTATTTACTAAATTGTCTTTCTGGTCAGGCCCTGGCAGTCATTGAACCGATCCAGGTTACTGATGACAGCTATCCAAAAGCGTTGCAGCTTCTGAAAGAAAGATATGACAACAACTTCCTGATATTTCTGGAAAATATTACCGCGCTATTCAATATCCCCACCATGAACAAGGGGTATCCAGTTGGACTACGTACTATTGTCAATTTTGTATCAGCACTTTGTGCATCGTTATTATCGCTTGGCACAGAAATGGATGTAATGAATGCCATTCTAATCCATATTGTACTATCCTAGATCATGAATCAAAGAGCGCGTATGACGAGAAACAGGAGTTTGAAGTATTGTGTACATTTGGCACCTTCTATAAAACTTTAAATCGGCGGTGTCAGCTCTTAGAGGGACGCAAAAGTCAAATAGATTCTATTGAAAAGCCACAACTTACAAGAAACAATGAAGGGCAACGAGACAAGAAGGGTCATCAAAACTCGAAAAGAACTTCACATACATTCCTCAACTCATACATACGGCAATCGTGTTAATTAAGGACAAGTTTGGGTTGGTGCAACCAGTTCGAGCACTCCTAGACTCTTGTTCGGAATTAAACTTTATTACAGAAGAAATGGCAAAACAGCTTCAGCTCGACTTTAATCAAAGCGATCAAGAGGTCGCGGGCATTGGAGAAGTTCGTACAAATTTGAAATACAGTGTATCCACAACAATAAGATCACGATTCAACGAGTTTGAATATGCAGCTACATTCGCAGTATTAAAATCAATTTCGGCCCACCAGCCCGGAGATCAAATCAGCACCAGGGATTGGACATTACCAGAGGGAATTCAACTCACTGATCCATTGTTCTACAAACTTATTTACTTTATGTACATACAGAAGATATTTTTGTATGTTGGAACCAGTATGTATGTATATAGAAATATATACAATTCATACGCAATATTTTAAACATGGAAAAATTTAAAACATTATGTGTAGATGCAGTTCACAAGTAAAATTTAGGAAATATATAAAAACTTGTACATACTTCAATACTGGACAAAGGGAGGGAAGTTTTTCCCTGGGGTTTACTTGCTGTGCTGTACTTGTTGGTGGTTGATTGTTGGTGAATGTTGCACTTGCTGCACTTTTTTGTTTTGATTTTATTGTTATAACCTTGTGTTATTTTGTGTTTATTGTTTATGTTTTTAGTGGCACTGCACTAACCTCATTGGGTTCTTTATGTTTTTTTTTCTTTTCACTGGTAGTTATTGGCTCGAAGGATTAATGTTTAAGCTCTGGTGGCTTGATGGAACTAGAGTTCGATGGGAGTAATTTGAGTGGAAAGAATTGAAATGGAAAACTACGGGAAATAGGGTTTATGATTATTTACAAATTACTTTATTGAAATTAAAAAGGAAAAAATTTAAATTAATTACAATATGGTAGGAGTTAGGAGTTATTCGAAAAAAAAGTATAAAAAGAAAGTAGAAAAGGTAGGAATAGGAAAGAAAGAATAGAAAAAGAAAAGAAAAAGAACAGAAAAAAATAGAAAAGGAGAGGGCCATTAGGGTGGCGTAGACACATTGTATTGTCAGTATGTAGCGGTATTCGTTTGAAATACGTAATGGGCCTACGGTGTCGATTGACAATGTTTGAAAACTATCGCTAGAGGTGTCTGTCAGCGTGAATGGCTCTTTTGAGTGCGGGGTTTGTTTATTTTTTGCGCATATATCACATTGTGACACATATCTCTTGACCATTTTGTACATGTTTTTCCACACGTATCTTTGTTTTAATTTTATCAATGTTCTTCTGACTCCTAAGTGGCCATTGTTATGGTAATCGTTAATTAGTTTGTATTTTGTCAGGTCATCGTGTAACATTTTTGGTGGTTCATAAATTAGTATTTTCAGTTGAGGACTTTGTGTGTGAGGACTTTTACTTTTCGTTATTTTTTTTATATACTTCTTTAAATTCTTTATTCGGAAATAATTGGAATATTTTGTCATTGTTGTATTTTAAAATGTCATAGTTTGTCAGTGAATCCGTTTCTAACTGAATTTCTTCCAGAATTACTTCAGTATCGATAGTGCTTAGAATTTTTATATGTGTCATCCCTGTTTTTAGGGCAATAGCTGAGAAAAATTCCAGATTGTAGCTCTTTATTAAAAATTATTCTGTCTTCGGTTAAAAAAAAAAGAAAAAAAAAAAAAAAGATTTGATAATTATATATATTATAATTAATGATTTTAAATAAAGTTTTGGGCTTAACTTTTAATGATTTTAAATAAAGTTTTTGTTTTTAGCTTAATTTTTAATAATTTTAAATAAAGTTTTGGCTTAATTTTTAATGATTTTAAATAAAGTTTTTGAAAAGTTTTTTTGAAGTTTTTGTTTTTGGCTTGATTTTAAAAATTTATAATTAGGTTAGAACTAAATATATTTTTGTGCTTCAATTATGTAGAGATTTATAGTAGGTATTATAGGTTTTAATTGGCTATTATGGACTTTCTTATTTATACCTTTATGATCTATTATGGTATTAACTCCTATATTTATATAAAATTCTAAATGGCCCATTATAAGGTAATTGGTTTTACTTCCCATCTTCTATTTTAAGTAAAACTAAATTTCCTATATCTGCTTTAAGTGTATTTGTATAACCTAAATTCTTATCTGTACGTTTTTCTTTTGCTCTATTTAGCATTTCTTTTGATTTATTTAAAGCAAACTTCAATCATAAAACTTTGTTTTTTACTCATAAATGTCATTTGGTAGGCATGGTAGTTTTGCATAAACTAATTCATGTGGTGTGTATCCTGTATCTAATTGTGGGGTTGTGTTGTAAGTGAAACTGAAATATGGGATCCATTTGTCCCATTCATGGTCAGTTGTTGATATCAATAGAAATTCGTTCAGTACCCTGTGGTTTCTTTCAAGTGAGATTATCGTTTGATGGTGATAAGAGGTAGAAAAAGTTTGTTTTATTTTCAATCGGTCGGATATGTTACGCATTAACTCATTTCTGAACTCCGTCCCATTGTCGGATTTCAACATCTGAAAGTGACCGTATTTCAAAATTACTTGCTCAACCAATGTTCGTGCAACAGTTTCTGCATCTTTTGTTGACATTGTGTGTGCATTTACAAAATTTTGTCAGTTCGCATTGTCTTGTCAGTACGTAGCGGTATTCGTTTGAAATACGTAATGGGCCTACGGCGTCGATTGGCAATGTTTGAAAACTATCGCTAGAGGTGTCTGTCAGCGTGAGTGGCTCTTTTGTGTGCGGGGTTTGTTTATTTTTTGCGCATATATCACATTGTGACACATATCTCTTGACCATTTTGTACATGTTTTTCCACACGTATCTTTGTTTTAATTTTATCAATGTTTTTGTGACTCCTAAGTGGCCATTGTTATGGTAATCGTTAATTAGTTTGCATTTTGTCAGGTCATCGTGTACCATTTTTGGTGGTTTTGTATATACTTCTTTAAATTCTTTATTCGTAAATAATTGGAATATTTTGTCATTGTTGTATTTTAAAATTATGTAGTTTGTCAGTGAATCCGTTTCTAATTGAATGCCTTCCAGAATTACTTCAGTATCGGTAGTGTTTAGAATTTTTATATGTGTCATCCCTGTTTTTGGGGCAATAGAATTGCTGAGAAAAATTAAAGGTTGTAGCTCTTTATTAAAAATTACTCTGTCTTCGGTTAAATTTAATTTTAAAGCTTGAATTATTTCAGTTCTTGACGGTATTTTTATAGTGAGTGCAATGTGTGTTTTTGTGTGCATAGGTAATGTAGTTGTAATGTCTTTTACTGTCATAGAAATTGTGAATGTTTCATAGTCTATTTTACAAAGGAATGTCTTAAAAAGTCTCTGCCTAGTATCCCATCTGTTTCAATTGGAAAATCATCATTATCTACTTGGAAGTCGTGTTCAAAATCCCCTTCTCCAAAATTTAGTTTTAATGTAATTTTCCCCAAGTGAAAAAATTTGTTCGTCTGTTATCCCGGTTAATTTAAATTTCTCATCTGGATTGTAAAAATCGTCGTTTAATTTTTTTCTTATTCTGCATAAGGATATATCAGCGCCTGTATCAATTAGATATGTCATTAAGTTATTTTTGTATTTTACTTTTATGAAATTTGTATTATTATCCGATACTTTGAAAATTTTTAATTTTGGCTGGCCGGAATGATGTCTTCCGACGTTACCTTGATAGTATACAGTATATACGCGTCCGTTTGTGTCATTGCCCACGTATCTATTCCTATTGTAGTTGTTGTTGTATTGACTTTTGTTTCCGTTTCGGTCGTAGTTATTGTTATTGTTTTGCATTCTGTTTCTGTTGTTGTTGTTGTAGTATTGAGTTCTGTTCTGGATTCGGCTGAAATTATGTTGGTTGTTTTGGTTTTGGTTTCTGATTGATTTAAATGGATTATTGAAGGTCTGATCTACATTAACGTTTAACCCTTGAATTATATAGAGCATTGCCACTGTTGCGAGGCGAGTTGAATGTTCGTTGAAATTGCATTTTGTTGTGGCTAATTCTGCGGCTTCCGTTAAATCTTTTGGACGCGCAGCGAAAATTGTTGATTTTATATTAGCATTCAAGCCCTTTTTGAATGCGTCAAGTGCAACTTTGTTATTGCACCTTGTAATGACATTCTTTTCAGCTTCAGTGGCTGATGAACCCAAATTTTCAATGACCAACCTGTTCAGTCTTTCTATAATGTTAACTTTTCTTTGTAAGTATTTATATTTAAATTTCGTTGTTGTAAGTTGCTTAATTGAGGTGTTGTCTTTATATCTGTTTTGCCAAAGTTGCTTTAATATTTCAAAACTTTCTGGCCTCGAATGGCTGCCCAGCGAGGTGCGCACATTTACCGTCAGTTTGGCATGATAGACATACTGTAGGAAATCAATTTTGCCCTCTGCATTGAGCGTTTTATTTATAAGTTCGGCTGTGATAATAAAACTTTGTTATTCCAGAAAATTGCCAGAAAAAGTGGGCAATGCCTTTGAGGCAGTTTCTAGGCTAAAGGCAGACAAGATTATTTCATGCAATTGTTGTTGTTGCTGTTGCTTAAACTTAAATTATTATTGATATGCTTGCTGCTGCTGCTGCTGTTGTTGCTGCTGTGTGAAGAAGGCCTCTGTGGAGTAGTTTGTTGTTGTTGCTCCTGCTGGTGTTGTTGAGCCGCTGCTGCCTGCAGCAATTTGACCAATTTGTATTACTCAAATTTGTACTGGGGCATTGTTGTTGTTATTGTTTTGTCTGCCATTTTCGTGTGTTTTTAATTTTTTGATTTATTTAAATGCAAAATATAAGTGTTTACACAATTGATTTGTGTGTAAATGCGCGCATTGTAAATAAAAACGTTTATCTGTTCAACGAAATTTCATAGTCGCAAAACATAATTGCTTCTTCAATCCAGAAAAAGAGTTTTTAGTTAATAGATTCCACGCTGAAGTGGCAGGATCGCCATGTAGAAGTAGAAGAAATGCAACAATTGAAAGACGTCAGAGGCAGAAGTTTGCCTTCTCTGTCACTAACTAGCGATCTAGATTTCGCTTTGGTCTGCCTTCTTGGACTAAGTCCAAAGCAGTTTGAGATTTTAAAGAGACAAAACAAGGTATATAGTGCTAGTTAAAATCTGATTTTATGAACGGCGCGCTGGCCTTTTTATATCTTTTTATAAACTGTTATACTAAGCTAATTATAATAGTTATATCTTATCCTACCTACTTACTCGCATGGGTTTAAACATTTCTCACGTGCATTTGGACGTTCAGACCCATTAGCATGCATCGAGTTCAGTGGCCCCCAAAAGTGCAGCGCTAGCATAAACATTACTCGATGCATTGTCGAACATATGCAGTTGTGAGAATGGAATGTGGGATAGGTTGTGTTTCATATCTGTATGACCTACATTAGTGCTTATGAGTAAATCTATGCGCTGTGGTTTGTAGAAAAGTGAATCAGCGAGTTGAATTCCCTCTGGTATTGTCCAATTCTTGGGGTGTTGGTTTGATCTCCAGACTGGTGGACCGAAATTGATTTTGATACTACGAATGATGAAAGTCGAGCTGAAGTTGGTTTTGCCATTTCTTCTGTGATAAAGTTTAATTCCGAACAGGAGTCTAGGGGTGCTCGAACTGGCTGCATCAATCAAAACTTGTTCTTAATTAACACGATTGACGTAAATATGATCGCTCCTGTGTTTAATCTGTTAACCAATGGAATGAATGGTTTAGGATTCAGTTTTTTGGTAGTTTCAACTACAGATGCTATAATAGCAGACGTAGATGGATAGTCATGATTGGATTTCGAACTAGAGGTTAATGCAAATGTGTGTAAACGAGTGTGGTGAGATTTTACATCGAGAAAGGGAGTGGCATTAAGACACGACATGTCCCTTTCGTAAGCAATTGATACTTACATAGACCTAGCCGCTTTACAAAATCAAACCATTCCGCCACTGGAAGGTCTATGAATTGCAATGTGCAATGTTCCTTATCGTTGAGGAATGTACATACGTGAAGTTCTTTTTGAATTGTGATGACACTACTTGTTTCGTGGCCCTTAGTTGTTTCTAGTAAGTTGTGGTTTTTCGATAGATTCTATTTGAATTTTGCGTCCCTCTAGGAGCTGACTCACATGTAAACAGTAGTTCCAGCTATTTGTACTCTGCACATTTATCATTAAACTGTGTGAGTTTTAAATTTGGTAAACTCTAGCGATGACCAATAACGTAACATGTGAATCTACAAAACTGATTTCAGAACTATTATTTCCACGTTTACTATTCAATAGGGTGAGTATTTTTGCCTTTGCTGCAATAAATACTTCTTCTAACTCGCTTCTAGGTTTGTCTTCTGACACTCTCTCAATTTGCCTTAAATATGGATTCCCATATTTGTAAACGGCACTCGAGAATAGTGGAGTTAACTGTATCTCCATCCCTTTCCTTCTTGAGTTTCACATTGGTAATGTTCCGTTTAATGCTAGAAGTGAGATCGAGATAAATCGGAGGCCAAACTAGCAACAGTGAATCGAACAACGTGAATGACACGATAGGAATATTACTTACATATATACTATAGATTGATGAATGTAAGTTTATGACTGTTATATAAATAAAGTTAATAAACGTGTGTGCATATACATATGCATGAGCTTACACTTTCCTTGTGTTTTATTACGAGTACGTTTACCTTGTAACTGTCAATAGTGTGTACTAATGATGAGCTGATGATAACGGGGCTAACTAACGGTTGTTAGCGGTACTCTCGTGATGAGAGGTTGTGTTGTAGCAGCAGCAGCAAAGCGACGTCAATGTCGACAGTAAACGTTGACGGCGATAGAGATATGGCCACGTGTCAGCCAGCGGTGGCACCAAATGACGACTGATGCGATGTAATGTTGTGCAATGTGATACAATCGTCCCACAGCTATTCGCGGAGCTGACGAGCGATGAAAACACTGCTAATAATATTAGCAGTAGTAGCGAAATTACTTGATTTCTCAGCGACCGACAAAACTATGATGGAAACGTTGAGCTCTGTCAGAGGCAGCAAAGTGTATGTTTTTGACCAGCGTTCACCACTTATGAAGTGGTCTTGGGCGCTAGCAGCAGCAACGAAAAAATGGCGATTCTTAACTGGCAGCGTTGGCACGCAGCGAATAATGATGTAATAAAAGTTTCTGATACTGGCGTTTCCACCTGATTCGCGAAATGCATCGCAGTCCGGAATGTGATTGTTTTGGTTACCGGTCCGTGCGCGCGCGATACGGATGCACCCCACAGTCTTATAGGGCAGGAGGAGAGTCCGCTAGGACTCTGGGAAATAATATCGCAGGAGGATGATACCGACTAACTCAAAGGAACCTTTCCGGCAGAGTTAATGGCAGTTGCTATGGCTTGCAACTAATTGCGACTGTGTTCACCTTGATGAATGTATTCTACTTGCGCAGGCGGTTGTCCAATAGACAGTCCTGCCGTGGTCGGCAAAAATGTTGGGGAAAGAAAAAACACCTTTTCCGGTTGTCTTCCGAAATGGAAGTGCCTATTTATTTCATGTACATATATTCACATTACAATCTAGATGAAATTGTGATAATCCGTTTTATTCAAAGCTATCGATAAGTATCGATAGATTAGTGTTGATGATATGAATGATAATTGTATTTAGTTATTCGGTACAACTTATGAGTCTTACGATATCCTGAATATTTTGAGTTATAATGAATAACAACTGTTAACAAAATTTACAGTATTTAGTTATTCTGCCCGAACATACTCCTTAGGTACAATGAATCTAATTCTTAATACAAATGATCTCAAATTCCAACACAATTTCCAATTAGTAATGCAATACTTCACAACAGGCACCGATGGAATGGTAGAGACTTTTTGCAAAAATTCAATTCAAAAATAGATTACGAAACCTTTACTCTTACACTATACTCTAAAGAAACAAACATAGTTTTACCAATGCATTCGAAAAAATAAAGATACCCCCACGCACCGAAAGCATACAGCCGGTTATACGTCATCTAACTGAATATTATGTAATATTATGCATGTAATATTAAATAAAGAAATATACAAGAAGGAGTATTCTTAGGTAATTTAATAGCTCCAAGTAAAGCTATAACTCACATCAAAATACTAAACACAACAAATTCAGAGGTACTTACACCAAGAACAGATTACCTAAAATTATTGAAAAACTCAATATAAACAACACTGACAAGTCCACGAAAGAGATTTCATCAAAATTTTCAAAACATATCAAAACGTTTTCATCTAGAAAATGGCCTGTTAACAACAAATAACTTCTACACACAAAACATATCAACCATAGATAATACACCCGTATACATTAAAAATTGCAGACTACCGCACACACAAAAGTAATAAACGAACAGGTTCAGAAAAGGCTAAAAGAGGACATAATTGAAAATTCAAGAAGCCCTTACAACGCACCACTACTGCGAGTTCCTAAGAACACAAATGAAAAAAAAAGTGAAAAAGTGGAACACTGACGAAGTTATAAGATTCGTAGCATTCTGTAACTATTACAATGTCAAAACGCGTTTGACACTCTGAGAACAAATTAATTAAACCACCAATCTTGCAATACCCCAACTTTGACAAACCGTTCAAACTCACTACTGATGCATCAAATTATGCACTAGGAGCAATATTACCTACCTATTTCATATGCGAGCAAATCACTCCAAAACACCATTTAAATAAACCCGTGATGGAAAAAGAGCTTTTAGCCATTCATTGGGGAATCAGTCTTTTCCATCCTTACATATATGGTAGGAAATTTGTCGTGGTGACTAGGATAAGGTTAGATTTAAGTGATTATGATTTTGAAATAGTTTATAAAAAAGGAAGTCTAAACACTAATGCTGATGCATTATCGAGGATTCAACTCTATTCAGATACGTTAAAAACAATGATACCAAAAAAGGTAGATGAAAAAGAGAAAAGAAAGCTTGTAATCACTAGGGAAATGTCCGCAATGATGAGCAATACAAACAATCAAAATAAAGAGGCAAATAAAAATAAAGAAGATAACTGCATACCCCAGAAGTCTGCGCAACTTCAAATATGGGAATGCACGTCCATAACTGACGTCAAGAATCTAAGAAAACTAAAATTTAATGTCGACAATAATCTGGATAATTGTTAAATTCATATCCATGATGACTATGTACACATAGTTGGTAGCGATAATGCGGCGAATCAAGAAGCTAAACTCCAAATATACAAATATAAAAAATGGTCAAAATACAAAAAATACAGTGCACGGATACAGTGAAAACTCAGCGAAACTACATAGATTGGATTCTGAGCAAACTGGCATCCAAATTAGAAAAAGAAAATATAAAAGAAATTTCAATTGCCGAGAATGATGAAATATTTACAATGTATACAAAAGATGGATTTATATACTTACTTTTAATGGCAAAACAGCCCATGGAGGGCCTAGGCCGAGCTTTTCGCATCCACTCATGTTCTGCGTGTTATATTTGTACATGAATGGAAGGGACCTACAGTTTAATGCCGAATCCGAACGGCGAAGTGAAAAGCTTTTCATAGCAAATTTTACTCTTGTAGGTTTGCCATTGCCTGCCAAGAGGTGGTGCCGAGTAAAAAAAATATTTTTCTACATTTTTGTTTGTTTGATTTTGCCTGTGCCGAGATTCGAACCCCGGACACTCTGCGTAGCAGTCCAACGCATTACCATTACGCCACAGCGACCACATATACAAATATAAAAATAAATAACAAAAGTTGTCAACTAAAAATCATAATATGGACACCCCCAAAAAGAATGTCAGATGACCTCATAAAATATAAAGTAATAGGCGAATTCCACAATGACACACGCGGAGGGCATTTCGGCGTCAGAAAAACTATATCAAAACTAAAGCAAAGATACGTGAGGAAAAATACAAACAAGATGGTAAAAAGATTCATTTCAAACTGCTACACATGCATCAGAAACAAACACACAAAATAACCGCTTATACACACAAACACCCCTAACAATATGTAGTTTCGAAGTAATTGACACTGTAGGACCATTACCATTACCAAACGGTCACCGACACATTCTCACAATGCAGTGCGAATTGACAAAATTAGTCATAGCACACCCCATGGAATCTAAAGATGCGGTAACAACAACAAAAACATTAGTCGAGCAATGCATCCTTAAATACGGAAACTTCAAAATTTTAAAATCTGACAGAAGAACCGAATTCGCCAATGAACTAATGGTAAACATATATCAACTCTTAAAAATAAAACAAACATTCTCATCCTCTTATCACTATGAACCATTAGGCGTTAGGCGCAATAGAAAGAAACCACAGAGTACTCAATGAGTTTCTGCTATCATATGCAACTGACAATGAATGGGACAAATGGGTATCATATTTCATATATAAGTTCTTTAAATCTCCTGTGGAAATAAAAAAAAATACTACCCGATGACATCCCTGTGTATCAGAGGCCCAGACGATTGTCATACGCCGATCAACGCTTTGTAGACGAACAGACTAAAACTTGGTTAAGAGAGGGCATAATACAACCTATTACATCAGAGTACGCCTCACCGGTGTTATTGGTTTGAAAAACGATGGGAGCAAACGGCTATGTTGCGATTATCGTCAACTAAACGAAAAAATAGTTTGAGACAACTTTCTGATGGTTTTAATAGACGATGTACTTGAGAGGCTGCAATGAGCCAACCCTGGATTTGATGAATGGTTTTTTCTATGTACCAGTCGAGCCTAGTTTAGGAAATACACATCGTTCGTGGTCCATAACGGGCAGTATGAATTTCAATTCGTACCGTTTGGAATTTCAAACTCGCCAGCTATATTTTCAAAATAAATTTTTGCGGTATTGAGAAATCTCATTAAAGATGGCACCGTCGTTGTTTATATGGACATATCATAGTTCCCTCCAAGGATGAAGCTGAAAGATTCCATACGTCGCGTCGGTGAGCCGATTACGTATCAAGTGCCAGTTTTTGATGTGGAATTCCCTAGGGTATATTGTCGAGAACGGAACCATAAAGCCATCAGAAGAAAAGAAACTTGCAGTGAAGAACTTTCCTGTCCCCGTGGATCGAAAGACAATGCAGCGTTTCCTGGGGATAACGTCGTATTTTAGGCGGTTCGTAAAAGGCCTCCTATCATAGCAAGACCGTTGTCGGACTTGTTGGGAAAAGACGTGAAATATCAGTTGAAAGAAGAAAAGTTAGCTGCGATCCAGCAATTGAAGTCGGCTCTGATGGATTCGCCTGTACTAACGTTATTTGATCCAGCGGCATCAACCGAGGTTCATACTGACGCAAGCATGTATGGCTACGGAGCAGTACTGTTACAGAAACATAACGAGGACCAACAACTACACTCTATACAATACATGAGCCGAAAAACCAAACTGTGCAAAAAGAAGTAGCATTCCTACGACTCGAAGTATTCGCGATAATTGAAGCTTTGAAAAAATGGAATGTTTACGTCCTAGGTACGAAGGTTAAGATCGTGACGGATTGTAACGCATTTTCAATGACAATGAAGAAAAAAGACGTGCCATTGCGAGTATCGAGGTGGGCGATGTTCCTCCAAGAATTGACTCATCAGGTGGAACATAGGTCTGGTACGAAGATGAAACATGTGGACTATCTCAGTCGGGTCTCATGCCTCTTAATCGAAGACTTACTAAAGCATCTTATTAAGGAGGCACAACTCCATGATGAATGGACGAAGGTAGTTCGAAAGATTCTAGAGACTGGCTCGTTCGAAGATTATTATATTCAGCACGACGTTTTACACAAGAGTCCCGCTAAGGAACTTATTGTGATTGCATCACCGATGGAGCAAGAAATCATCAAGTTTGCTCGCTGAAAAGAACTCAAGACTTGGTAGATAGAAACTTTTACATTCCGAATTTAGTACAAAAGGCACGAAATGTGGAAAGAAGTTGCGTCGAATGCTTAGTCGCCGAAAGAAAATCCGGTAAGAAGGAAGGATTTATTGTAACGATCGGTAAAGAAGACAGACGTTAGGGCACCTACCATATCGATCATGTAGGCCCCATGAAAGCCATACACAAGCGCTACAACCACTTACTCGGTTGTATCCAACAATAAATATTGGTTCAGATGCAGTTATCGGAAGGCTGATGAAGCAGACGGCAGTATTTGGGAATCCCAAACGGATAATTTCCCACAGAGGTACTGTGTTTACTTCTAACGCATTGAAGCAGTTCTGTGACGATCAGAAAATCCAACATTGACTTACCGCGACCGTCGTGCCTCGTGGTAATGGCCAAGTGGAGCGGATATACAAGATAGTTTCGATGATTTCGAAATTGTGCCAAGAAACTCCACCGAATTGGTACAAACACGTAGACAGGGTGCAGCAGATTATCAATAATACGCAACCGCGAAGCACCAGAGTGTCACTGTTCGGGCAGAATAACTATATAATATAAATTTTGTAAACAGTTGTTTTTAATTATAACTGAAAACATTTTGTATATCATAAGACTCATAAATTGTACCGAATACTTAAATGCTATTATTATTAATTTCATCAGCACTAATCCATCCATACTTATCGAAAGCTTTGAATATTATAACGGATTATCACAATTTGCCTTTTCTCGAATTTTTTATGTTATGTAATGTGAATATACATATGTACATAAAATAATGAGGCACTTGCACTTCGGAAGACAACCAGGAAAGGTGTTTTTTCTTTCCCCAACATTTTTGGCGACCACGGCAGAACAGTCTATTGGATAACCGTCTACGCAAGTGCAACACATTCATCAAGTTGAACACAGACGCAATTAATTGCAAGGATTCCACAGCAGCTGTCATTAACGCTGCCAAGTAAGAATCGCAATTTGTTCGTTGCTGTTGCCAGCGCTCAAGACCACCGCATAAGTGGTGAATGCTGCATACATACACAAATTACTGTGTTGCCGCTGCCGCTGACAGAGCGCAACGTTTGCATCATAGTTGTGTCGATCGCTGACAAATCAAGTAATTTCGCTACTACTGCTAAATTAATTAGCAGTACTTTTCATCGTTCAGCAACTCCGTGAATCACTGTGCGACGCGTGTATCACACGCACAACATCACATCAGTCGTCATTTGGTGCCACTGCTGCCTGACACGTGGACATATCTTCTCTGTTGCCGCCAACGTTTACAGTCGACGTTGACGTCGCTTCGCTGCTGCTGCTACAACACAACCGTTCATCACGAGAGTACCGCTAACAACCGTTAGCACCGTTATCATCAGCTCATCATTGGTACACACTATTGACAGCTACAAGGTAACCGTACTCGCAATAAAACACAAGGAAATCGTAAGCTTATGCATTTATCAACTTTATTTGTCAACATACATACATATAGTATATTAGCAGTCATAAACTTATATTCATCAATCTACATATATACGTAATATTACTCTCTTGCCGTTCGCGTTGTTCGATCCACTGTTGCTAGTTTGGCCTCCGACATATATCGATCCCACTTCAGTTTTCAAGCTTAGGTTCTATACCACGCTCACTACATTCTCACATACCTAGTGTTGCTCGTAGCAACAAATCGTTGGACAAATAGCTACAGTAAAAGAGGATGGCGTTAACTTACCGTTAAGTAATGCATGCCTTTCATCATTGAAACAACAACGTTCTAGCATTAAACGGAACATTTCCAATGTGAAACTCAAGGTGGAAAGGGATGGAGACACAGTTGACTCCACTATTCTCGAGTGCCATTTACAAATATTGGAATGATACTTCAAGCAATTAAGCCATATTGATAGAGTGTCAGAGGACAATTCTAGAAGCGAGTTAGAGGAATTATTTATTGCAGCAAAGTCAAAAATACTTGTTCTATTAAATTAAACGCGGAAATAATAGTTTTTCGTTTTGTAGATTCACATGTAACCTCATCTATTGGTCATCGCAAGCGCTTACCAAATCTAAAGCTCCCAAAGTTTGATTTTAAATACTCAGAGTAAAAACGGTTTATAGGCTCATTCTACAAAATGTTTCATGGAGAGTCTAAACTTTCCCCTATTGAAAAGTTTAACTATTTACTAAATTGTCTTTCTGGTCAGGCCCTGGCAGTCATTGAACCGATCCAGGTTACTGATGACAGCTATCCAAAAGCGTTGCAACTTCTGAAAGAAAGATATGACAACAACTTCCTGATATTTCTGGAAAATATTACCGCGCTATTCAATATCCCCACCATGAACAAGGGGTATCCAGTTGGACTACGTACTATTGTCAATTTTGTATCAGCACTTTGTGCATCGTTATTATCGCTTGGCACAGAAATGGATGTAATGAATGCCATTCTAATCCATATTGTACTATCCTAGATCATGAATCAAAGAGCGCGTATGACGAGAAACAGGAGTTTGAAGTATTGTGTACATTTGGCACCTTCTATAAAACTTTAAATCGGCGGTGTCAGCTCTTAGAGGGACGCAAAAGTCAAATAGATTCTATTGAAAAGCCACAACTTACAAGAAACAATGAAGGGCAACGAGACAAGAAGGGTCATCAAAACTCGAAAAGAACTTCACATACATTCCTCAACTCATACATACGGCAATCGTGTTAATTAAGGACAAGTTTGGGTTGGTGCAACCAGTTCGAGCACTCCTAGACTCTTGTTCGGAATTAAACTTTATTACAGAAGAAATGGCAAAACAGCTTCAGCTCGACTTTAATCAAAGCGATCAAGAGGTCGCGGGCATTGGAGAAGTTCGTACAAATTTGAAATACAGTGTATCCACAACAATAAGATCACGATTCAACGAGTTTGAATATGCAGCTACATTCGCAGTATTAAAATCAATTTCGGCCCACCAGCCCGGAGATCAAATCAGCACCAGGGATTGGACATTACCAGAGGGAATTCAACTCACTGATCCATTGTTCTACAAACTTATTTACTTTATGTACATACAGAAGATATTTTTGTATGTTGGAACCAGTATGTATGTATATAGAAATATATACAATTCATACGCAATATTTTAAACATGGAAAAATTTAAAACATTATGTGTAGATGCAGTTCACAAGTAAAATTTAGGAAATATATAAAAACTTGTACATACTTCAATACTGGACAAAGGGAGGGAAGTTTTTCCCTGGGGTTTACTTGCTGTGCTGTACTTGTTGGTGGTTGATTGTTGGTGAATGTTGCACTTGCTGCACTTTTTTGTTTTGATTTTATTGTTATAACCTTGTGTTATTTTGTGTTTATTGTTTATGTTTTTAGTGGCACTGCACTAACCTCATTGGGTTCTTTATGTTTTTTTTTCTTTTCACTGGTACTTATTGGCTCGAAGGATTAATGTTTAAGCTCTGGTGGCTTGATGGAACTAGAGTTCGATGGGAGTAATTTGAGTGGAAAGAATTGAAATGGAAAACTACGGGAAATAGGGTTTATGATTATTTACAAATTACTTTATTGAAATTAAAAAGGAAAAAATTTAAATTAATTACAATATGGTAGGAGTTAGGAGTTATTCGAAAAAAAAGTATAAAAAGAAAGTAGAAAAGGTAGGAATAGGAAAGAAAGAATAGAAAAAGAAAAGAAAAAGAACAGAAAAAAATAGAAAAGGAGAGGGCCATTAGGGTGGCGTAGACACATTGTATTGTCAGTATGTAGCGGTATTCGTTTGAAATACGTAATGGGCCTACGGTGTCGATTGACAATGTTTGAAAACTATCGCTAGAGGTGTCTGTCAGCGTGAATGGCTCTTTTGAGTGCGGGGTTTGTTTATTTTTTGCGCATATATCACATTGTGACACATATCTCTTGACCATTTTGTACATGTTTTTCCACACGTATCTTTGTTTTAATTTTATCAATGTTCTTCTGACTCCTAAGTGGCCATTGTTATGGTAATCGTTAATTAGTTTGTATTTTGTCAGGTCATCGTGTAACATTTTTGGTGGTTCATAAATTAGTATTTTCAGTTGAGGACTTTGTGTGTGAGGACTTTTACTTTTCGTTATTTTTTTTATATACTTCTTTAAATTCTTTATTCGGAAATAATTGGAATATTTTGTCATTGTTGTATTTTAAAATGTCATAGTTTGTCAGTGAATCCGTTTCTAACTGAATTTCTTCCAGAATTACTTCAGTATCGATAGTGCTTAGAATTTTTATATGTGTCATCCCTGTTTTTAGGGCAATAGCTGAGAAAAATTCCAGATTGTAGCTCTTTATTAAAAATTATTCTGTCTTCGGTTAAAAAAAAAAGAAAAAAAAAAAAAAAGATTTGATAATTATATATATTATAATTAATGATTTTAAATAAAGTTTTGGGCTTAACTTTTAATGATTTTAAATAAAGTTTTTGTTTTTAGCTTAATTTTTAATAATTTTAAATAAAGTTTTGGCTTAATTTTTAATGATTTTAAATAAAGTTTTTGAAAAGTTTTTTTGAAGTTTTTGTTTTTGGCTTAATTTTAAAAATTTATAATTAGGTTAGAACTAAATATATTTTTGTGCTTCAATTATGTAGAGATTTATAGTAGGTATTATAGGTTTTAATTGGCTATTATGGACTTTCTTATTTATACCTTTATGATCTATTATGGTATTAACTCCTATATTTATATAAAATTCTAAATGGCCCATTATAAGGTAATTGGTTTTACTTCCCATCTTCTATTTTAAGTAAAACTAAATTTCCTATATCTGCTTTAAGTGTATTTGTATAACCTAAATTCTTATCTGTACGTTTTTCTTTTGCTCTATTTAGCATTTCTTTTGATTTATTTAAAGCAAACTTCAATCATAAAACTTTGTTTTTTACTCATAAATGTCATTTGGTAGGCATGGTAGTTTTGCATAAACTAATTCATGTGGTGTGTATCCTGTATCTAATTGTGGGGTTGTGTTGTAAGTGAAACTGAAATATGGGATCCATTTGTCCCATTCATGGTCAGTTGTTGATATCAATAGAAATTCGTTCAGTACCCTGTGGTTTCTTTCAAGTGAGATTATCGTTTGATGGTGATAAGAGGTAGAAAAAGTTTGTTTTATTTTCAATCGGTCGGATATGTTACGCATTAACTCATTTCTGAACTCCGTCCCATTGTCGGATTTCAACATCTGAAAGTGACCGTATTTCAAAATTACTTGCTCAACCAATGTTCGTGCAACAGTTTCTGCATCTTTTGTTGACATTGTGTGTGCATTTACAAAATTTTGTCAGTTCGCATTGTCTTGTCAGTACGTAGCGGTATTCGTTTGAAATACGTAATGGGCCTACGGCGTCGATTGGCAATGTTTGAAAACTATCGCTAGAGGTGTCTGTCAGCGTGAGTGGCTCTTTTGTGTGCGGGGTTTGTTTATTTTTTGCGCATATATCACATTGTGACACATATCTCTTGACCATTTTGTACATGTTTTTCCACACGTATCTTTGTTTTAATTTTATCAATGTTTTTGTGACTCCTAAGTGGCCATTGTTATGGTAATCGTTAATTAGTTTGCATTTTGTCAGGTCATCGTGTACCATTTTTGGTGGTTTTGTATATACTTCTTTAAATTCTTTATTCGTAAATAATTGGAATATTTTGTCATTGTTGTATTTTAAAATGTCGTAGTTTGTCAGTGAATCCGTTTCTAATTGAATGCCTTCCAGAATTACTTCAGTATCGGTAGTGTTTAGAATTTTTATATGTGTCATCCCTGTTTTTGGGGCAATAGAATTGCTGAGAAAAATTAAAGGTTGTAGCTCTTTATTAAAAATTACTCTGTCTTCGGTTAAATTTAATTTTAAAGCTTGAATTATTTCAGTTCTTGACGGTATTTTTATAGTGAGTGCAATGTGTGTTTTTGTGTGCATAGGTAATGTAGTTGTAATGTCTTTTACTGTCATAGAAATTGTGAATGTTTCATAGTCTATTTTACAAAGGAATGTCTTAAAAAGTCTCTGCCTAGTATCCCATCTGTTTCAATTGGAAAATCATCATTATCTACTTGGAAGTCGTGTTCAAAATCCCCTTCTCCAAAATTTAGTTTTAATGTAATTTTCCCCAAGTGAAAAAATTTGTTCGTCTGTTATCCCGGTTAATTTAAATTTCTCATCTGGATTGTAAAAATCGTCGTTTAATTTTTTTCTTATTCTGCATAAGGATATATCAGCGCCTGTATCAATTAGATATGTCATTAAGTTATTTTTGTATTTTACTTTTATGAAATTTGTATTATTATCCGATACTTTGAAAATTTTTAATTTTGGCTGGCCGGAATGATGTCTTCCGACGTTACCTTGATAGTATACAGTATATACGCGTCCGTTTGTGTCATTGCCCACGTATCTATTCCTATTGTAGTTGTTGTTGTATTGACTTTTGTTTCCGTTTCGGTCGTAGTTATTGTTATTGTTTTGCATTCTGTTTCTGTTGTTGTTGTTGTAGTATTGAGTTCTGTTCTGGATTCGGCTGAAATTATGTTGGTTGTTTTGGTTTTGGTTTCTGATTGATTTAAATGGATTATTGAAGGTCTGATCTACATTAACGTTTAACCCTTGAATTATATAGAGCATTGCCACTGTTGCGAGGCGAGTTGAATGTTCGTTGAAATTGCATTTTGTTGTGGCTAATTCTGCGGCTTCCGTTAAATCTTTTGGACACGCAGCGAAAATTGTTGATTTTATATTAGCATTCAAGCCCTTTTTGAATGCGTCAAGTGCAACTTTGATATTGCACCTTGTAATGACATTCTTTTCAGCTTCAGTGGCTGATGAACCCAAATTTTCAATGACCAACCTGTTCAGTCTTTCTATAATGTTAACTTTTCTTTGTAAGTATTTATATTTAAATTTCGTTGTTGTAAGTTGCTTAATTGAGGTGTTGTCTTTATATCTGTTTTGCCAAAGTTGCTTTAATATTTCAAAACTTTCTGGCCTCGAATGGCTGCCCAGCGAGGTGCGCACATTTACCGTCAGTTTGGCATGATAGACATACTGTAGGAAATCAATTTTGCCCTCTGCATTGAGCGTTTTATTTATAAGTTCGGCTGTGATAATAAAACTTTGTTATTCCAGAAAATTGCCAGAAAAAGTGGGCAATGCCTTTGAGGCAGTTTCTAGGCTAAAGGCAGACAAGATTATTTCTTGCAATTGTTGTTGTTGCTGTTGCTTAAACTTAAATTATTATTGATATGCTTGCTGCTGCTGCTGCTGTTGTTGCTGCTGTGTGAAGAAGGCCTCTGTGGAGTAGTTTGTTGTTGTTGCTCCTGCTGGTGTTGTTGAGCCGCTGCTGCCTGCAGCAATTTGACCAATTTGTATTACTCAAATTTGTACTGGGGCATTGTTGTTGTTATTGTTTTGTCTGCCATTTTCGTGTGTTTTTAATTTTTTGATTTATTTAAATGCAAAATATAAGTGTTTACACAATTGATTTGTGTGTAAATGCGCGCATTGTAAATAAAAACGTTTATCTGTTCAACGAAATTTCATAGTCGCAAAACATAATTGCTTCTTCAATCCAGAAAAAGAGTTTTTAGTTAATAGATTCCACGCTGAAGTGGCAGGATCGCCATGTAGAAGTAGAAGAAATGCAACAATTGAAAGACGTCAGAGGCAGAAGTTTGCCTTCTCTGTCACTAACTAGCGATCTAGATTTCGCTTTGGTCTGCCTTCTTGGACTAAGTCCAAAGCAGTTTGAGATTTTAAAGAGACAAAACAAGGTATGTAGTGCTAGTTAAAATCTGATTTTATGAACGGCGCGCTGGCCTTTTTATATCTTTTTATAAACTGTTATACTAAGCTAATTATAATAGTTATATCTTATCCTACCTACTTACTCGCATGGGTTTAAACATTTCTCACGTGCATTTGGACGTTCAGACCCATTAGCATGCATCGAGTTCAGTGGCCCCCAAAAGTGCAGCGCTAGCATAAACATTACTCGATGCATTGTCGAACATATGCAGTTGTGAGAATGGAATGTGGGATAGGTTGTGTTTCATATCTGTATGACCTACATTAGTGCTTATGAGTAAATCTATGCGCTGTGGTTTGTAGAAAAGTGAATCAGCGAGTTGAATTCCCTCTGGTATTGTCCAATTCTTGGGGTGTTGGTTTGATCTCCAGACTGGTGGACCGAAATTGATTTTGATACTACGAATGATGAAAGTCGAGCTGAAGTTGGTTTTGCCATTTCTTCTGTGATAAAGTTTAATTCCGAACAGGAGTCTAGGGGTGCTCGAACTGGCTGCATCAATCAAAACTTGTTCTTAATTAACACGATTGACGTAAATATGATCGCTCCTGTGTTTAATCTGTTAACCAATGGAATGAATGGTTTAGGATTCAGTTTTTTGGTAGTTTCAACTACAGATGCTATAATAGCAGACGTAGATGGATAGTCATGATTGGATTTCGAACTAGAGGTTAATGCAAATGTGTGTAAACGAGTGTGGTGAGATTTTACATCGAGAAAGGGAGTGGCATTAAGACACGACATGTCCCTTTCGTAAGCAATTGATACTTACATAGACCTAGCCGCTTTACAAAATCAAACCATTCCGCCACTGGAAGGTCTATGAATTGCAATGTGCAATGTTCCTTATCGTTGAGGAATGTACATACGTGAAGTTCTTTTTGAATTGTGATGACACTACTTGTTTCGTGGCCCTTAGTTGTTTCTAGTAAGTTGTGGTTTTTCGATAGATTCTATTTGAATTTTGCGTCCCTCTAGGAGCTGACTCACATGTAAACAGTAGTTCCAGCCATTTGTACTCTGCACATTTATCATTAAACTGTGTGAGTTTTAAATTTGGTAAACTCTAGCGATGACCAATAACGTAACATGTGAATCTACAAAACTGATTTCAGAACTATTATTTCCACGTTTACTATTCAATAGGGTGAGTATTTTTGCCTTTGCTGCAATAAATACTTCTTCTAACTCGCTTCTAGGTTTGTCTTCTGACACTCTCTCAATTTGCCTTAAATATGGATTCCCATATTTGTAAACGGCACTCGAGAATAGTGGAGTTAACTGTATCTCCATCCCTTTCCTTCTTGAGTTTCACATTGGTAATGTTCCGTTTAATGCTAGAAGTGAGATCGAGATAAATCGGAGGCCAAACTAGCAACAGTGAATCGAACAACGTGAATGACACGATAGGAATATTACTTACATATATACTATAGATTGATGAATGTAAGTTTATGACTGTTATATAAATAAAGTTAATAAACGTGTGTGCATATACATATGCATGAGCTTACACTTTCCTTGTGTTTTATTACGAGTACGTTTACCTTGTAACTGTCAATAGTGTGTACTAATGACGAGCTGATGATAACGGGGCTAACTAACGGTTGTTAGCGGTACTCTCGTGATGAGAGGTTGTGTTGTAGCAGCAGCAGCAAAGCGACGTCAATGTCGACAGTAAACGTTGACGGCGATAGAGATATGGCCACGTGTCAGCCAGCGGTGGCACCAAATGACGACTGATGCGATGTAATGTTGTGCAATGTGATACAATCGTCCCACAGCTATTCGCGGAGCTGACGAGCGATGAAAACACTGCTCATAATATTAGCAGTAGTAGCGAAATTACTTGATTTGTCAGCGACCGACAAAACTATGATGGAAACGTTGAGCTCTGTCAGAGGCAGCAAAGTGTATGTTTTTGTCCAGCGTTCACCACTTATGAAGTGGTCTTGGGCGCTAGCAGCAGCAACGAAAAAATGGCGATTCTTAACTGGCAGCGTTGGCACGCAGCGAATAATGATGTAATAAAAGTTTCTGATACTGGCGTTTCCACCTGATTCGCGAAATGCATCGCAGTCCGGAATGTGATTGTTTTGGTTACCGGTCCGTGCGCGCGCGATACGGATGCACCCCACAGTCTTATAGGGCAGGAGGAGAGTCCGCTAGGACTCTGGGAAATAATATCGCAGGAGGATGATACCGACTAACTCAAAGGAACCTTTCCGGCAGAGTTAATGGCAGTTGCTATGGCTTGCAACTAATTGCGACTGTGTTCACCTTGATGAATGTGTTCTACTTGCGCAGGCGGTTGTCCAATAGACAGTCCTGCCGTGGTCGGCAAAAATGTTGGGGAAAGAAAAAACACCTTTTCCGGTTGTCTTCCGAAATGGAAGTGCCTATTTTTTTTCATGTACATATATTCACATTACAATCTAGATGAAATTGTGATAATCCGTTTTATTCAAAGCTATCGATAAGTATCGATAGATTAGTGTTGATGATATGAATGATAATTGTATTTAGTTATTCGGTACAACTTATGAGTCTTACGATATCCTGAATATTTTGAGTTATAATGAATAACAACTGTTAACAAAATTTACAGTATTTAGTTATTCTGCCCGAACATACTCCTTAGGTACAATGAATCTAATTATTAATACAAATGATCTCAAATTCCAACACAATTTCCAATTAGTAATGCAATACTTCACAACAGGCACCGATGGAATGGTAGAGACTTTTTGCAAAAATTCAATTCAAAAATAGATTACAGTTATGAACCCAAACACAAAGAAAAGAATGCCGTTCGAGTAAACATTACGTCATCTTTATTACAACCTTATCTGTAAACATAAAGAAATGTAAACAAACTTATCTAGTATAAATATAAGAACAAATTAAATAAAGAACCAGTCATTATAGTTATGAACCCAAACACAAAGAAAAGAATGCCGTTCGAGTAAACATTACGTTATCTTTATTACAACCTTATCTGTAAACATAAAGAAATGTAAACAAACTTATCTAGTATAAATATAAGAACAAATTAAATAAAGAACCAGTCATTATTGAAACTCACAAAACTTAACTCGTCTTATTCTTGAACCCCACCCGTGGTAATTCTCTAATAGGAACTTAAGCTAAAAATAATATTCCAAGTAGAATATCGTGAATAAATAAGATTCAAAAACAAAATATTAACTTCCTTCGAAATCAAGAATATTTTATTCTTTTAAAGGAATTAATATTAAAATTGGCGCAGTCGGTAGGATATCAACATTCGGTTTGATATTCGTAAATAACAACCTACAAAGTGACTAAGTGAAAAATACAGTTTTGAACGCAAATCAAAACAAGTAAAAATACACACAGTGACTTTTGGAAATAGATTCCAAATAAAACCAACATACGTACGAACACCCAGAGTGAACAGCAACGCAGTTGGAAAAAGACTCAACAACGAGTAAAATAAATTCTACTTATCAGAATTAAGATTCCCACAGGAATAAAACTAAATATAAGAAAATGGCACTAAGACCAGGAAACGATGATCTAAGGAACGCAGCAAACAATGCAGGAAGATCACTCGATATAAACCCTTTAAAATATATAGAAAGAATACAAACATTCGATGGAAGGAAGGAAGACCTATCCACATTTTTAACAAACGTAGATGACATCATACCCACATTGTCATCATACAATGAACAAGCACAAAGAATGTGCATAAACGTAATAAAAAGCAAACTAATTGGAAACGCAAGAAGAGCTATAGAAATACACAATCACTTGAGCAACTGGAATGACATAAAACAAATGTTAACAACCAATTTTGGAGGATTTTCTACAGCTGACCAGCTATACGAACAATTAAGAACAGCAAGTTACAGAGGAAACACCATGGATTTTTACAACTTCATATGTCACAAACTAGCCATGCTTAACCAAAAGAGCTTACAAGAAGGAAGCAGCGATGACATACCAAAAAACATCCAAACAGCATTAAAAGTTTTTACAACACGCTTACCCCAAAACATGCGTACTATACTTTGTGCACTTAAAGTATCCACAATGGAAGAAGCAATCCATGAATTAGCATCAAATGGATTTTTGCAAGATGAAAGAAGAGCCAGACCACAAAATCCATTAAAGCAACAAGAAGAAAGGAAACCAACTATACGTCAACAACAACCTTTCCAGAAACAACCTTTCCAAAAACCAAATTACCAACAAAACAACAACTTTAGACAACCAGGACAAGGATATCCAGCAAAGAATAATTGGCAACCAAAGATGTACTTCCCTCAACAACAGCAGCAGCAATATCAGCAACCATATCAACCAAGACAGCAACATAACAACTACCAACCCCCAGTAGAAAGAATGGAAGTAGATACCCAACAGACCAGAAGGCAAAACAACTACCAACAGTACTCTTCAAAAAACTACAATAGTAAGCATAATAATATTAATAGTAATAAGTATCCCCAACCTTTACAATACAAACAAGACAATACAACTGACTATAATCACTATCAGGGCGAAAATTTTCAAATACCAGCCTCGAATTTTATAACAGACTCCCCTATATTCTCATCAGAGGAAAATCAAGAAATTGTAGACTTTTGATCGACACAGGATCAACAGAAAACTTTTTAGACTATGACATAGCACCCCAACACTTAATTAAAGCAATTCCCAACCCCACGAAAATTAAATCAGTATCAGGTTATTTTCAAATAACACACACCTGTACTATACCAATGAAAAACCTTAACATTAAATTAAACTCTGACACTACATTTGGACTTTATAAATTCCACAAATTCTTTAACGGAATATTAGGACACACTACCCTTAAACAAAACAAAAGTAAAATAGATTACGAAACTAATGAAATAAGTATAAATCAAACAAAATACAAATTATATTATGAAGGAGATTCAGAAGAAATAAAAGATAATACACAATACTTACCTCAGATATTTTCAATGGAAGAATTAGTAGGACCAGGTATATTAAGATTAGAACATTTAAATTCAGAAGAAAAACAAGCTATAAAAAACGTAATCGTACAAAATGACGATATATTCTATCACAAAGGTGATGATCTAACTTTTACAAATGAAGTAAAACATAATATAGACACAGGAAATAATGGACCTGTTTATACAAGAAAATATAGATACCCTTCAATATACGAAGAGGAAATAAGTAAACAAATGAAAGAATTATTAGAACAAGGAATCATTCAACACTCCAGTTCACCATACAATGCACCTATTTGGCCAGTACCAAAGAAAGCAGATAAAGAAGGAAAAACCTCACTTAGAATAGTAGTAGACTATAGAAAATTAAATATGAATACAAGAGAAGACAAATACCCAATACCACGAATTGACGACGTACTAGACAAACTAGGAAGAGCAAATTACTTTTCAACCTTAGATTTAACTAAAGGTTTTTACCAAATTGAAGTTGACCCTAAAGACCGAGAAAAGACAGCTTTCACAATAAACGAAGGACATTTCGAATTCGTAAGAATGCCATTCGGACTAAAAAATGCACCAGCAACCTTTCAGCGAATGATGAATAACGTACTCAGAGAATATATCAACAAAACATGCGTAGTTTATATGGACGATATACTAATTTTCTCGACATCACTCCAAGAACACATTGACAGTTTAAATAAAATATTCGCAACCTTAAGAAAATCTAACTTAAAAGTTAGCCTAAATAAAAGCGACTTCTTAAAAAAGGAAACAGAATTTCTAGGACATATTGTAACAAAGGACGGAATTAAACCCAATCCAAACAAAGTTCAAGGATTAAATCAATTCACAATTCCCAAAACAGTTAAAGAAATACAAGCATTTCTAGGACTATCAGGTTACTATAGGAAATTTATACCGGACTATGCGAAAATAGCAAAACCAATGACGCATTATCTTAAAAAAGGAACGGAAATTAATTTAAACGACAGAAAATACGTAGACTCATTCAACAAATTGAAAACAATACTCATGTCAGAAACAGTACTACAATATCCAAATTTTGAAGAAGAATTCACCTTAACTACAGACGCTAGTAATCACGCACTAGGAGCAGTACTTTCACAAACTAAAGGACCAATAGCTTTCGCATCAAGAACTTTAAACAAACACGAAATTAATTACTCGACAATCGAAAAGGAACTATTAGCCATAGTATGGGCAGTAGGACAATACAGACACTATTTGTACGGAAGAAAGTTTAAACTCTTGACAGATCATAAACCACTAATTTGGCTATCCAAATTAAAGGAACCAAATCAGAAATTAATCAGATGGAAGATCAAACTCAACGAATATGAATTTGATATAAACCATGTGGAGGGAAAAGAAAATAAAGTAGCAGATGCTTTATCTAGGATAAAAGAATGCAACATTACGAACGCACTAAAAAATTGCAAATATTGCGGAGAAACATTTACGACAAAAGAAGAAATAACATTACACATAGAAGAGGAACATCCAAATATGGAAACACCTTCAAACTTTAATAGAAAAAAAAAAGAACCTTTACTTTATAGAACCTCGTTAACAGAGGAATGGATAAGCAAAAATATAACAGAAGAATTAATACAACAATTAAACTTAGAAAAAGAAAAATTAGAAAGGCAGGATCAAACTAAAAAAGAATATCAAGAAGAAAGAGAAAAACCCTCAACTAGTAAACAAGCTCTAAAACAATTAGAATTAGATAAAATAACGCAAAGTATTAAAGAATACGAAGAAAACAAGACAGTAGAAACAATTACAGTTACTTCAGACAAACTAAACACAGAAGAAAACTTAGAAATCATACAACAATTATTAGACGACAATCAGACAATACATTCAGCTGAGGAAGATGAACAAAACAGGATACCTATAACGGATAAACCTTTACAATCATTTAAGAATCAAATAGAATTGAAACAAAATGACACCAACGAGACTATTAAGGAAAAGAAATTCGGAAATAATCTAACCATTATAAATTATCAACAATTTGACGATCAAATAGTAGAGCAAGTACTAAATGAAGCAAATCTTAATAATTTAACAGTGATTAGACATTCAAATTTCGAAAATATAGACAAGTTACAGAAAAAATGGAAAGAAAGACAGGAAAACGTAAATAACATAAAAACCTCTAAATTAATGATAACGACAAATCAGGCACAAGACGTAGATTATAACACTATGTTAGACAAAATTTCATTACATCATAGAATCGATAATAATCACCCAGGAATAGAGAAAACTTATTCGGATTTAAAGAAAGAAATATATTACCCCAATCTAAAGACAGAAATTACAAAACTAATAAATAATTGCACCATATGCAAATATAAATACGAACGCAGACCAATAAAGTTACCCTTTGAAAAAACAGAAACAGCAACTAAACCTTATCAAATCTACCACATAGACATTTGGTACATGAACCAACAGACAATATATGCGACAATAATTGATAAATTCACTAAATACGCATTCATAAAAGAAATCCCAGACAGAACGTCATTATCGCTCATTGCAGCATATACAGAACTCTTTTTGATCATGAGAAAACCAGAACACTTAATAATGGACAATGACACTAGCTTCAAAAATGAAACTTTTAAAGACTTTCTAGAAAAACAGAACATTACTTACCATTTTACAACAGCACACAGACACACAGGAAATTCAGACATTGAAAGATTCCATAATACATTGAATGAAAACATAAGACTCTTTAAAATCAGAGAAAAAATGAAAGATATACCATATAACTTTAATTTAGCACTACAAGCAGTAAACGCTTATAACAACACAACACACGGTACTACCAAACATAAACCAATTGAATTACATTTTTATAACAAAATTGATCAAAACAATATTATAAAGAACATAAACGACACAAAAGACAAAGTCAGACAATATAGAAATAAAGACAGAAAAGACGAACCAGTAGACATTCATTTCACGAAAGAAAACGACAAAAATAAACTTGAACAAAAAACGAAAGAAATAAGAAATCCTATACAAATAAACGAACAGAAGATAAAAAACCCACTTAGGAAAAACTTGTATCACAAAGACCAGTTTATTAAACAAAAACGATATTTCAGGGTTGTGGAAGACGATACTCCTCCTCATCCTCACTATTAAAGGAATATACGCACAAAAATTGACAGTAACAGACCTAAACCAAGGAAATGGATATACAATGATACAGCTTGAAGAAAAAGCACTAATACAAAATTTCTCGAAAATACTTCACGTATTTAAAGCAGCAGATTATTTAAATTATCTTATGAACTTAGACCTTACAATATACCCCTTAGCAGAACCACATTTAACACATCAATTAGAGCATACAAAAACACAATTAAGACAGATTATACCCATATATAGGAATAAACGCGGATTAATCAATATCGCAGGAACAGGAATAAAATATATATACGGATTAATGGACAATGAAGACAGGGAACAAATTGAACAAAAACTTAAAATAATTACAGACAATAACCATAATATTATAGAACAAACCAACGCACAAGTAAGCATAAATGAACACTTTAACGATCAGTTAAAAACATTAACAACATTAGTTAACAAACAAACAAACATAGTAGATCAAGTCAACAAATTAACAGACAAACATGAAAGAACGATGAAAATACTACAATTAAATTACGAATTAGACCACATTGAAAAGATAATAGAACAAGTACGAGAACTCATATTAAATTCAAAACTTAGAACTCTTAGCAGAGACATACTTACCACAGAAGAACTAGAAACATACGACATAACTATAACAAAACTAGAAAACATAGAAATGGACTTAGCAACATACAAATCAGATATCATATTCATAATAAAAATACCTAACCTAACCCAGGATAGATATAAACAATTATATATACAACCTATCCCAAATAAAAATAAGAAACAATTAATATTAGAAACTAAGAAATATTTAATCAAAAACAATACTATATATTACGATACAAACTATGTAAAAACATTACAAAAAGTAACAGAGGGATGTTTAGAACACCTCTTTACCCAAAATCAAATGAAATGTAATTTTGAAACTAACGATAAACAAGAAATTATAGAAATTGGAACAAATATTATACTTACCTTAAATACAAACCAAAAAGTCAATCAAACTTGCAATGAATACCCTTTAACTCTTAAAGGAAATTCTTTATTAACTATCGAAAATTGTCAAATTTATTTAGACAAATGGTATAACAAGAAAGAATACAAAGATACAATAATTGTACCAAACTCTATAAAAAATATCACAGAAATTAATACATTACCTATAAACTTAGAAACCTTAAGCTACAAAAACATTGTAAACACCAAGCTTATATCAGAATTAGAATATCATTCAAAAATTACTTACTCTATCACAACCTTTATAATTATACTTATCATAATTTTAATAATTTTACACATTCATGTTAAAAACAAACCTAAAAATACCAAAATTATGGTAGAAATTCCTTTACTCCCTACAGAAGCCGGAATTTCATCTTCGTCGGGTGGAGTTATGAACCCAAACACAAAGAAAAGAATGCCGTTCGAGTAAACATTACGTCATCTTTATTACAACCTTATCTGTAAACATAAAGAAATGTAAACAAACTTATCTAGTATAAATATAAGAACAAATTAAATAAAGAACCAGTCATTATAGTTATGAACCCAAACACAAAGAAAAGAATGCCGTTCGAGTAAACATTACGTTATCTTTATTACAACCTTATCTGTAAACATAAAGAAATGTAAACAAACTTATCTAGTATAAATATAAGAACAAATTAAATAAAGAACCAGTCATTATTGAAACTCACAAAACTTAACTCGTCTTATTCTTGAACCCCACCCGTGGTAATTCTCTAATAGGAACTTAAGCTAAAAATAATATTCCAAGTAGAATATCGTGAATAAATAAGATTCAAAAACAAAATATTAACTTCCTTCGAAATCAAGAATATTTTATTCTTTTAAAGGAATTAATATTAAAATTTTACGAAACCTTTACTCTTACACTATACTCTAAAGAAACAAACATAGTTTTACCAATGCATTCGAAAAAATAAAGATACCCCCACGCACCGAAAGCATACAGCCGGTTATACGTCATCTAACTGAAGAGCATGTAATATTAAATAAAGAAATATACAAGAAGGAGTATTCTTAGGTAATTTAATAGCTCCAAGTAAAGCTATAACTCACATCAAAATACTAAACACAACAAATTCAGAGGTACTTACACCAAGAACAGATTACCTAAAATTATTGAAAAACTCAATATAAACAACACTGACAAGTCCACGAAAGAGATATCATCAAAATTTTCAAAACATATCAAAACGTTTTCATCTAGAAAATGGCCTGTTAACAACAAATAACTTCTACACACAAAACATATCAACCATAGATAATACACCCGTATACATTAAAAATTGCAGACTACCGCACACACAAAAGTAATAAACGAACAGGTTCAGAAAAGGCTAAAAGAGGACATAATTGAAAATTCAAGAAGCCCTTACAACGCACCACTACTGCGAGTTCCTAAGAACACAAATGAAAAAAAAAGTGAAAAAGTGGAACACTGACGAAGTTATAAGATTCGTAGCATTCTGTAACTATTACAATGTCAAAACGCGTTTGACACTCTGAGGACAAATTAATTAAACCACCAATCTTGCAATACCCCAACTTTGACAAACCGTTCAAACTCACTACTGATGCATCAAATTATGCACTAGGAGCAATATTACCTACCTATTTCATATGCGAGCAAATCACTCCAAAACACCATTTAAATAAACCCGTGATGGAAAAAGAGCTTTTAGCCATTCATTGGGGAATCAGTCTTTTCCATCCTTATATATATGGTAGGAAATTTGTCGTGGTGACTAGGATAAGGTTAGATTTAAGTGATTATGATTTTGAAATAGTTTATAAAAAAGGAAGTCTAAACACTAATGCTGATGCATTATCGAGGATTCAACTCTATTCAGACACGTTAAAAACAATGATACCAAAAAAGGTAGATGAAAAAGAGAAAAGAAAGCTTGTAATCACTAGGGAAATGTCCGCAATGATGAGCAATACAAACAATCAAAATAAAGAGGCAAATAAAAATAAAGAAGATAACTGCATACCCCAGAAGTCTGCGCAACTTCAAATATGGGAATGCACGTCCATAACTGACGTCAAGAATCTAAGAAAACTAAAATTTAATGTCGACAATAATCTGGATAATTGTTAAATTCATATCCATGATGACTATGTACACATAGTTGGTAGCGATAATGCGGCGAATCAAGAAGCTAAACTCCAAATATACAAATATAAAAAATGGTCAAAATACAAAAAATACAGTGCACGGATACAGTGAAAACTCAGCGAAACTACATAGATTGGATTCTGAGCAAACTGGCATCCAAATTAGAAAAAGAAAATATAAAAGAAATTTCAATTGCCGAGAATGATGAAATATTTACAATGTATACAAAAGATGGATTTATATACTTACTTTTAATGGCAAAACAGCCCATGGAGGGCCTAGGCCGAGCTTTTCGCATCCACTCATGTTCTGCGTGTTATATTTGTACATGAATGGAAGGGACCTACAGTTTAATGCCGAATCCGAACGGCGAAGTGAAAAGCTTTTCATAGCAAATTTTACTCTTGTAGGTTTGCCATTGCCTGCCAAGAGGTGGTGCCGAGTAGAAAAAATATTTTTCTACATTTTTGTTTGTTTGATTTTGCCTGTGCCGAGATTCGAACCCCGGACACTCTGCGTAGCAGTCCAACGCATTACCATTACGCCACAGCGACCACATATACAAATATAAAAATAAATAACAAAAGTTGTCAACTAAAAATCATAATATGGACACCCCCAAAAAGAATGTCAGATGACCTCATAAAATATAAAGTAATAGGCGAATTCCACAATGACACACGCGGAGGGCATTTCGGCGTCAGAAAAACTATATCAAAACTAAAGCAAAGATACGTGAGGAAAAATACAAACAAGATGGTAAAAAGATTCATTTCAAACTGCTACACATGCATCAGAAACAAACACACAAAATAACCGCTTATACACACAAACACCCCTAACAATATGTAGTTTCGAAGTAATTGACACTGTAGGACCATTACCATTACCAAACGGTCACCGACACATTCTCACAATGCAGTGCGAATTGACAAAATTAGTCATAGCACACCCCATGGAATCTAAAGATGCGGTAACAACAACAAAAACATTAGTCGAGCAATGCATCCTTAAATACGGAAACTTCAAAATTTTAAAATCTGACAGAAGAACCGAATTCGCCAATGAACTAATGGTAAACATATATCAACTCTTAAAAATAAAACAAACATTCTCATCCTCTTATCACTATGAACCATTAGGCGTTAGGCGCAATAGAAAGAAACCACAGAGTACTCAATGAGTTTCTGCTATCATATGCAACTGACAATGAATGGGACAAATGGGTATCATATTTCACATTTGGCTACAACACAACACCACATGTGATTTCACACCATTTGAACTAGTTTATGGGAAATCACCAAGCCTCCCAAATGACACAATTAATAACAACAAACCAATTTACAACTTCGAGAATTACAAAAATTAGAATTACAGACCGAGCGAAACAAATAAAGTAAAGAAAACTGGAATAACAAATATACCAACTAAAAATTAGAGCAGAAATAGGAGATTTAGTTTCAGTTAGAGTAAAAATAGAAGAAAATACCAAAATCCATATCAAGGACCATTTAGAATAGTAGCTTAAGAGGGAGTAAACTCCATAGTAGACATAGATGGTACAAATGAATGGTACAAATGAACAAATCACAAATGACTATTGCCGAGTGCAATAAACTCTAAGGTCGTGGTTATGCTCAGATTTTGCTCGGCGAACACCATAAAATTGTTGTTGCATCGAACACGAAGAGAGAGGTTCTACTCTCTCTCACAACGAACACGATATGCTTGGTAAAATGTACACCGAGCACGCCGAGTATTCAGGGTGTCAATGAGTTATTCTACAAAAGTTATTCTAGGTATGCAAACCTGTACATCATTATTTTAATTTGCAGAAAAGCGAAGTTGCGAATGTTTTTAGTGTTTAAAAGTGAATATTAAATATATTATTTATAAAACTTTTGAAGAAAAATTATATTATTTGCATAATTTTTCAATTACATTACTAATTTCATTCTCCATATTGATAAAATAGTTTAAAGTTTTCTGGTATACCATTTAGTGTTGCCGTTGCGAACAAAATAGTAATAAAAAAACTTGAATTTCGGCAAAAAGCAACTCTGTAACGAACTCGATTGTAACCACCATACAGAGCACGAGAGAAAATATGATGGGTTCGCCGAACAGCGAACACCAGCATAACCATGACCTAAGGTATGTTTGAGTCAAATGCCATACATATGTAATATATCCATTCGTCATCACATTCCAATGCATGGCGCTTTGGGCATGCATAATAGATAGCAAGCTCAAACATATGGTATCATAAAGCCAATCAATATATTTTTAAATAACAATAAAGGAATGTAAGAACTTCTATTTCACTTATGCACATGTAACCTTATATAATAGAATAGTATAATCATATGATTAAGAAAAATTATAACAGTTTCACAAAAGGATAAATAAACCCATGCAAATAAGAAAATAAAGAGCATTAATTCAAACTAGAAACTAGTGTCCTTCGAATTTCTTCAGTAGGGATCTTACCTCGCTATTCTACCAAGGATAACAGCAAGGTAAGAACTAAGAAAACATGCTTGTTTTTCCCCTTCCTCTCGTTTCCAAATACAAGAAACTATTTTCAACAAACGAAAATTGTTGATGCATTGCAACATAAACCAGAAAAAACGGCATAACGTCATGAATGATTAATTTAATGGCGTGAAAAACACAGCATAATTAATATGAATGGCGCGAAAAGGGGCTTCCGTTGCATTTCGTGCCATTAGAATAAATCATACATGACTTAAAAACACTTACTTTAATTTTTGTGCGCCTGGTACTTCAAAATTCGCAGACCTGTGAAAAGAAGTTGGGAACACAACTTTTATTTAGCAGAAAAGAGAGCATGTTAATAGCGCGAACTTGAACAACAAAATATCTTTAATTTTAGCAATGCAAAAAAATCATGACTCAATGACACTGTTATGCCAGATTATGAAACATATTTCCCTCTAGAAGTTGTAAAAACCTTCTGTTTTAGCACTTTTAGTAAAAACCCTTTGATTCTTATTTCATATACATTGATAGATTAGAGCAGATAAAAAATATAACGCATAAATGCATATACAGTACCTCGCACTTATAAGAACACTTAAAAATCTACAAAGTCGAGTTTTTCTAAACGTGTGTGAATATTGCAAATTCCGGTTATATGCACTGACTGTACATATAAGCAGAAAGGTAATTTAATAATACAGCGTGAGTTTTTTGCCACTTGGTTTTTGACGTTTATATTTCTGACAGCTCACGCGTGATTCTTGACATGTGTCAAAGTAAAAAATGCTTAGTTTGGTTTCCATTTCATCATGAATAGACTTATGCTTGAAGAACGTTTGAAAATTATTGAAATTTATTATAAAAATTTGTGCTCTGTGAGATATGTGTTTCGCAAGCTACGCCCATTTTATGGTCGTCATAATCGAGCCACAGAGCAGGCTATTCAGCTCATTGTGACCAAATTTCGGACCAGTTTCACGGTTATGGGCAGGCGGCATAATTGGGCCGTACTTCTTCAAAGACGATGAAGGCCGAAACGTTACGGTCAGTGAAAAGTACCGTTCGATGATAACAGACTTTTTTTTGCCGAAAATGCAAGAATTGGACTCGGCCGACACAGTTCCAACAGGACGGCGCCACATGCCACACTGTACGCAACAATTGAGAGGCATCAATTGCATTAATTGAGAGGCGACATTGATGAGCAGTTAATCTCAAGTTTTGATGCAGTCAATTGGCCACCAAGATCGTGTGTTAAGTCTCTTGTCTATAGGGATAAGCCAAACACGATTGCTGCTTTGGAAGCCAACATTGAACGTGCCATTGGTGAGATTCCGGCCGAAATGTATAAAAAAGTTTGCCAAAATTGGACCTTCAGAATGGACCACTGCCGCGTGCAACATTTAAGTGAAATTATATTTAAAAAGTAAATGGAATGAATTGATTTTTTGAATTTTCAGAAACCAAGCTATTAAAAAATCATTATAAATAACAAGAACAAAAGAAAAACTATCCTTTTATATACTTATATACACTTGTTTTACAGAAGACAAACATTAATTCCTAGTAAGAAATATTACACAGCAAAGAAAGTGCCACTCGTACATTGAAAATGTTATTCCTGTAAAGAAATTCGTCATCTCTCAAAACTTTTTGTACGGGTGCTTATACTAACGATTTTGTAGTAAAATTATAATTTTCTCAGTTGTAGAAACTAATGTGTAATCTGTTTCGTAGTTTAGATTTAATTCAATTCGTCTGAGAAATCAAGCAAGGCGATATTATACTGGACATGTCAAAAGAGTTAATGCCAAAATGCTTATAGGTATAATTTTTTGCCCCATAGGAATTTTCAAGTTTATCCACGTCGAATCAAAATTCAGTTATGTATATTTGTACGATTTTTCGGTATATTGAATTTGGTTGAAACCCCTCTAGAAAATTTTTAGATTCGATTAGGAAAACAAACAATTCCTCAGTCGCCTCAAAGTCACCTGTAGTTTTAGAGGCAAACCTCTAGATTCAGCGACAATGAAATGGCGTCAAGCCAAGTACTATGATTTGTGTTCCCCTAAGACTTTCAAAATCTCAGGCCTGTAAGTAGAGGGCGATTCCACGAGTTTATTTATTTTTTTATTGATTCAATGAATGCAGAGCATTGTGTTGAATGGAAGGAAGATTGATAGGTGGGAGGAAGATTGAAGAGGGAATGCAATCACACAGGACACCGATAAAGACACAGACAGCCATTATGCCTTTACCACCATGAATTTCAGTTTATCAGTGTCGACCGCATGTAGCGCCAAAGGCCAAGCTTTCCGCGTCCACTCATGTTGTGCGTGTTATATTTGTTCATGAATGGAAGGGACCTAAAGTTTTATGCCGAATCCGAACGGCGAAGTGGAAAGCTTTTCATAGGCTTTTTTACTCTTGTCGGTTTGCCATTGCCTGCCAAGAGGTGGTGCCGTGTATAAATTTTGATGTTGTTGCTTTTGTTTTTTTTTTGCTTGTGCCGAGATTTGAACCCCTGACACTCTGCGTAACAGTCCAACGCACTACCGGTACGCTACAGCGACCACAAATTACAGAACAACAACAAGAAAAGATGATTTATTTCAATAGTGTACGCTACAACCAGTTTATTCATGCATGGCTTCAAGGCACCTACTGTGTTTTTGTGTTTTATATTCGCCTGGTACTCTAAAGCCCTGATACAAGTAAGGAGAAGTCGTGATCAATTTGAATAACGGAACAATACTGAGTCAGTATGATATTTTTTACGTTGAATTAAGACCACCCGCACGAATGAAGATTCTTTAACAAAAAAATTGTAGTTAACAAATGTTCATTCGATCAATCGTTTATATATGCCGAGCAAACATCATGCTGCATTTAGACCGCCCGATCGAATAAAAAAATCTGCATTCGTTTCTACGATGTAAATGGTTCTGCGTTCAACATTGCTTCGTTCCAAAATGCTCACAAGCAACGGACATGTGGTATGAAATATGACATGTGTGTGAAAAAATCGTTGTTCGAGCTAATCGGACTGAGTTCGATTTTTTACCTGAATGTAGTGTTGATATTTCGAAACATTATAATTTACCATTTACACCGGACGACCAAACGAAATGGCTTGTGATGTTTGTTTGAGCGAATGTAAATTGTTTAGTTATAAATAATTTCTTCGGTCTTTTTTTTATTTTTTTAAGTTTAATTAATGAATCCCAATAGATCCTCCCCCCGCCCAACACGACCAAGGGGCGCATCCGCATAACGCACGGATCGGTGGCCGACACAACCGCCTTACACGAAAATATGTAATGAGCCGCGTATATCCAACTTTACAATCGAAAATCGAAATGTTGAATAGATTATAATGTTCATTAAAATCTCTACATATTCCAAGAAAAGCATTATTTTGAGCATAGTTTGTTCTGCATATGCTAAGTTTAATAGGAATAAAATAACGTGAGCTTCTACAGTGTGTATTAAAGTTTATTTCCTTTAGCAAATACGAAGATGGTAAAATGCCATTCAAAAGCTCTACTAGAAATGTTATATTCAGCATTTTTCTTCTGCTTATCAATGTCGGTAGATTAATAAGTTTTAATCGATGTTCGTACGGTGGAAGATTCAAAGGAGGATTCTAACAAAGTCTCCTCAGTGCAAAAATAATAAATTGTTTTTGAACCGACTCAATTTTACTTATATAGAAGAGTATTTAGCAGACATAGGTTGTCTGCTTGTAAATGTCATAAACTTACATTTATCCATTCATGAAGAAATATAACACGCACAACATGAGTGGATGCGAAAAGCTCGGCCTAGGCCATGGGGTGTTGTGCCATTAAAAGAAGAGTAACATCAAGTTTAATCGGCACCATTTTGAAAGATTATCAAGATCTTCCTTTAGAAGTTTTTGTTGGATTATAGAGTTGTAAGATAAGAAAAACTTTACATCATCAGCATACATTACAATTTTGCAATTTCGAATAACAGATGGCAAATCATTGATAAACAGAAGGAACAATAAAGATCCCAGATGGCTCCATTGAGGAATCCCGGAAGTAACAGCAATGCCTTTTGATACAGCATTTCGGTTAGTTCTTTGAAAACAGTATTGCAATTTAGCAGTTCGGTTTATCAATATTTAGACTATAAGGTAATTTAAAGAATAATGCTAAGGTAGGATGATGACCATCCTCAAGTGTAAAGTCATCATTTACATGAGTCATCAGTTACATATATATATATATATATATACATATATATATAATATCCAAAAAGTTATTATTGTGCAAGGATAACGATGCCGAACTTCTTCACAAAAGTTCCAAGAAACACTTGGCATGTTGAAATCACCAAGGACAACCAGCGAATCTGTTCTTCTCATTTTAGAACAAATTGTTGCCAAGAAAGAAGAATGCTTAAGATAAATATCACCAGTTGAATTAGGCGGGATATATGAACATATAATAAATAAATATTGCTCATCAATCCTTACGCGGACATATAAGAATTCAATGTCATCAGAATAATCTAATGGGTAAATCTCAGATGAATACAAAGATTGAACAGCAACTAGAATACCGCCGCTATGTTTATGAAGCCGATCTTTTCCAAAAATTTTAAAATTAGTACAAAGAATTTCGGCATCATATATAGATGGTTTAAGCCAAGTTTCAGTGAAAGTTAAAATGAGCGCATTACAAGTTAAACTTTTAAGAGCTAGGTTGTTCAACTTTACATTTAACCCTCTGACATTTTGATATATTATTTTTAAAAAATCAGTTAGGTTTGCAGGTTTTCTAGAAATCTGCAGGTTTTTTGGATCCACACGAGGAATGTGCACAACCCTCTCTGAGTATGGCCTAGGTTTATAAACAAACTCTTTCACAATTGCACCTATTGGCCAAAAGTTAATATCAAAGGTTTCATCAAACATGTCAGCCGGAATACTAATTTTAAAAGATGAAATATTTCTTTGATATAAAAAGTTAAACAGAAATGTCATCAATTTCAATTTTATACTTTCTATGGAATTTTATGGTCATCGATTGTAGTGACATTAGACAAACGAGAGATTAAAACGGCACAACACATTCAACTACTGTAAATTTTTGTGGAACTGGCATAGCACATTCAGTGATAGATGAAGGTAAAATTTTACTTTCAGTCTAAGCTGAGATTGCAATAGTGGGAATAGCTGGAGATTCATGAATAACTATGGGAGATTGATTCATAGCCAAAGGAGAAGCAAATAATGTTGGAGAAACATCGATGGCACTTGACAAGGTAAGAGATTGCGTAGCTTTCTTACCCGCATGGTTTAAATAAATGCGTAAATTATATCGATTCTCAATTGGGAGCTCAACATTATTATACTCGTCATGGCACTTGAAATCGTTAAAAAGTTTTTCGTACTTTTTCTACAAGTACTGACAACTCTTTACAAATCTCACTAAAATCGTTCCTAGCAGTGTTGAACATTTTACTTATTTCAACATCGGCCGATTTACACTTTAAGCAAGACCACCGAAGACCTCTCCCTTCATGTATAATGTCCGCTATTCTACCAGAAAGACTAGCACACTTAACATGAGCGAGGCCATCACAAAGCCAGCAAGACACCTGACGCTCCGATTTATTTTTTAATTAGATTCATTTATTATTCTATTAGATAAGTGCAACTCATTATTTTATTATTAAAGTTAAACAATATCAAAGCACAGAGTGCAATTGTATTTACTTTCAAGTACAGTTTTTTGTCAAAACAGAAGCAAAGAAATCTTGTTTTTTAAGTTACAGTACACAATTTTTTTGTTTTTTTTGTACAAATAAAGGCAAATGTGTCGGTATTATACCAATCATGGATCGTAACAACTGAAGGGTAAATCTTATCTCTTTTTTAGGAAGGAAAAGAAAAAATAAGCTGTCATGTTGATGTAGTAATTATTCTACATCGAAGCAAGTGGGCAATTAGTATTTGTGTGTTTAAAAACAAAACATTTAATAACATGATCGGAGTCATCTGCATCGCTTTGTGAACATTGCAGAAAAAGCTAAAAAATATTACGTTTTATATAAAAAGAAACAACATTTTGCGGAAATGGTTAGATGTAAGGCCCAAAAAAGGCCCAAAATTTTAATTACCGAAAACATCAAATTAAAAAAAAAATTGTTAAAATGTAAGAAACTATTAAAAGTAGATCAGAAAATATTATCGACGTAAAATTAATTGATACAATGAAAGTAATAGACAAGGATAAGGTATTTTGTAAAATGTTATTGAAGACAAAGAGGGCTGCAAATGCATCGTGGGATCCGAAAGAAAATTTGTTTGCACAAAGTATTTATTATAGGTCTAGCTCAAGCTATTTATTTTTGCGAATTACATTAAAGTTAAATCTTTAAAGTCCAGCTTCCATACAGAGGATGCATATGGACTTTGCTTGGTAAAATGAATGAATTGCTGTATTATAAATTGCGTTATTTATGCATTTGGTTCTTAACATTTTTTTCAAATATGTACCTTTATAATTGTTTGGGTGCATCTTTGTTACAATCATTACTTTTTTTAATATTACTTTTTTTTAATCAAAAAAGAAGTCTCAACATAGAAGTGCATAAGTACATCTTCCAATCGATTTATAACATCGGCCGGTATATTATAAATCCAATTCCTTTTTATTGCATCTGCTTCAAGTATACAAATACATTTCCTTTTAGTAGGGCTCACTTTCTTTATTGCAGATGCTAGGAGTTTATCAATGCATGTGTTATTTCCTGGTTGCAAACTTTATATTTCATAGCATCTACGTGAAGATTAAGTACTATTTTTTATATCTCGCTGGCGCTACAACCGATGATCGGTCTTGGCCGCCTCCACAAAAGCTCCGCCAGTCACTTCTGCTATGCGCGTGCTGGCGCCAGTTGATAAGGCCAAGTGCAGTCAGGTTGCCCTGCACCTGGTCTTTCCAACGGAGATTAGGACGTCCCCTTCTGCGTGTTTCGAATAAAATACCCTTCTAGCCGGAGCGCTTTCTTCCATTCGCTTAACATTACCCGCCAGCGAAGCCGCTGGAGTTTTATACGCTTGACTATGTCAGTGTCGGCGTACAGCTCATACTGCTCATCGTTCCATCTTATTCGATACACGTCGTCCACGCATACTCGACCGTAGATCTTACGGAGTATCTTCCTCTCGAACGCTCCTAACAGCCTCTCATCATTGATGGTCAATGTCCACGTCTCTGCGCCATACATTAGGACGAGAAGGATGAGGGACTTATAGAGCGTTATTTTCGTCGGTCGAGAGAGGGCTCTACTTCTCAATTGCCTACGGAGCCCGTAGTAACACCTGTTGGCAAGAGTTAGTCTCCGCTTGATCTCAAGGCTGACATTATTGTTGGTGTTTATGCTGGATCCTAGATAAACGAAATCCTTGACGACTTCAAAAGTGTAGTTGTCAACAGTGACATTTTGTCCAAGACGCCGTGAATCTTTGTTTGTTGACACAAGGTATTTCGTTTTGTCCTCGTTCACCACTAGACCCACACGACGAGACTCCCTTTCCAGGTTGGAGAATGCTGCACTGACTGCTCGAGCATTTTTGCCAATGATGTCAATATCATCAGCGTATGCTAGCAGCATGACACTCTTGTAGAAGATAGTGCCAGAGACGTCGATGCTCGCAGCTCGAATTATTTTCTCCAGCATAAGGTTAAAGAAGTCGCACGATTGGGAGTCACCTTGTCTGAAACCTCTTTTGGTATCAAATGGTGCGGAGAGGTCTGTCCCAATTTTCACTGCGTTGGTGGTGTTGGTCAGTGTCATTTTGCAAAGACGAATGAGCTTTGCAGGGATACCAAAATCAGACATTGCGGCGTACAAGTGATCCCTAATCGTGCTGTCGAAGGCGGCTTTATAATCGACAAATAGATGATGGGTGTCGATCTGTTTTTCTCGGGTCTTTTCCAGGATTTGGCGTAGTGTGAATATCTGGTCGATGGTGGATTTACCAGGCCTGAAGCCACACTGATAAGGTCCAATCAGTTTGTTGACGATGGGCTTCAGTCTTTCGCACAGTACGCTTAAGAAGGCTTATCCCACGGTAGTTGGCGCAGATCGTGGAATCACCTTTCTTATGGATTGGGCAGAATACGCTGAGATTCCAATCACTTGGCATGCTTTCATCTGACCATATTCTGCATAGAAGCTCATGCATGCGTTTTTTGAGTTCTTCGCCTCCGGTCTTGAACAACTCAGCAGGCAGGCCATCTGCACCTGCAGCCTTATTGTTTTTCAGCCGAGCAATGGCTGTTAAGACCTCCTCATAGTCAGGCGGCGGTACTTCAACGCCGTCAGTGATTGGGGTTTCCGGAGTGGGTTCCTCAGTGGCGGGATTATTGCCGTCTTCGCCATTAAGCAGCTGCGAAAAGTGCTCCCTCCATAATCTCATTATGCCCTGGATATCTGTCACCAGATTTCCGTCTTCATCCTTGCAGGAAGAGGCCCCGGTCTTCAAACCATCAGCCAGGCGTCTTATTCTTTCAAAGAATTTTCGGACCTCGTTCCTGTCCCGCAACATTTCGATAGCATTGAACTCGCGTCTTTCTTCATCATCTCTTTTCTTGCGCCTGAAAAGACATTTCTCCACCCTCCTCAACTTTCTGTATCGCTCTTTAGCATCTCGCATTGCAACTCACTGCATGGTGACTCTGTAAACATCGTTTTTCGCTTCAGTAGCATCGCGACACTCTTGGTCGTACCACATATTTCTCCGTCGACGGTGGTAGCCTAGCACCTCTTCGGCAGCCGTACGCATAGAGCGGGAAATGTGCGTCCACTGTGCGCATATATCATCAAGTTGAGGGGTGTTTTGCAAAAGGAGAAGTGCAAGTTGGTTGGCAAAGACTTTGGCTGTCTGTTGTTATTGCAGCTTTTCGACATCCAGCTTTCTCTTTGTACCTATCCGTACGAGATTTGCTACACATATACGTGTGCAGACCGTGGCTGCAACCAAGTAGTGGTCTGAGTCGATGTTTGCACCACGTATTGTGCGTACGTCTAGTACATTGAAAGCGTGCCTTCCGTCGATCACAACGTGATCAATTTGGTTTCGTGTGTTTTGATCAGGGGACAGCTGGTGCTACTAACTGTCATGTTTCGTGCCGCGGCGAAGTCGATCAGTCTCATACCGTTATCGGTGGCTTCGTCGTGGAGACTGAATTTTACGATCGTCGGACCAAAGAGACTCTCCTTGCCCACCTTGGCATTAAAGTCGCTTAACACGATTTTAACATCGTGGCGGGGGCAATGCTCATAAGCTTTGTCGAGGAGCTCGTAGAAGTCATCTTTGGTCGTTTCATCCTTCTCATCCGTCGGGGCATGGACACAAATTAGGCTGGTGTTGAAGAATTTTTCCTTGATGCGGATAGAGGCTAGGCGCTCGTTCACGGCCGTGAACCTCGAGACTAGATGACGCAGTCTCTTCCCAACCACAAATCCAACACCAAATTCGTGTCTCGACGCATGACAGCTGTAGTAGATATCACAGGATACTCTTTTGGAGCAACCCTGTCCCGTCCATCGCATTTCCTGTATAGCGGTGATGTCAGCTCTATATTTTTGGAGGACATCCACTAGCTGGATAGAGGCACCTTCCCTGTAGAGGGTTCGGACATTCCAGGTGCATATCCGTAAATCGTTGTCCTTTGGGCGTTTGCGGGAGTCGTCAACATTAGAGGGGTTCATTATCCGAGGCTTATTTGGAGGATTCATTGGTGGGTATTTTAACGTGGTGGGTTCCAAGCCCGACGCACAACCATTCATTCAAGGCCATGGAGAAACCCGCCGCACACATTAGTTAACTCACTGACGGTTGTCAGATCGCTATCCAGGGGACGCCACGAGGAGGCTGTGTGTCGACTTGAAACGTAGAAGCGCAAGGATCGACCATGGACGCACCTGCGACTGTCACGAACTTTACCTTGTGTCCTACGCCCCAGGCCCCCCAGATTAAGTACTAGGTAGGTTTAAATTTAAGCAGGATCTCTAATAGATGCTTTATATTAATTACCTATTTTTTAATGTACTGAGTAACTGATACTTATATTATATTGTCCAACAATTAAATTATTTAAATCATTCAATTTGGTGGATTATTTTTGGTAAATAGAACTTTCATTAATTTTTATATAATTTATATAACCTGTTTTCTGTTTCCACAAAATTAATCTTTAAATCGTTAATAAAATATTACATGTTATTAAATTTTTTGTTATTCAACCCACAAATATTAATTTCCCATTTACTACATTATTACTAATTATTAAAAAAAGTTTTGTAATCAATTTGGTGGATTATTTTTGTTCTACTTAACTTTCACTCGTTTTTATATAATTTATATATCCCATTTTTATCATCCTGTTTTCAAAAAATATATCTTTAAATCGTTAATAAAATATTACATGGTATTAAATTGTTTGTTATTAAACCCATAAATACTAATTGCCGCTGTGGCGTAGTGGTAGTGTGTTGGGGTGCTACGCAGAATGTCCGGTGTTCGAATCTCGGCACAGGCAAAATCAAAAAAAAAAAAAAAAGTAGAAAAAAATAATTTTTCTACACGGCACCACCTCTTGGCAGGCAATGGCAAAACCTACAAGAGTAAAAATTGCTATGAAAAGCTTTTCAATTCGCCGTTCGGATTCGGCATTAAACTGTAGGTCCCTTCCATTCATGTACAAATATAACACGCACAACATGAGTGGATGCGAAGAAGCTCGGCCTAGGCCCTCCATGGGCTGTTGTGCCATTAAAAGTAAGTAAGTAAAATACTAATTGCCCACCTGCTTCGATGTACAATAATTACTACGTCGATATGACAGCTAATTTTTTCTTTTTCTTCCGAAAAAGTGATATGATTTACCTTACAGTTGCTACGATCCATGATTGACATAACATTGCAACTAACCCATCCGTTTGCCTTTATTTGTCCAAAGAAAGCAGAAAAATTGTGTATATATATTAAAACTTAAAGAACCAAATTTCTTTGTTTCTGTTTTGTCAAAAATCTTCGCGTGACAGTACAGTTGCCCTTCGCTTGTAGTCTGTTCATTCTTATTTATCATTTAGGAGTGTGTACAATTCTACTACAATGTTTTATAAAATTTCTTTGCTATTTCTTTCATGCTTTGTAAATTTTTTTTGCTTGAAACTTCGCAATTGGGTACTCATAAGCAACAGCAAAAAAAAAAAATTTTGCTCTTTCGGATTTTTACTGTATTTTTAACTCTCTTGTTTTCTCCACTCTCTGCATTTCAAATAATATTTTCTCTTTTCTGCATTAACGTAAATTTTTATGGGGACAAATAAATGTATGGAGTGAGAGGTCATTAAGATCTTTGGTACAAGCTGCTAAACAGTAAATTTTGAATAAAAAAATACGACAGCTCTCACTGGCAAAGATTCAGCCAAAATATTATGTATATAAGATTGCACATTAAATTAAATAGGAAAAATAAGAAAAATTAATAGCTAAGTTATTTAATTCAAAATGAATTATTCAATAAAATTAAACAAATGACTAAACTCGAAACAAACACCAAAATCAAGATAAAAATTTTAGTTTCCACAGAGAATAAAAAAACGGATTTGTACAATTGTTTAAATGTTTGCGCTATTAAAATGAGTTATTCATGCCGTCATGCCACCTACAGCAATTTCTATTCGACTGGTTCTTTCAGCTTCTCATTACGTGATCTTCAGTTTAATGTCGCCAAGAGAGCAAATATCACAGCATTTGTCATGATGTTATGCATTATTTATTTTAGAAATAAAAATAAAATCAGACAGTACGACGTCATATTATATCCTCTGATTACTGTACGCCTGGTACTTTCATTCTCTCTGACTTTTAAGAATAGAACCATTTTCTTTTAAAGACAGGTCAGCAACAAGAGAGTAAAGGATGTTATTATGCCACCATTAATTTTAAAGCCGGACGATAACATGGTCAGCCCACAATTGTACAACGTTAGAGCGGTCGACGGCAAGTTAATAGCTATTGAGCTATTAACAGAAGCTTGATTATTGACGTGAAATATTTATATAAATATATTTTCTTACTTCTTCAATTTGCTCCTCGTTCAAATCCTTCGCTTTTAAATGATCATTGATAATTAAAACTTTGTGCACAAAATAAAAATTACTTCAATTTACAATCACAATCAACCCTTGCCGACGCCGAACGATGGCAAAAACTGAAATAAATTTAAGTCGAATAAAAACTGTAGCCGGTAGAAACGCATCAGGCGCAATTCTGTGGCATTTCATATGATTTAGCAAGAATGAAAAAAAAAACAGATTATGAATTTGCTTGGTCATAAAAGCAATCTACTGCGCTTTACTTATGCAAGACCCTACATATACTGCGATTGGTTATAGTACATTTTAACTTGCCGGAGAAAAATAAGAACAAGAGATTCTGCAAAAGTAAAATCTAAACAAATGTCTCGTATGGTATGTCGTAGCTTAAAAATAGAGAACCTGCATAATGCCTAATGTTGTATTCTATCATTCTTGACAAGTTCAGCACAATTGCGTTGGACGACGGGAAACCATCCGACGGTAAGTGAACAGCTGATCACTGATCAGTTTGTATGAACACAATTGCGTCGGATTACGCTAAATAATTGCCATATTTGTTTAGAAGAGAATTACTTTTTGTTGATCAGTATTTGGGCATATATTATTTTATAATGAAAAATAATTCAAAACTTTGTAGGTTATGCGAAAATATAAATTAATTTTTAACAAACAGAAATTATCAAATGCAACCCTGCGTCCTTGCCCCCCGACGGTGAAAATATAAATATATCTAATTGGGCGGCGTATTTACCTTTCATAAAACCCGTTCCGCCGCAACTCTGGGCCATTTCATAAGAACAAGTGTGTTTTAATTTTGATAGCGATGAAATTCCTGTCGTCCGACGCAATTGTGGGTAGACTTTTAGTGAGTCTTAATTTTGATAGAGTCTAACCAACCGATCTACCGTCGTACGTCGCAACTATGTGCAAGCCAATAAAAAAATTTAAGGGGACAGGGGAAGTTAGATCAGTATACTGATGTGCTGCTTTACTTTTGAGATTATAAGTTTTCTTGTTCTCCTGCTGAACTTCCAGGATCTGCATCTTCTCTTGTTTGCGTTGTTCGCTACGATAGTTGTTAAATGATGTTATTATCTCTTGTTGGATGAACTACACAAGTAGTTTAAATTCAATCGTCTACTTCTTGTAAACGTAGAATTAATTGTTTGTTGAACTTTGTCCACAAGTTTAAACCATTTCGTAGGATCTTCGATACTTGACTTGGACAAGACTGAAATAATAATTGCGTTTAACCTCTCCACTTGCCCATTTACGCCTGGTAACCCTGTCGTTATCTTGATATGTTTTATTTTACCGCTTTCGCGATATGAAGAAAAAGCGGCGCCCCTATCGGAAATGATGTTTGCCGGATTTCAAAAAATCATATTCTGATTTCGTTTGAAATAACTTCCTGCATAGTTGTCGATTTTGTAGGATACAGCCAACAAAATTTCGTGAATGAGTCAATTACGGCTAAAATGTGTTTATATTTTTTATTCTTTGACTCTAATTCACGCAAAAAGTTTATGTAGAAAATACTTATGTATATGCGGCAGCTCTTTTTTTTTTTGTAATGGATATAAAGGGTGTTTTTTAGATGTGTGGTTTTCAATCTGGCAATATTTTTTTCGGAGTTGGTCTTTTTGACATCTGTCACTTGATTTATGCTCAGTTTGGTTTGCCATTTCATAATGAATAGACTTACTCCTGAACGATGTTTGCAAATTATTGAAATTTATTATCAAAATTCATGCGCTGTGAAAAAAGTGTTTTGCAAATACGTCCAATTAGCGACGAGGCTCATTTTTGGCTCAATGGATACGTGAATAAGCAGAATTGCCGTATTTGGACTGAAGACCAGCCAGAGGCAATTCAGCAGCTACCAATGCATCCCGAAACATGCACTTTTTGGTGCGGTTTATGGGTAGGCGGCATCATTGGGCCGTACTTCTTCAAAGACGAATTTGGTGAACAGTTAATCTCACGTTTTGATGTAGTCAATTGGCCACCAAGATCGTGTGATTTGACCCCGTTAGACTATTTTTTGTGGGGCTATGTTAAGTCTCTTGTCTATAGGGACCAGCCAAACACGATTACTGCTTTGGAAGCTAACATTGAACGTGTCATTGGTGAGATTCCGGCCGAAATGTGTGAAAAATGGGCCAAAATTGGACCTTCAGAATGGTCCGTCGACGTGTCTCATACGAGCACCAGCATGGTGTCCCACAACGTAATCGAATTCTTGAAGTAAAATCCATGTTGCTAAGCGTGTACACAAATTTATCTTCTGCAATGTTTTTGCAAGTGCGTTACAGTCCGTAACTAAGTTCGATAACCCGAACGGCACTTTGCAAAACTGGTATTGGCCACCCTGAGTTACGAATGGCATATAATTCCCTTCTACCACAGGGACATGGAAAAATCCATTCTTAAGGTTGATAGTACTAATATTTTTGCTTCTTGTAAACGATCTAACTGATCGTCTAAAGCGGTAGTGGAAAATTTTTTTTAATAATTACTTTGTTAAGTCTTCGAAAATCAATACACAGTCTGGGTGAACCATCGCGTTTTTTACAAATACTGCTGAACTGCTAAATTCAGAATGTGACACTTTTACAATTCCGTCCTTTAGCCATTCTTCGACTTGGCCATCAACAATAGCTACTTCTACGTGGTCTCGAGAAGGTTGGTTCTTCATTACTTAGCACTATTCATTTTCAACGTTTGTCTACATGGTTTTTGCCGGTTCATAGTTTTTAATTAATTCATGTACCTTTTGTTTTGCTACTTCACTCGCATCCACGTCAATATCGATTTCAGTATTATTAACTATCGCATCAATTTTCATTAAAGATGCTTCCTCGTTTACTTCACTGTTCAATTGCATCTTTTTAATTTTAAGACCGTTGCGGTTTATAATTATTTCTGCTTGTAAACACAATTCTCCACCAAGAACTATTTCGATGTCCATACACTTTAATGGAAAAACATAAAATTTTTTGCTGTCTATTTGCAAATAACGTTTAATGTAACCATTGGGTTTAATTTTATTTTTGTTGGAACTTTCACAAAAACCTATTAGAGATATGTTACACACGATTGGTTTTGGTTTATTTAAACTTTAATACACATCTTGCGTCATTGCCATGAGAAGCAATGTCCTTCATGTTGTAAAAATATTCTTCTAAACTTTCACTTTCTTTCCGTTTTCGCTCACATAATTGTTTATGCAATATCGCACTGCTTGTTGTTTGTTGAAATTCACTCAGCTGCTGGTTATACTGGTGTTCGCTGTTCGACGAACACATCAACTGTTACTCTTGTGGTGGGTGTAGTGGTTACATTGGTGTTCGTTACAGAGTGGATTTTTGTCGAAATTCAGTTCTTTTTATTTATTTATTTATTTTTATTTTTTCGAAAACCGGCACAACAAAGTTTAAAACCTTATTAGCAGTACCGGCAGCATGTAGCATAAACAAGATTAAATACGACTTATAATATATATTGCATGACATACAAATTTAAACTTTACTTTAAAATTAAACATTAAACATCTATTCATCTATTCGTAAAAAATTTTAATAACATGATATATTTCATTATTTCCTATTACAGCGAAGAAAGAAATAAAGCTAGTTTATTTTTGAATTGCACAGCATTATTAACAGATCTTAAACTATTAGGAAGTGCATTCCAAAGACGAACAGAGTGTACAAAAAACTGCCTTTCAGACGTTAAACAAGAAACACGTAAACAGTTAATCATATTAGTTCGATTGGATATAGAAAAGTTTAATCTCGAAAACAAATAACTGGGTTCTGCATTACATATAATTTTATGCAACAGTAAAAGCGTTCGATAGTTCAGCAAGTTATCAAAGGTTAAGCCATGGACTCTTTTAGCATACTGGGAAACATGATCTCTTCGTTTTAGTCCAAACACATAACGAACAATGTTATTGAAAAGAATATTTAATTTATTTTTACTTAGACTATCACAATTTGCAAATATTTCGCAGCCATATAGCATTGTTGGTATGAGATATGCTTTAGCAAGTAGCATTCGAATATGAAGAGGAGTAAAGTACTGCGTCGTCCAAAGAACACGAAGCATGCTGTAGACTTTCCCAACCGTGTTACTTATGTGGTTATTCCAAGTTAGAGTTCTGTTGAAGGTTACCCCTAGATTTTTTGCAGAGTCTACGTATTCAATATTGCTTCCGTTTAATGAAAGGTTAGGGGCAGTGGAAATGTCAATGATTTTCTTCGCTATTACCAAGCATTTTGACTTTGCTGGATTAAGGCTTAAGCCGTTTTTTATTGCCCAATTACCAATGTTTTCAAGAACACTATTCAGATTGTTGATGCAGTCATAGAGGTTCTCACGCTTACAGTTGACGTACAACTGGACGTCATCTGCGTACATATGGATCTTACAGTTTTTCAAAACACTAGGTAGGTCATTTATGTACATAGAAAAAAAAAGGGGACCCAAGACAGAACCTTGAGGAACACCTCTTATAATGGGTAGAAAGACTGATGAACAGTTATTGGCGAAGACAGCTTGTGACCTATTGGAAAGATATGACGCAATAAGATTCGTCGCAGATGGCGAGAAGTTAAATAATTTAATTAGTTTTGTCTCCAAAATATTATGGTCGACTGTATCGAAAGCCTTGGAGTGATCCAACAGAACTAAGAACCCAACTTTATTGTCATCTATGCTAGAACGTAAGTCTTCAATTACATCAACTAGAGCAGTAATACAACTATGTTTTTCCCTAAAGCCTGATTGCCTTTCAGTAATATAACTATTTTTACTCAAATGTGTGTTAATTTCTTGACTAAGTAACGATTCTAACGCTTTGGATATAAATGGGAGTATAGCTATTGGGCGGTACTCATTATGAGATTTTGGTACTGGTATTATTTTAGCTTTCTTCCATTCTATCGGGTAAATTGAATTTGTGAGCACAGTATTAAAAATGTGAGTTAGATATGGGAGAATCTTCGGAAGCAAAATTTTCAGAAAAATAGGACTAGTGTCATCATACCCTAGAGCGTTCGATTTTATTGATAATACACTTTACAGTACATCAGCCTGAGAAACACAATTGAAGCTGAAGCTAGAGTTGGCATTAAAAGAACTTTCAATAGTCTGGTAAACGTTTTGATTGACAAAAGGTATAGTATATCAACAAATTTTTTGTTTAAATCCTCAACATCTACGTTATCACAAGAGTCGAATGATTTTCTACAAAGCCCTATATTGCGTATCTCACGCCATTTCTGCTTACTATTCACAACTGAACTATACTTGTCCCTATAATAATTACTTTTTGCAATTTTCACCTCTTTTACCACTGTCGAACGCAATATTTTAAATTCTTCATATAATTCTGGAGTTTTGAAGCGTTTCCAGCGATTATATGCATTATTGCGCATCAAAATCAGATGTTCAATAGTTCTGTTGAACCACGGACGTTGCTTATGAGTAGTTCTTTTTTGCTTAATAGGGACGAACTCGTTAAACAGATGATTGACATTGCCTTGAATAAATGCTACTTGATCATCAACTGAGTTAATGTAAAAAACTTGTTCCCAGTTTATATCAGATACAGCAGTTTCAAGTCGAGCATAGTCTATGTTTTTAAAGTCACGATAACTGAAGCAGTTTGCAGTATCACTGAGTGTAAAGTCGTAAGCAAGGAAAATAAGATCATGTTTTGAAAAATTAGATACAGATAATTGATCATACAGAAGAATTCTAGTCTTGGCACTTACAAAGAATAAATCCAGGACAGTATTAGTTGTTCTTGTATAGTTGGCATACTGGTATTAACAGAAGAAAGACCTAAGCTATCCATATCGGGTATTAGACTATTTTCTACAAGGAGGTTACTATTAAAATCCCCCGCTATAATTATGTCAGTGAACGAGAGTGCTAATGTGCTTAGAAAAGGTGAAAAATCAACAGAACGGTTTGGACGATAAACGCAACCAAGAAGCAATTTTTGATTTACATTTGAAACTACAACAAAGATATATTCAATAAGACTATCAGGTGGGGACTTACTGCGTATTTTACACGTAAACGTTTCTTTTACATAGATTGCAACACCGCCTGCATGGCTAACCCTATCCGCACGAAATATTTTGTAACCATTTAAGCTGAACAAAGCATCAGACATACCACTATTAAACCATGTTTCACTAACACAAATTACATCCATACCAGAACCCTCAAACAAATATCGCATTTCGTCAAACTTATTAATCAAACTTTGCGCATTTAAGTGGCAAACTTTTAACCCAGTCTTTTGTTTTGAGAGTATTCTTATCATATTGAAAGTATTATCTTTGGAACGAGCATTTTCATTACTAAGAGAACTTGTCATTTTTAAACATTAAATTTCTTAGTAAAAAAGTCTTAAAGTATAACGCGTGCTTGATAAAAAAGTACGTTTTCTTCGCTGCTGTGATATATGAAGATGTCAAAAAAATATAATTAAAATTAATATTATAGAAAATTAAAATTAAGATAAAAAAATTAGGAAAAAAGATATTAGGAGCTAGAGTCACGAAAACAATGAGGATTACGTGCACCAGGCTCGCCAGGACCATGTTCGGAATTAAAAGAATCTATGAATTTGCCCAATTTTGACAATGAGTCGACAGACATAGCATTATCTTCACCCTTCAGTTTTATGTGCACGATACCACGGCGAGTAAACGCGGCTGATAAAATGTTATGTTTTTGATACCGGAGAGCATGCTGCAGGATAACTGAGTTTGCTCTTGTTAAGCCCTCATTAACAAATATAGGTCTGTTGGATTGGAAACCAGCAAGCTGGAGACGCAATAAGCCCTTACTTTCACGTCGGAATTTAGCAAGAGAGCTAAGAACGTAGTTTCTTTCAAACGATGTTTCAAATTTGGCGATGATAGTTCTCTTTGTTCTTATTTTCTGGGGTTTGACTAAGCCGAAACAAGTTTTTCACTCTAGGAAGCTGTATTTTGACGGTGGTGCAGATTTCACCTAGTATGGCATGCAAGTTTTCACCTTGAGTGAATGGAATTCCACTTACACGTAGGTCACATGCAACGGCCGCATTGTCTTGCCTAGCCAGCTGTGATTTTAACTCCTCAACCTCCCGTTTGAGATCAACAGTATCTTCCAGACGAGTAGGTATAGCTTGCACAGCCGCAATGGCACACTCGTTCTGTGAAAGCCGCGCCTTCAACTGATCCATCTCGGTTTTGAAGTTGTTCACACACATCTTAACCGAGTCGACATCAGCAGCAAGTTTTTCTAAGTGCGCAACTCTCGTTTCAACCGCTTGTAAGCCGCTGCGCATTTCTGCCACATTTTGTCGAAGCTCAGCTAGAACTCTCTGCTCGCTTTCTTGAATAGCCGTTCTAAGCCCATCTTTAATTTGTGAGGTGATCAACTCACATTGCTGAGAAAGACGTAATTCTAGCCTCTCACTTTGCTTATCGAATTTCTGATCTATAAGCTTATGAAAAGTCGAGTACAGCGTTGAGTGTTGAGTAGAAGGAGTCATTCTATTTGCATCACCCTCACTGACCTCTTTAGAAGTGACACCTACTGGAGGAGTAGCCACGGAGCCAGTCGAGATTGAACCTTTGTTTAGTGGGCTTGAATTGGATAAATTAGCCCTGATTGGTGGTGAGCGAACAATCGAATCCCGGCGGGATGAGATACACTTTGCGCATTTGTATTTTTGGGCATTTTTATGCATATACTCTAAATCTGTTTTTTTTATGTTAACACAATGGCAATGAAAATACTCATTACATGTTCCGCACTTGACTTTTTTATCATCAGATAAATTGCGCTCAACCCTTGCTAAACAGACATTATTGAAAATGGGATTTAAATTTCATGCGTAAGGTCGCAACTAGTTACAGAGGTTGTATTTAGCTTGTTCAATATGGCAACACTGGCAAAACTGATTTGACAGTACGCAGCTGATCGTTTTAATTTGCGGTTAATAAAATTGATAAAATTACCAAAGGCAGGAACCACACAGCAAACAGGCAGCAGCGAAAACTCAGCCAGCAGCACCAACAAGAGACAGGAACAGGCAGCGCCAGCGAACGTCGGAAATCCAGCAGTCACCCAAATCTTCAACGTACAAAGAAGTTCCAAGTTTAATTTGTGAAGTTTCGCTGATATTACTTTTTTTTAGCCAATTTATCTATGTTTTTATTCGTTTTTAAGGCAGAGACGAAATTTTAACTTCTTACTTGTTTTATAAAATATACCGTTTGTAATACAATTTTTTGCGCAACGGTAACACTAAATGGTATACCAAAAAACTTTAAACGATTTTATCAATATGGAGCGTGAAATTAATAATATAATCGAAAAATTATGAAAATAATATGATTTTTCTTAATAGTTTTATAAATAATATATTTTACATACATTTTTGTTCTTTTCTTGTAGTAAAACTCATTGACACCCTGAATACTCGGCGTGCTCGGTGTACGTTTCATTTATAAAAAGAACACTACAGTGGAAAATTCTGAGTTTTGACCACACATTTGTGTTTTAGTTTTATAGAATTATAAACTTTGGAGCACCAGTAATTCAACAGAGTTATATTCAGTATTTAGCTTGATTTTATTTAAAAGTCCTGAATAAATGCCTGGGGGGCCTGGTACGTAGAACACAAGGTAAAGTTCGCGACAGTCGCACGTGCGTCCATGGTCGATCCTTGCGCTTCTACGTTTCAAGTCGACACACAGCCTCCTCGTGGCGTCCCCTGGACTGACAACCGTCAGTGAGTTAACTAATGTGTGCGGCGGGCTTCTCCATGGTCTTGAATGAATGGTTGTGCGTCGGGCTTGGAACCCACCAAGTTAAAATACCTACCAATGAATCCTCAAAATAAGGCGACTTTAATGCCATAAAGAACCCCTCTAATGTTGACGACGCCCAAAGGAAAACGATTTACGGATATGCACCTGGAATGTCCGAACCCTCTACAGGGAAGGTGCCTCTATCCAGCTGGTGGATGTCGTCCAACGATATAGAGCTGACATCACTGCTATACAGGATATGCGATGGACGGGACATGGTTGCTCAAAAAGAGCATCCTGTGATATCTACTACAGCTGTCATGCGTTGAGACACGAATTTGTTGTTGAATTTGTGGTTGGGAAGAGACTGCGTCATCTAGTCTCGAGGTTCACGGCCGTGAACGAGCGCCTAGCTCGTTATCCGCATCAAGGAAAAATTCTTCAACATCAGCCTAATTTGTGTCCATGCCCCGACATCTACGAGCTCCTCGACAAAACTTATGAGCATTGCTCCCGCCACGATGTTAAAATCGTGTTAGGCGACTTTAATACCAAGGTGGGCAAGGAGAATCTCTTTGGTCCGACGATCGGAAAATTAAGTCTCCACGACGAAGCCACCGATAACGGTATGAGACTGATCGATTTCGCCGCGGCACGAAACATGACAGTTAGTAGCACCATATTCCAACATAAAGATATCCATAAGGCCACTTGGCTGTCCCCTGATCAAAACACACGAAACCAAATTGATCACGTTGTGATCGACGGAAGGCACGCTTCCACTGTACTAGACGTACGCACAATACGTGGTGCAAACATCGACTCAGACCACTAATTGGTTGCAGCCAAGGTCTGCACACGTATATGTGTAGCAAATCGCGTACGGATACGTACAAAGAGAAAGCTGGATGTCGATAAGCTGCAATCACAACAGACAGCCAAAGTCTTTGCCAACCAACTTGCACTTCTCCTTTCGCAAAACACCCCTCAACTTGATGATATATGCGCACAGTGGACGCACATTTCCCGCTCTATGCGTACGGCTGCCGAAGAGGTGCTAGGCTACCACCGTCGACGGAGAAATATGTGGTACGACCAAGAGTGTCGCGATGCTACTGAAGCAAAAAACGCAGTTTACAGAACCACCCTGCAGTCAGTTGCAACGCGAGCTGCTAAGGAGCGATACAGAAAGTTGAGGAGGGAGGAGAAACGTCTTTTCAGGCGCAAGAAAAGAGATGAAGAAAGACGCGAGTTCAATGATATCGAAATGTTGCGGGACAGGAACGAGGTCCGAAAATTCTTTGAAAGAATAAGACGCCTGACTCTTGGTTTGAAGACCGGGGCCTCTTCCTGCAAGGATGAAGACGGAAATCTAGTGACAGATATCCAGGGCATAATGAGATTATGGAGGGAGCACTTTTCGCAGCTGCTTAATGGCGATTACGGCAATAATCCCGCCACTGCGGAACCCATTCCGGAAACCCCAATCACTGACGGCGTTGAAGTACCGCCGCCTGACTATGAGGAGGTCTTAACAGCCATTGCACGGCTGAAAAACAATAAGGCTGCAGGTGCAGATGGCCTGCCTGCTGAGTTGTTTAAGACCGGAGGCGAAGAACTCAAAAAACGCATGCATGAGCTTCTACGCAGAATATGGTCAGATGAAAGCATGCCAAGTGATTGGAATCTCAGCGTACTCTGCCCAATCCATAAGAAAGGTGATTCCACGATCTGCGCCAACTACCGTGGGATAATCCTTCTTAATATTGCAAATAAGGTTCTATCGAGCGTACTATGCGAAAGACTGAAGCCCATCGTCAACAAACTGATTGGACCTTATCAGTGTGGCTTCAGGCCTGGTAAATCCACCATCGACCAGATATTCACACTACGCTAAATCCTGGAAAAGACCTGAGAAAAACAGATCGACACCCATCATCTATTTGTCGATTATAAAACCGCCTTCGACAGCACGATTAGGGATCACTTGTACGCCGCAATGTCTGATTTTGGTATCCCTGCAAAGCTCATTCGTCTTTGCAAAATGACACCACCAACGCAGTGAAAATTGGGACAGACCTCTCCGCACCATTTGATACCAAAAGAGGTTTCAGACAAGGTGACTCCCTATCGTGCGACTTCTTTAACCTTATGCTGGAGAAAATAATTCGAGCTGCGAACATCGGCATCTCTAGCACTATCTTCTACAAGAGTGTCATGCTGCTAGCATACGCTGATGATATTGACATCATTGACAATAACGCGCGAGCAGTCAGTGCAGCATTCTCCAACCTGGAAAGGGAGTCTCGTCGAGTGGGTCTAGTGGTGAACGAGGACAAAACGAAATACCTTGTGGCAACAAAAAAAGAGTCACGGCGTCTTGGACAAAATGTCACTGTTGAAAACTATACTTTTGAAGTCGTCAAGGATTTTGTATATCTAGGATCCAGCATAAACACCAACAATAATGTCAGCCTTGAGATCAAGCGGAGACTAACTCTTGCCAACAGGTGTTACGACGGGATCAGTAGGCAATTGAGAAGTAGAGCCCTCACTCGACCGACGAAAATAACGCTCTATAAGTCCCTCATCCATCCCGTCTTAATGTTTGGATGTATGGCGCAGAGACGTGGACATTGACCATCAATGATGAGAGGCTGTTAGGTGCGTTCGAGAGAAAGATATTCCGTAAGATCTACGGTCCAGTATGCGTGGACGACGTGTATCGAATAAGATGGAACGATGAGCAGTATGAGCTGTACGCCGACACTGGCATAGTCAAGCGTGTAAAAGTCCAGCGGCTTCACTGGCTGGGTCATGTTGAGCGAATGGAAGAAAGCGTTCCGGCTAGAAGGGTGTTTTATTCGAACCATGGTGGAGGAACACGCAGAAGGGGACGTCCTACTCTCCGTTGGAAAGACCAGGTGCAGGGCAACCTGACTGCACTTGGCATTATCAACTGGCGCCAGCGCGCGCATAGCAGAGGCGACTGACGAAGCTTTGTAGAGACGGCCAAGACCGATCATCGGTTGTAGTGCCAGTTAAGTAAGTAAGTAAGTAAGGGTGATTGGAAGAAGAGTTACAATCAAATCAAATTTAGGTAGGATGAAGTTCGCCGAGTTAACTAGTATTTATATAAATCAGTGTTGGGAAATATAGATATTTTGTAGTTTTTTCGGTAGATTTTGGTAGCTTTTAACACATTGACTGCCAAGCTAATTTATCGAAAATTTCATACAGGGCCACGTCTTTCCCAAAAAAAATTATAAACAGCCTAATGCAACAAAATATTTGTATTTATAATTGTGAATTTCGTTATTGCTCAAATTTTTCTAGACAGTTGTTGACAGGCGCAAAGCAATTGCTCTCAATGTGCGGTGACTTCACACATCAATAGCAAAAAGCGTTCCTCGCCTATGATGGCCTACGCTGTGCTGTGATTGGCTGCGCTCAGTGTGCTGGTAACCTAACACGAAAACGTTTCAACAAATTTTAACAAGTTTACACACTTATACACTTAAGATGCATCTATGAGTTTAAATGAGTCCACCGAATAATTATTTGCCTGGTATATATCTCGGAAAATAGCCAAACATAATAGAAGCGATGCATCTAAGTCGAAATATTGACGTTTTTCCCCGACGTATCGAAGATTATCGATGTAAGGCCACGATGCATAGAATGGTGGGCGAATTTTTCACTATTGTGTAGAACTTTTCTTACTTGGACATTTATTTATTTACCTATTTCATGTTAAGAGATGGAAATTTTTTCGTTAAGTTTCTATATCAAATAGCAAACCATATTTTGCCAACACTACTTTTCATCCACAACTAGCAGCTAAGTAGGAATGAATATAGGCACGTAGGGCAATGTTATGTAGACAGTCAAGTGATCGTTGGTCGGTCATGTCACTTTTTACGCTCTCTTTTTTTTCAACTTTGTGCCCAAAGTGTGATATGCGCACGGCAGAATAATACAGGTAGCAGCATCCGAGAGGCAATCCAAGCTTCTAATTATTAGAACTTACTTACTTAGCTGGCATTACAACCGAAGATCGGTTTTGGCCGACTTTGCCAGTCGCCTCTGCTATGCGCGGGCTGGCGCCAGTTGATAAGGCCAAAAGCGATCAGGTTGCCCTGTACCTGGTCTTTTCAAACGGAGATTAGAACGTCCTCTTCTGCGTGCTCCTCCACCTTGGCTCCATTCTTCCATTTGCTCAACATGACCCAGACAGCGAAGAGGCTGGATTTTTATACGCTTGACTATGTCAGTGTCGGCGTACAGCTCATACAGCTCATCGTTCCATCTTATTCGATACACGTCGTCCACGCACACTGGACCGTAGAACAGCCTCTCATCTTTGATGGTCAATGTCCACGTCTTGCCGCCATATATTAGGACGGGAAAGATGAGGGATTTATAAAGACCTTACTTTAAGCTTATAGAGCTTTATTGTCGTCGGTCGAGAGAGGGTTCTGCTCGTCAATTGCCTACTGAGTCCGTAGTATCACCTGTTGGCAAGAGTAAATCTCCGCTTGATTAACTTAAGTTTCTAAGTATAGAAACTTAACGTAATATAACGGCACATAACAAAACTTAATGCTGATTATAGAAACATAGCATAGCAGCATAAAATCTGGTGATTTATCAAATAAATAAAACAAAAAAGTATGGAAGAAGATTTGCTTTTGGATCTACATTTTGTACATCTATGTAGAATATATTTAAAGTAGAAAAATTCAAGGAAAGTCAGGCGTTGGGGTGTATGTCCAAAAAATAGGGTTAGAATATCAAAGGTTTTATGAAAATCTCCCTGATAGTATATCCATCCTTTTCGAATGGGAATATCGTTCCCGGGAATACCGTTCCCTTAGGATGGTCCACTTCTTTTTACACTGTTCCTCTGTGAAAAATAATATTTTATTAATGTACTTATTATTATATTAAAAAATTACAAAACTATGCACACTCCGGTTGCTTCCAGTTCCTTTTGGATATTTACCCAGAAGGCGATATTCGTTTTTGGGCCAATGGGATATCCTGGGCTGAATTTGTTCAACAAAATATCGTTGGACCGCACTAGATCAATTTATTCCTCATCGCCAATCATTCTCAAGTAGTAAATAAATCCATTTAGCAAATAATAAACATTTAGTATCAAAATATATACTTTTCGCGTCGATAAACAAACACAAATGAATGAATGGCAATTGATTTTGTGAAATGTCACTTAACAATTAGCATAAAAATCACAATTCAATAGACTTTTATGTTACGTTAATTTTTGGTTAAGTTACTATAATCAGAAATATACAAAATGTATGAAAGAGAATTCTATGTGACAGTTCTGTATTTGTCTCTAAGTTACGTTAAGTTTAGACCATAACTGTCAAATTATGAAGAGATAGCGCTGAGCGTAGTAATCGATGAGCTGAAAATTTTCAAACAAAGAAGAAAGAAGACAATTTATTTTTATTTTTTTTCAATATATTGGAAGCTATTATCCTACCTTGTTTCAATAAGTTGATAAAATATGGCTAAGAAACGTGCAACAAGCACAATCACGGCCACGTGAATCCTTTGCGTTGTACCAACTGTTCTCGCTGTGTACCAAAAGACTTAGTTATTTAGCTATAGATTTAGTTGAAGCTGCAGCCGTTGCAGCCGTGTTGATGTTGAGGATCACAAACAGGAAATTTATAAAAAGATCATTACAGTGGAAAATTCGGAGTTTTGAGCACACATTGGGAATGTAAAAAGAATTACTAAACTATAAAATTTTATAATTTTGTATATGCAAAAGGTCTTAAAGATTTTGCTTAAGCTCAAGATATTATAGTTTTATAGAATTATTATAAACTTTGGAACACCAGTAATACAACAGAATTATATTCAGTATTTAGCTTGATTTTATTTGAAAGTCCTGACCAAATTTTGAGGGAAAAACAGCCCAACCCAAGTAAATGCACCGGTGGCAGCAACACTTACAGATAACTTAGCAGAAAGTCTTTGTTGAAAAGTTAGCCAAAGAGAAGCTTCACGTCAATGCAGTACAGCCACCGCTTAGCAGATGGATCACGTTTGATGGCTCAATTCCATTTAACGCACACTGTAACTCGTACAATATGTTAAAACATGCAGTCATTTCCACACTACCCTTGAGGCAGATTGCAAGGCGCTTTTTTACATGGTTTCCATGATTTCCATATTATATACTCGAATTCAACGTATTTAACCTAAATGTTTTACCCCTAGAAAAACATACTGAAGAATAATTTGAAGGATAAAACTACATATATATATGAAGGATAAAAACATACCTTAGAGAGTAAAATTTAAGTAAAATCTTGTATTTTTTACTTCCCACAACTCTTTGTTTTGCTTTTTGAATTTGAAGCTGCTTATTTATATGTTTTACTCGAAGAAATAATCTGCATTTAAAGAAAAATTATTTGATTGATGCTTATTGCAGAGCTTATGTCACATAAATATTCCTGAAAGTACTTGCAGTGGAGAATGTTATTGCCATCAACATTATTGAAAATAGCCTCTAAACCAATTATAGCATTTATAAACGTTTTGTTTGATATGGTTTCTCAAGGCTTCCTTAGAAACGACATCAACAAAAGTGCCCCATCCTTCGTAATCTTCATATTCACATATTCTACAGCGTCATTATAGAGAACATCGGAGTCACCATTAAGATGAATTGCATTCAGCTCTTGAGCGGATTCGGCGTTTACCTCCTGAGAATCATTTAAGAATTCTTTAGTCATAGATTGCATGCGGCAATCAAAACTGCCTGAGTCTTGATAAATGCACCCGCTAGTGGTGACTTCTTCAGAATCCTGTGTGACCATAGGCCTACAAAATTATTCGGTCGCAGCTTTCATGCTGGGCATGCAGGGTTGTCAGAATTTTAAATAATGCAACCGCGGTTGCAATATTGTTTCGCCTCTTTCTGCGTTCCCCCAAATTGTTTAATAAATCAGTGTTGTTTTCTACCTCGTAAGTTAGAGAGAGACATAATTTATTGCATATTTACTAATATTAGTTCTGCTATATGAACATTTACAATTTCATATGTGTGCATATATTTATATTTGTATATACTTATACTTATGTATATATATGTATAAAAATATAGGTACCATAATACTCAAAGTATATACATTTTCTCGTCCTTTGTGAGCAATTAGGAGATACTAGTTTAGTCGGCCATTTTCTAGGGTTTACCAAGTAGAAAGGCAAAAATTAAAACTTATATATTATTGAAATTCTGTTAATTAATTGGCCATGAACTTACGCGATTGCGTTAGTTGTATAAGGAATTGGAATAAATCATTTATAAAAGATTATTTCATAACTAAACTTACCAAGAATATATTTTCGAAGGCGATATCTGAACATTTCCTTGCTAGGATGGTCCGAATGGTGCTTTGCTCCGAATAGCAGCAAAAAAGTTCTCCATCAAGACGATGAACCCGATATGTCAAAATACTTACTAGGTGTACAAATATGAAACCGATAACTTTTTTATGAAAATACACGTTTATATAAAAAAAATGGTTGTACATTCAATCTTTAAATTAATGGCCATTGCTACCTATACATTTATCCCATTTCTCTGGAAATTTGTGAATGCCTCGTCAAACAAACTGTTCGTTTTTTGAGGCAAACCAGTCATCGACCCATTTTTTCATATTTTTGCACGAATCCAAGTGCTCAGCAAGTGCATGCCCCATTGATATAAGAATCTACCAATTCCCGATTCTGTTTTGTTCGATGTGATGGCCATGGTCATCAAGAAAAAACACATTGTGTTGCCTAGCTTGATATTCTGGACGATTTTGGCACAAAGAAAGGTTCAAATCGGCCAATTGTTGTTTGTAGCGTTGACCAGTCAAACCAGATAACACCTCGCTGATCTTTTTTCCGCTGCGATTTGGTTTTGCAGTCGATTTGGCCGGTGTACCGGGCTTAACATTTGATCGTTTACATTTGGGATTCTCGAAATAGATCCATTTTTCATCGCCAGTATGAATTCGATGAAGATATGACTTTCTTTTGTACCTGGCGTGCAACATTTCACAGGTGGTTTTTCGATTTTCTTCCTGTCTTTCAGTCAATTCATGCGGCACCTATCTTCCCTCTGCGGAATCTTCAAAATAAATCCCATGGCTTTTAAACGTTGAGAAATGCATTGTTGAGTCACATTTAATTGTTCTACAAGTTGTTCTTGCGTTTGATCATCATCCTCATCGAATAAAGCTTGCAATTCCGAATCTTCAAACTTTTTCGGTGGCCTTCCACGTTCTTCGTTTCTCACATCAAAATTGCCACTTTTAAACTGATTTAACCACTCGTTGAACTGTGTTTTGCCTAGAGCGGTCTGGCGTAAGCTTCTACAAGCATTCGATGAGATTCCAAAGAAGATTTCTTCAATTGGAAACAGAAAATCAATGATGTCGGCATATCGTCGTGTGTAGGCACAAAATTCGACATTTTTACGAGCGAAAGAAAATGTGTTGTTATATGATTGTTTCTGAACTGAATATTGTTGACAGAACTAAATGCAAAGAAGTGGCGTCGATGACTTGGTTTGACAGAGCGTATAGTTGTACCTAGCGACACAGAGATGTGATTACCGGCTTCACACTTGTACACCTGGTATATAGCATTATATATTTCTTATTGGCATATCCGTGTAGGAGCGGTAACGATGCATTTATAATGAGAATGCTCTTTTGGAAAAGAGCCAATGATTCTTTATTTAAGATGATCGGTTTTTTCTTAACAAAACATCGTTCTGGTCTATGAGACAAACAAATCGCGAACGTCTGACGTTTAGAAATGTTATTTTTTTCGTAAATTTCGATAAAGAAAAGCAAACTACACTTTGCCAATACTAGATTTTATCCGGAGTAGTGTCATTTTCTTATTAAACATAAAAGAACGGCAAATAATGAGTTCATATTTTCATGAAAAATTATTTATGAAAAAGAAGTCATACTCCCATTTATCCCATTATTTCAGTGCTTGTGTTAATAAATTGTGCAGCGAGATGTTGCTTACATGAATGCTGAGAGTTAATTAACATGATTTGCGTTGATAAAATTGCTCTCAAACTTTTCCCGAATTCCATTGTTATTCAATAGTTCGTAAGCTACATGAAGAACTTTATAGTGTACGTGTGACAGTATTGCGTCGGCAGAGAATGTGAGCCTATTCAAATGTGAATATGAAAATCAAAATTGCCCAACTCTGATCTAAATCCATTTGGTCTAATATTCTAAAAATGAAACACAATTACTGTTATAAATCCATTAATTAATTTATTTATTTTTATTACTTACAATAAACAAAACAGCGAAAAATAGAAATAACAAGTTATTATTGTATTTCAAGGTTAATAATTGTTCTATTATTCATTCTGTTGTTTAATATGTCAAAATAAAAATAGATTGAAGTTGAATCAGCCATCGGTTAGAGACCACCGACGAGCGTTGAAAATAAATCGATGTAGCTCTCACTTAGACCTGCATAAGCATCAATTTGAGTGCCTAGCTTCTCTTTTCCCAAGTTTGCGTTTTAACTCCTAGCTATTTTTTTAGCTACAAAAATTTTAGTCGGATTATACAAACATATCGCGCAATATTTCATTTCATTTATTTAGTTAAATTCTTTTTCTTACTGACTAGAAATTATAAAAAGTGTTGTAAAAATAATTAATATGTAATTAGATTGGGGGCCTGTGGCGTAGGACACAAGGTAAAGTTCGTGACAGTCGCAGGTGCGTCCATGCTCGATCCTTGCGCTTCTACGTTTCAAGTCGACACACAGCCTCCTCGTGGCGTCCCCTGGATAGCGATCTGACAACCGTCAGTGAGTTAACTAATGTGTGCGGCGGGCTTCTCCATGGCCTTGAATGAATGGTTGTGCGTCGGGCTTGGAACCCACCAAGTTAAAATACCTACCAATGAATCCTCAAAATAAGCCTCGGATAAAGAACCCCTCTAATGTTGACGACTCCCGCAAACGCCCAAAGGACAACGATTTACGGATATGCACCTGGAATGTCCGAACCCTCTACAGGGAAGGTACCTCTATCCAGCTGGTCGATGTTGTCCAACGATATAGAGCTGACATCACTGCTATACAGGATATGCGATGGACGGGACATGGTTGCTCCAAAAGAGCATCCTGTGATATCTACTACAGCTGTCATGCGTCGAGACACGAATTTGTTGTTGAATTTGTGGTCGGGAAGAGACTGCGTCATCTAGTCTCGAGGTTCACGGCCGTGAACGAGCGCCTAGCCGCTATCCACATCAAGGCAAAATTCTTCGAAGTCAGCCTAATTTGTGTGCATGCCCCGACGGATGAGAAGGATGAAACGAACAAAGATGACATCTACGAGCTCCTCGACATAACTTATGAACATTGACCCCGCCACGATGTTAAAATCGTGTGATGACAAAGATGACATCTACGAGCTCCTCGACAAAACTTATAGGCATTGCCCCCGCCACGATGTTAAAATCGTGTTAGGCGACTTTAATGCCAAGGTGGGCAAGGAGAGTCTCTTTGGTCCGACGATCGGAAAATTCAGTCTCCACGACCCAGCCACCGATAACGGTATGAGACTGATCGACTTCGCCGTCGCACGAAATATGACAGTTAGTAGCACCAGATCCCAACATAGAGATATCCATAAGGCCACTTGGCTGTCCTCTGATCAAAACACACGAAACCAGATTGATCACGTTGTGATCGACGGAAGGCACGCTTCCACTGTACTAGACGTACGCACAATACGTGGTGCAAACATCGACTCAGACCACTACTTGGTTGCAGCCAAGGTCTGCACACGTATATGTGTAGCAAATCGCGTACGCATAGGTACAAAGAGAAAGCTGGATGTCGAAAAGCTGCAATCACAACAGACAGCCAAAGTCTTTGCCAACCAACTTGCACTTCTCCTTTCGCAAAACACCCCTCAACTTGATGATATAAGCTCGCAGTTGACGCCGCTCTATGCGTACGGCTGCCGAAGAGGTGCTAGGCTAACACCGTCGACGGAGAAATATGTGGTACGACCAAGAGTGTCGCGATGCTACTGAAGCGAAAAACGATGTTTACAGAGTCACCATGCAGTGAGTTGCAATGCGAGATGCTAAAGGGCGATACAGAAAGTTGAGGAGGGAGGAGAAACGTCTTTTCAGGCGCAAGAAAAGAATGATGAAGAAAGACGCGAGTTCAATGCTATCGAAATGTTGCGGGACAGGAACGAGGTCCGAAAATTCTTTGAAAGAATAAGACGCCTGGCTGATGGTTTGAAGACCGGGGCCTCTTCCTGCAAGGATGAAGACGGAAATCTGGTGACAGATATCCAGGGCATAATGAGATTATGGAGGGAGCACTTTTCGCAGCTGCTTAATGGCGAAGACGGCAATAATCCCGCCACTGCGGAACCCACTCCGGAAACCCCAATCACTGACGGCGTTGAAGTACCGCCGCCTGACTATGAGGAGGTCTTAACAGCCATTGCTCGGCTGAAAAACAATAAGGCTGCAGGTGCAGATGGCCTGCCTGCTGAGTTGTTCAAGACCGGAGGCGAAGAACTCAAAAAACGCATGCATGAGCTTCTACGCAGAATATGGTCAGATGAAAGCATGCCAAGTGATTGGAATCTCAGCGTACTCTGCCCAATCCATAAGAAAGGTGATTCCACGATCTGCGCCAACTACCGTGGGATAAGCCTTCTTAAGCGTACTGTGCGAAAGACTGAAGCCCATCGTCAACAAACTGATTGGACCTTATCAGTGTGGCTTCAGGCCTGGTAAATCCACCATCGACCAGATATTCACACTACGCCAAATCCTGGAAAAGACCCGAGAAAACCAGATCGACACCCATCATCTATTCGTCGATTATAAAGCCGCCTTCGACAGCACGATTAGGGATCACTTGTACGCCGCAATGTCTGATTTTGGTATCCCTGCAAAGCTCATTCGTCTTTGCAAAATGACACTGACCAACACCACCAGCGCAGTGAAAATTGGGACAGACCTCTCCGCACCATTTGATACCAAAAGAGGTTTCAGACAAGGTGACTCCCTATCGTGCGACTTCTTTAACCTTATGCTGGAGAAAATAATTCGAGCTGCGAACATCGACATCTCTGGCACTATCTTCTACAAGAGTGTCATGCTGCTAGCATACGCTGATGATATTGACATCATTGACAAAAACGCTCGAGCAGTCAGTGCAGCATTCTCCAACCTGGAAAGGGAGCCTCGTCGTGTGGGTCTAGTGGTGAACGAGGACACAACGAAATACCTTGTGTCAACAAACAAAGAGTCACGGCGTCTTGGACAAAATGTCACTGTTGACAACTATACTTTTGAAGTCGTCAAGGATTTCGTATATCTAGGATCCAGCATAAACACCAACAATTATGTCAGCCTTGAGATCAAGCGGAGACTAACTCTTGCCAACAGGTGTTACTACGGGCTCAGTAGGCAATTGAGAAGTAGAGCTCTCTCTCGACCGACGAAAATAACGCTCTATAAGTCCCTCATCCTTCCCGTCCTAATGTATGGCGCAGAGACGTGGACATTGACCATCAATGATGAGAGGCTGTTAGGAGCGTTTGAGAGGTAGATACTCCGTAAGATCTTCGGTCCAGTATGCGTGGACGACGTGTTTCGAATAAGATGGAACGATGAGCTGTATGAGCTGTACGCCGACACTGACATAGTCAAGCGTATAAAAGTCCAGCGGCTTCACTGGCTGGGTCATGTTGAGCGAATGGAAGAAAGCGTTCCGGCTAGAAGGGTGTTTTATTCGAACCACGGTGGAGGAGCACGCAGAAGGGGACGTCCTAATCTCCGTTGGAAAGACCAGGTGCAGGGCAACCTGACTGCACTTGGCCTTATCAACTGGCGCCAGCGCGCGCATAGCAGAAGTGACTGGCGGAGCTTTGTGGAGGCGGCCAAGACCGATCATCGGTTGTAGTGCCAACTAAGTAAGTAAGTAAGTTTTTCAGCACGGATGGAATAAAAAATTTTGAACAACTGTTGAAGAAATTTTGTAAAGTTTTTTTTAACCACATTAAGAGAAAACCTACTGAATTAAACCGCATGAGCAATGTCGAATGGCCGACCAACCCTTTTCTCGAGATTACACGATTACCGAACTTTCCCTTAAATGGATCAATTGTTTGTACAGCTGTGTGGCATGTGGCTACATCTTGTTGGAACCACATATCATTGATGCCACGCCTATCTAATTCCGGCCAAAAATAGTCTTCCAACATGGCACGATAGCGAACTCTATTGACCTTAACATGGCGATCATTTCATCGACGAAAAATACGGTCCATTCACACCTCCGGCATGATATCCACACCACAAGGTTACTTTTTGTGGCAGCAATGGAGTCTCTTGAAACACATGTGGGTTTGTTACTGTCCAATAATTCATATTTTGCATATTCACAATGCAAAAAATTAGCTCAAGATGATTTTTCGATGAAATTATGGATTCTTGAAATTGAAAAGCATTAAAAAATAAAATAAACTTTTTATGTTGAATGAATTCAATATTAAAAAACTTAATAAATTTGTTATAACTGAAATTTAATAAAATTAATGAATAGGTAAATGTGATAGACTTTTAGGACATGATGCGAAAGAATATGTCCCTTTATTTATGTAGTACAAATTCAATTTTGAAGTGCATGTTTCCACAAAAAAATTTAGCTTCTTTTTTTTAAATTAAAGGTATTTATTTAATTTATTATTTATTAATTTTTCTTATACAATTGACAAACAAATACTAAAAATGCTATAAGTAATTGAAACTAAGTATCTAGGATAAGGAATTCCCCTAATGTTGACGACACCCGCAAACGCCCAAAGGACAATGATATACGGATATCCACCTAGAATGGCCGATCACAGGGAAGATATCGAGCTGACAACACCATTACACAGGAAATGCAAAGAACGGGACTGGGTTGCTCCAAAAGAGCATCATGTGATATCTACTACAGCTGTCATGCGTGGAAACACGAATTTGTTGTTGAATTTGCGGTAGGGAAGAGACTGCGTCATCTAGTCTCGAGGTTCACGGCCGTGAACGAGCGCCTAGCCGCTATCCGGATCAAGGCAAAATTCTTCAACATCAGCCTAATTTTTGTCCATGCCCCGACGGACGAGAAGGAAGAAACGAACAAAGATGACATCTACGAGCTCCTCGACAAAACTGATGAGCATTGCCCCCGCCACGATGTTAAAATCGTGTTAGGCGACTTTAATGCCAAGGTGGGCAAGGAGTCTCTTTGGTCCGACAATCGGAAAATTCAGTCTCCACGACCTAGCCACCGATAACGGTATGAGACTGAACGACTTCGCCGCCGCACGAAATATCACAGTTAGTAGCACCAGATTCCAACATAGAGATATCCATAAGGCCACTTGGCTGTCCTCTGATCAAAACACACGAAACCAGATTGATCACGTTGTGATCGACGGAAGGCACGCTTCCACTGTACTAGACGTACGCACAATACGTGGTGCAAACATCGACTCAGACCACTAATTGGTTGCAGCCAAGGTCTGCAAACGTATATATGTAGCAAATCGCGTACGGGTAGGTACAAAGAGAAAGCTGGATGTCGAAAAGCTGCAATCACAACAGACAGCCGAAGTCTTCGCCAACCAACTCGCACTCCTCCTATCGCAAAACGCCCCTCAACTTGATGATATATGCGCGCAGTACGGCTGCCGAAGAGGTGCTAGGCCACCACCGTCGACGGAGAAATATGTGTTACAACTAATAGTGTCGCGAAGGTACTGAAGCGAAAAACGATGTTTACAGAGTCACCATGCAGTCAGTTGCAACGCGACCTGCTAAAGAGCGATACAGAGAATTGAGGAGGGAGAAGAGATGAAGAAAGACGCGAGTTCAATGATATCGAATTGTTGCGGGACAGGAACGAGGTCCGAAAATTCTTTGAAAGAATAAGACGCCTGACTCTTGGTTTGAAGACCGGGGCCTCTTCCTGCAAGGATGAAGACGGAAATCTGGTGACAGATGTTCAGGGCATAATGAGATTATGGAGGGAGCACTTTTCGCAGCTACTTAATGCCGATGACGGCAGTAACCCCGCCACTGTGGAATCTACTCCGGAAACCCCAATCACTGACGGCGTTGAAGTACCGTCGCCTGACTATGAGGAGGTCTTAACAGCCATTGCTCGGCTGAAAATCAATAAGGCTGCAGGTGCAGATGGCCTGCCTGCTGAGTTGTTTAAGACCGGAGGCGAAGAGCTCAAAAAAAGCATGCATGAGCTTCTATGCAGAATATGGTCAGATGAAAGCATGCCAAGTGATTGGAATCTCAGCGTACTCTGCCCAATCCATAAGAAAGGTGATTCCACGATCTGCGCCAACTACCGTGGGATAAGCCTTCTTAAGCGTACTGTGCGAAAGACTGAAGCCCATCGTCAACAAACTGATTGGACCTTATCAGTGTGGCTTCAGGCTGGGTAAATCAACCATCGACCAGATATTCACACTACGCCAAATCCTGGAAAAGACCCGAGAAAAACAGATCGACACCCATCATCTATTTGTCGATTATAAAACCGCCTTCGACAGCACGATTAGCGATCACTTGTACGCCGCAATATTTGATTTTAGTATCCCTGTAAAGCTCATTCATCTTTGCAAAATGACACTGACCGACAACATCAGCGCAGTGAAAATTGGGACACACCTCTTCGCGCCATTTGACAACAAAAGAGTTTTCAGGCAAGGTGACTCCCTATCGTGCGACTTATGCTGGAGAAAATAATTCGAGCTGCGAACATCGACATCTCTGCCACTATTTTTTACACGAGTGTCATACGGGTAGCATATGCTGATGATATTGACATCATTGGCACCAACGCGCGAGCAGTCAGTGCAGCGTTATCCAACTGGAAAGGGAGTCTCGTCAAGTGAGTCTAGTGGTGAACCAGGACAAAACGAAATACCTTGTGTCAACAAACAAAGAGTCACGGTGCCGTCAAGGGTTTCGTTTGCCTAGGATCCAGCACTAAGGTTAAAGAAGTCGCAGCATGTCATCGGTTGTATTGTCAACTATACAATCTGTTTTTTTTTTGATACAGTCAGCAATGTGTTGATTGGAAGGAAGATTTATAGCTGTGAGGAAGAACGAGGGAGAATGAGAGAGGGAATGCAATCACTGGACACACTTACTAATATTGCGTTTAAACTATAGAACTCTTTCCGGTTAAAATATAAATTTCTCTCTATTTTCTTTCTTTTTTCTTTTAATGGCACGACAGCCCATGGAGGGTCTAGCCCGAGCTTTTCGCATCCACTCATGTTGTGCGTGTTATATTTGTACATGAGTTTTATGCCGAATCCAAACGGCGAAGTGAAAACTTTTTTTTTTCTCTTAATTTTCTTTTCTTTTTCTATTCTTTCTTTCCAATTCCTACCTGTTCTACTTTCTTTTAACTTTTCCTTTCGAATAATTCTAATCATACGGTCTATCCTAACTCCTACCATATTGTAATTTCATTTTTTTCCCATTTAATTTTAATAAAGTGATTTGTAAATAATCATAAACTTGATTTCCCCGTGTTTTCCATTTCAATTCTTTCCACTCAAATTCCCCCGATCGAACTCTCCTTCCATCAAGGCACAGAGCTTAAACATTGGTCCTTCGAGCCAATAGTGCCAGTGAAAGAAACAAAAAAACATATAGAACCCAATGAGGTTAATGCAGTGCCACTAAAAACATAAACAATAAAACATAAACAAGTACAGCACAGCAAGTAAACGCCAGGGAAAAACTTCTCTCCCTTTGTAAAGTATTGAAGTAAGTACACGTTTTTATTTATTTCCTAAATTTTACTTGTGAACTTCATATATACATAATATTTTAAATTTTCCCATATTTAAAATATTGTGTATAAATTGTATGTGGTCGCTGTGGCGTAGTAGTAGTGTGTTGGATTGCTACGCAGACTGTCCGGGGTTCGAATTTCGGCACAGGCAAGATCAGAAAGTATAAAAAATAATTTCTCTACACGGCCCCGCCTCTTGGCAGGCAATGGCAAACCTACAAGAGTAAAAATTGCCTATGAAAATCTTTTCACTTGGCCTTTCGGATTCGGCATTAAACTGTAGGTCCCTTCCATTCATGAACAAATATAACACGCAACATGAGGGGATGCGAAAAGCTCGGCCTAGGCCCTCCATGGGCTGTTGTGCCATTAAAAGTAAAGTAAGTATAAGTTGTATATATTTCCATATACATACATACTGGTTCCAACATAAAAAAATATCTTTTGTATGTACATAAAGTAAATAAGTTCCGTGTACAACAACAAATACACACTTATTGCTTTAGAGAAAATTCTTGCATTTCTTTGGTGCTATATTCGTTTACCTCCAAACGATAAACCTGTTCAAAATTATTACACGTTCTGCAATAGATTTAGATACACTTTGACGAATTAAAGTACTTTATTATATTATATACATATCTATTTTTTTATTTCACATTAAATAAAATATATATGTATATATATATATAAGCAGGTTAATATTTTACAACAACAAAAATAAATATATTCATTTTCATTGAATACTTGAAATTATTTTTACCTACAAAAGGTTGCACTTAGCATTTTTGCGGTTAATAAAAAAAAATAGATAAATAACTCTATTTACAGGAAATATTTCTTGTTTCCAGAAAAATATATAGTTACTAATTTAAATACAACTATTTCCAATAATACAACTATTTGCAATTTTATTTGTTCAAATAATTCTAAATTTCTTAGTAGCGATTTCTCAGGCAATTCTGTTGAGATAAATAAAAAACAAATTTTAAAAATGTCAGACGAAGAGAATGCTCAAAAACAACGCGAGCAACAAAAAGAAAAAATCGCTAAGTCACAAAAAAGGCGAACTTGTAGTATTTCCATGCAGAAGTTCATTGCCGAAAGTGACAATCTTGTGCAATATTGCGATAAATTCAGTAATTCTTCTCTAGAAGATCACACCGAATTTCTTTTGGTTGTGAAGCGAAGTAGTCTAGAGAACGGTTGGACTCGACTCCAAAGAGTCTGGTGTTTGAGACAGATGACAGTAACTTGCCCGAAAATTTCAAAGTACAGGCTAGTGGTAAATACTATAGCTATCAAGAAACATACGAAAACAATATGGTTAGAATTGAAGATCAGTTGAAATTACTTCAGCCTCAAGCGCTTTCAAGAGTAGTCCCTAAAGAACAAATCAAAGAGCAGGCAAGTATCATGACATGCTTACAAGTTCCACCTTGCGATACAGAAATTTTTTCTGGTGGTTATGAAGAATGACTCGTCTTTCCGAGACATGTTCACCGCCGTTTACATTGACCATCCAAAACTCACTTCCGCTCAAAAGTTATACCATCTCAGGTATAAAACGCAAGGTAAAGCTGGAGCTGTCGTCAAACAATATCCGTTAAGTGACGAAAATTTCGCTCTACGAAACTACCACACGAAACATTATCGCTGTGGGAACAATCCCTAAAGTTAAAGCTAGATGATTTCCTGACGAGTAGATAAAAAGTAGCAGAACGACTCAACAGAATTCATCCAAATAAGCAAACGCTAAATGTTTTTAGTCGAAACACTCCCCAAAAGAAGGTTGTTAGCCAAATTAACACCTTTGTGACTGAACCCAAAAGGACGTATACATGTCGTCTATGTAATGTCTCTCATGCCATGAAGAGTTGTGCTAAATTTAAAAACCTTTTGATACACGAACGAATTAACTCCGTAAGAGATAATATTTTCTCTGTGAAAATTGTCTTGGTTTCACACACATGAGAAAGGATTGTTCGAGTACTTTTTCCTGTGTTTATTGCCAAAGAAAGCATCATTCCCTGCTTCACATAACAGCAAATACGTAAACTCCAAAATCCATTAGTCCATGAATGCTCCTATCCAAGATTTTAAGCTCAAAACGGTAACATTTGTAGTTAATGGCGCACCGTATCTAGCCATCAGAACTCTCCATCAGTTGGCAAAAAATACGCAGGAACACTGCCCTCTCGCGGCTAAAATTCTTTCACAATGTACAGGCAAAGGTTCGTAGAGTTAGTGTACCCACTTCAAGCTCTATCCTTCAAGCCGAAATTCAATTTGTCAAGACTCGACTCATATCCTTTGCTCAATCTCGATATTATCTATGAGAAAAGGCATCATTACTCGATGCAAAACCAATAGAAAAGAAAAGCACTCTTCTCGTGTTAAATCCTTTTCTAGACAAAGAGAATATTCTCAGAGTGAATGGTCGTCTCGCTCATGCCGCTCTTAGCTACAACGAACGACATCCTATCATCATTCCTGAGAATTCTCGCTATTGTATTTTATATTTGGAATTTCTCCATAATATGCTCCTCCATGCCGAAGTCAGTCTCATGCTTCGCATGGTGAGGCAGGAATATTTCTTTTCTCGCCTAAAATTAAAAATAAAAAAGTGCATTTTCCAGGGCTAGTACTATATACAATCAGACAATGCGGATCCAGATTATGGCTGCTCTCCCCCTGAGCGCTGTAGTTTATCACTTCCATTCACTACCACAGGTGTGGACTTTGCTGCACTCTTTCAGATCAAGGCGTCCCTCTTAAGGTCTTCTACTTTTCTTAAAGGATACGTAGCCGTATTTGTATGCTTTTCCACGAAAGCCATTCATTTGGAGCTCTGCTCAAACCTAACGACGGATGCGTTTCGAGGGCTCGATTCGTTGGACGCAGTGGGCTTCCAGAAAAAATTATGAGTGACAATGGTACAACATTTGTTGATACTCAACGTGCTATAAGTAAAGACTTTTCAAATTTCTTTAAGGAAGTCTCCATTGACATATCTATGAAATATGCTCCTCAAGGTATAACCTGGCAATTTATTCCTAAAATTGCTCCCCACATGGGTGGGTTATGGGAATCTGCGGTCAAGAGTTTCAAAACTCATCTCAAAAAGACTGCTGGAAACCACAAGTTTACCTTTGAAGAGTTCACCAGTCTACTGGCAAGAGTAAAATCCGTTCTAAATTCGCGGCCTCTTTCTCCTACTTCCCAAAATTCTGCTGATGTCACAGCTATTACTCCTTGGCCTTTTATCAGAGGTGCGCCTCTCCTGGCTCCTCCAGAACCTAACGCTGAGAATATCTCTCTCGTTAACCGTTGGGAAAAGATTAAGGTGCTTCATCACCAATTCAGCCGCCGCTGGAAAGAAGAATACCTCAGGGATATTCAAAAGCGGTATAAATGGAAATATCCGCAGAAACACCCTGAAGATGGAGAGTTCGCAGTCGTAAAGGACGAAATGCTGCCCCCAAATGAATGGCGTCTGGGCCATATCGTCCCCATTTTTACTTGAAAAGAGTAGATTCAATGTATCTTCACGTCATTTGCGCTACCATGTTCCATTTTATGTATCCACTTAGAAAACTAACTATGTAATGAATGCTCCAATTAATGCTTGAATTTAACAAAGTCTCAAAACAATGCAATGTGGATTTCTCTATAATTAGGAATTAATTTCTAGCCGGAGCGCTTTCTTCCATTCGCTCAACATTACCCAGCCAGCGAAGCCGCTGGAGTTTTATACGCTTGACTATGTCAGTGTCGGCGTACAGCTCATACAGCTCATCGTTCCATCTTATTCGATACACGTCGTCCACGCATACTGGACCGTAGATCTTACGGAGTATCTTCCTCTCGAACGCTCCTAACAGCCTCTCATCATTGATGGTCAATGTCCACGTCTCTGCGCCATACATTAGGACGGGAAGGATGAGGGACTTATAGAGCGTTATTTTCTTCGGTCGAGAGAGGGCTCTACTTCTCAATTGCCTACTGAGCCCGTAGTAACACCTGTTGGCAAGAGTTAGTCTCCGCTTGATCTCAAGGCTGACATTATTGTTGGTGTTTATGCTGGATCCTAGATAAACGAAATCCTTGACGACTTCAAAAGTGTAGTTGTCAACAGTGACATTTAGTCCAAGACGCCGTGACTCTTTGTTTGTTGACACAAGGTATTTCGTTTTGTCCTCGTTCACCACTAGACCCACACGACGAGACTCCCTTTCCAGGTTGGAGAATGCTGCACTGACTGCTCGAGCGTTTTTGCCAATGATGTCAATATCATCAGCGTATGCTAGCAGCATGACACTCTTGTAGAAGATAGTGCCAGAGATATCGATGTTCGCAGCTCGAATTATTTTCTCCAGCATAAGGTTAAAGAAGTCGCACGATAGGGAGTCACCTTGTCTGAAACCTCTTTTGGTATCAAATGGTGCGGAGAGGTCTGTCCCAATTTTCACTGCGCTGGTGGTGTTGGTCAGTGTCATTTTGCAAAGACGAATGAGCTTTGCAGGGATACCAAAATCAGACATTGCGGCATACAAGTGATACCTAATCGTGCTGTCGAAGGCGGCTTTATAATCGACAAATAGATGATGGGTGTCGATCTGTTTTTCTCAGGTCTTTTCCAGGATTTGGCGTAGTGTGAATATCTGGTCGATGGTTGATTTACCAGGCCTGAAGCCACACTGATAAGGTCCAATCAGTTTTTTGACGATGGGCTTCAGTCTTTCGCACAGTACGCTTAAGAAGGCTTATCCCACGGTAGTTGGCGCAGATCGTGGAATCACCTTTCTTATGGATTGGGCAGAGTACGCTGAGATTCCAATCACTTGGCATGCTTTCATCTGACCATATTCTGCATAGAAGCTCATGCATGCGTTTTTTGAGCTCTTCGCCTCCGGTCTTGAACGACTCAGCAGGCAGGCCATCTGCACCTGCAGCCTTATTGTTTTTCAGCCGAGCAATGGCTGTTAAGACCTCCTCATAGTCAGGCGGCGGTACTTCAACGCCGTCAGTGATTGGGGTTTCCGGAGTGGGTTCCGCAGTGGCGGGATTATTGCCGTCTTCGCCATTAAGCAGCTGCGAAAAGTGCTCCCTCCATAATCTCATTATGCCCTGGATATCTGTCACCAGATTTCCGTCTTCATCCTTGCAGGAAGAGGCCCCGGTCTTCAAACCATCAGCCAGGCGTCTTATTCTTTCAAAGAATTTTCGGACCTCGTTCCTGTCCCGCAACATTTCGATAGCATTGAACTCGCGTCTTTCTTCATCATTCTTTTCTTGCGCCTGAAAAGACGTTTCTCCTCCCTCCTCAACTTTCTGTATCGCTCCTTAGCAGCTCGCTTTGCAACTGACTGCAGGGTGGCTCTGTCGACTGCGTTTTTTGCTTCAGTAGCATCGCGACACTCTTGGTCGTACCACCTATTTCTCCGTCGACGGTAGTAGCCTAGCACCTCTTCGGCAGCCGTACGCATAGAGCGGCGTCCACTGCGCGCATATATCATCAAGTTGAGGGGCGTTTTGCGAAAGGAGAAGTGCAAGTTGGTTGGCAAAGACTTTGGCTGTCTGTTGTGATTGCAGCTTTTCGACATCCAGCTTTCTCTTTGTACCTATCCGTACGCGATTTGCTACACATATACGTGTGCAGACCTTGGCTGCAACCAAGTAGTGGTCTGAGTCGATGTTTGCACCACGTATTGTGCGTACGTCTAGTACATTGGAAGCGTGCCTTCCGTCGATCACAACGTGATCAATTTGGTTTCGTGTGTTTTGATCAGGGGACAGCCAAGTGGCCTTATGGATATCTTTATGTTGGAATCTGGTGCTACTAACTGTCATGTTTCGTGCCGCGGCGAAGTCGATCAGTCTCATACCGTTAGTTAGAGACTCTCCTTGCCCACCTTGGCATTAAAGTCGCCTAACACGATTTTAACACCATGGCGGGGGCAATGCTCATAAGCTTTGTCGAGGAGCTCGTAGAAGTCATCTTTGGTCGTTTCATCCTTCTCATCCGTCGGGGCATGGACACAAATTAGGCTGATGTTGAAGAATTTTTCCTTGATGCGGATAACGAGCTAGGCGCTCGTTCACGGCCGTGAACCTCGAGACTAGATGACGCAGTCTCTTCCCAACCACAAATTCAACAACAAATTCGTGTCTCAACGCATGACAGCTGTAGTAGATATCACAGGATGCTCTTTTGGAGCAACCATGTCCCGTCCATCGCATATCCTGTATAGCAGTGATGTCAGCTCTATATCGTTGGACGACATCCACCAGCTGGATAGAAGCACCTTCCCTGTAGAGGGTTCGGACATTCCAGGTGCATATCCGTAAATCGTTTTCCTTTGGGCGTTTGCGGGAGTCGTCAACATTAGAGGGGTTCTTTATGGCATTAAAGTCGCCTTATTTTGAGGATTCATTGGTAGGTATTTTAACTTGGTGGGTTCCAAGCCCGACGCACAACCATTCATTCAAGGCCATGGAGAAGCCCGCCGCACACATTAGTTAACTCACTGACGGTTGTCAGATCGCTATCCAGGGGACGCCACGAGGAGGCTGTGTGTCGACTTGAAACGTAGAAGCGCAAGGATCGACCATGGACGCACCTGCGAACTTTACCTTGTGTCCTACGCCCCAGGCCCCCACTTGCAACAGTTAGCCTCTTTACATCTTGCTGATACAAATTGCCATATTCCTGCTCAAATTGATGTAGTAATCGGAAGTGATTTATTGCCCCAAATACTTCTAGAAGGATTACGAAAGAATGTCTGTGGTAATCTATTGGCACAGAATACTATATTTGGCTGGATCATCAGTGGTTCAGTTAGAGAACACGTAGCTGCACATTCCACGCAAGTAGAACCCATCTCCAATGAATTGCTTAGCTCCTCCCAATTAAAGCAATTCTGGGAGCAAGAAGAAATCTCACAAGCTCTTCCACTCTCAAAACGGTAACATTTGGAGTTAATTGCGCACCGTATCTAGCCATCAGAACTCTCCATCAGTTGGCAAAAGATACGCAAGAGCAATGCCCTCTCGCGGCTAAAATTCCAGTCGAAAATACATATGTCGATGACATCCTTTCTGGAAGCCATGATGTAGACACAGCTATCGAATCACTGCCTCAAGTAATTCATTGTCTTGGCTCAGCTGGATATCCTCTGAGCAAATTATTATCTCATAGCTAACCATCCAGCAATATTAGAAAATATCCCAGTAGAGGATCTGTTAAATTCCGATTTCCTACGGTTTCAAAGTACAAGCTCTACTAAGACTCTCGGGATTCATTGGAATGCAATTTCTGATTAATTTTCTTATACCATTACACCAATTTCATCAGTGAATGGGGTCACCAAACGGCAAATTCTCTCTTCAGTCCCGAAACTTTTTGACCTGGCAGGATGGCTTTCACCAATTATGATTCAAGCCAAGATGTTATTGCAAGAACTTTGGCTAGATGGAACTGACTGGGATGGATGTGTCAAGCCTGGATCCCTCATTCAGTTGATTCAGTTCGCAGAAAACCTCCCAGCACTCACAAAAATTGAAATTCCTCGTTGGATCGGATTCTCCCCGAACCAACAAATACAGATTCATGGATTTTGCGACGCTTCAGAGAAAGCGTATTGTCCAACTCTCTATCTCCGTACCTCTTCTTCAGCACATCTCTTAGTTGCTAAAGGAAAGGTCGCACCCATTAGAACGGTAAGCCTACCACGCTTAGAGTTATGTGGAGCTGTTCTGCTCTCAAAGTTAGTAACTTTAGTCCGATCCCACCTTAGACTTAATGAAGCTAGCTTATTCTTATGGGGCGATTCTCAGATTGTGCTGGCATGGTTAGAAAAACCACCTAACACATGGAAGACTTACGTTGCAAATCGAACTTCCTTGATTCTCCAAAATGTTGGAAATACTTCATGGCGACATGTTTCTAGTGCGGACAACCCCGCGGACTTGGGAGCTAGAGGTTGCAAACCTCAAGATTTAGTATCCTGTCGTCTGTGGTGGAATGGACCTCAATGGCTTAACAAATCTTCAGATTATTGGCATAAATCCACTCCCAGAAATGCAACATTGCTAGAGCAACGCAAAGTAGAGTGCTATCACATTCTCGGTCAGGAAATCGTTATTCTCGATTTATTCTCCTCTTTTCCTCGAACTCTAAGGGTTTTAGGATATGTTTTTCGGTTCTTTCACAATGTGTAGGCAAAGGTTCGTGGAGTTAGTGTCACCACTTCAATCTTTATCCTTCACGCCAAAATTAAATTTGTCAAGACCCGACTCATATCCTTGGCTCTCGATATTATCTACGATATTATCTACGAGAAAAGGCATCATTACTCGATGCAAAACCAATAGAAAAGAAAAGCACTCTTCTCGTCTTAAATCCTTTTCTAGACAAGGAGAATATACTCAGAGTGAATGGTCGTCTCGCTCACGCCGCTGTTAGCTACAACGAACGACATCCTATCATCATTCCTGAGAATTCTCGCTACTGTGTTTTATATTTGGAATTTCTCCATAATATGCTCCTCCATGCCGAAGTCGGTCTCATGCTTCGCATGTTGAGGCAGGAATATTACATTCCTTGCCTAAAATTAAAAATAAAAAAGTGCATTTTCCAATGCAAGGCTTGTACTATATACAAGCAGACAATGCGGACCCAGATTATGGCTGCTCTCCCCCCTGAGCTCTGTAGTTTATCACTTCCATTCGCTACCACAGGTGTGGACTTTGCTGGACCCTTTCAGATAAAGGCGTCCCTCCTACGATCTTCTACTTTTCTTAAAGGGTACGTAGCAGTATTTGTTTCCTTTTCCGCGAAAGCCATTCATTTGGAGCTCTGCTCAAACCTAACGACGGATGCGTTCCGAGCGTGCTTCCGAGCTCGATTCGTTGGACGCAGAGGGCTTCCAGAAAAAATTATGTGTGACAATGGTACAACATTCGTTGGTGCTCAACGCGCTATAAGTAAAGACTTCTTAAATTTCTTTAACGAAGTCTCCATTGACATCTCTATGAAATATGCTCCTCAAGGCACTTTATTCCTCCAAGTGCTCCTCACATGGGTGGATTATGCGAATCTGCGGTCAAGAGTTTCAAAAAAGACTGCTGGAAACCTCAAGTTTACCTTTGACTACCTTTCACTACTCTACTGGCAAGAATAGAATCCGTTCTAAATTCGCGGCCTCTTTCTCCTACTTCCCAAAATCCTGCTGATGTCACAGCTATCACTCCTGGGCATTTCATCAGAGGTGCGCCTCTCCTGGCGCTTCCCGAACCTAATGCTGAGAATCTCTCTCTCGTTAACCGTTGGGAAAAGATTAAGGTGCTTCATCACCAATTCAGCCGCCGCTGGAAAGAAGAATACCTCAGGGATATTCAAAAGCGGTATAAATGGAAATATCCGCAGAAACACCCTGAAGATGGAGAGTTCGCAGTCGTAAAGGACGAACTGCTTCCCCCAAATGAGTGGCGTCTGGGCCATATCGTCAAGTTACACCGTGGTCCTGACAACCACATTCGCGTTGTCGATTTACGCACCCAAAATGGTGTAATATCACGTCCTATCATGAAATTTTGTATTTACCTCTCGCGTAAAAAACTGATAATATAAAAGTCTCCTTCTATAACCACGAGTATAACCCATACTAATTTGTACTTCTTTCCAGTACTCCACAGGTCAAATCCAAAGCCGTAGGCCGCGCAAACCAGCGCAACACGTCGCAACCCGCAGCGTTAATGGCTCCCCCTGCTGCTGCCCGGTCAATCCACCGCCGTCTCGAGACATTCCACTACTGGGATCAGAGGGTGAAGGAGCTACTCGCGGACGTCGTTAGAACCCTGCAGCGCCGCGAGAAACAAATTGATTTTGCACCCATGCAAGGGCGCCGGGATGTTTAAGCCACCCTAATGGCCCTCTTCTTTTCTATTCTTTTTCTTTTCTTTTACTATTCTTTCTTTCCTATTCCTACCTTTTCTACTTTCTTTTCGAATAATTCTAACCGTACGTATCCTAACTCCTACCATATTGCAATTTAAATTTTCTCCTATTTAATTTCAATAAAGTAATTTGTAAATAACCATAAACCCGATTTCCCGGTCTTTTCCATTTCAATTCTTTCCACTCAAATTCCCCCGATCGAACTCTCCTTCCATCAAGCCACAGAGCTTAAACACTTTTCATAGGCAATTTTTACTCTTGTAGGTTTGCCATTGCCTGCCAAGAGGTGGTGCCACGTAGAAAAGTTTTTTTTCTACTCTTTGATTTTGCCTGTGCCGAGATCCAACGCACTACCACCACGCCACAGCGGCCACATGTGTCTATCGGGACATTTTATTCCAAAATGTGTTTTATAAACATAAATGACACCTGTTAATTTCAGAGTAAGAATTTCAATCATTTGCAGAAGACATTCCTCTTCATGGTAACCATGGCCCGCTTAACCCGTAAGCATTTTAGGAGCTCGTAGAAGTCATCTTTGGTCGTTTCATCCTTCTCATCCGTCGGGGCATGGACACAAATTAGGCTGATGTTGAAGAATTTTTCCTTGATGCGGATAACGAGCTAGGCGCTCGTTCACGGCCGTGAACCTCGAGACTAGATGACGCAGTCTCTTCCCAACCACAAATTCAACAACAAATTCGTGTCTCAACGCATGACAGCTGTAGTAGATATCACAGGATGCTCTTTTGGAGCAACCATGTCCCGTCCATCGCATATCCTGTATAGCAGTGATGTCAGCTCTATATCGTTGGACGACATCCACCAGCTGGATAGAAGCACCTTCCCTGTAGAGGGTTCGGACATTCCAGGTGCATATCCGTAAATCGTTTTCCTTTGGGCGTTTGCGGGAGTCGTCAACATTAGAGGGGTTCTTTATGGCATTAAAGTCGCCTTATTTTGAGGATTCATTGGTAGGTATTTTAACTTGGTGGGTTCCAAGCCCGACGCACAACCATTCATTCAAGGCCATGGAGAAGCCCGCCGCACACATTAGTTAACTCACTGACGGTTGTCAGATCGCTATCCAGGGGACGCCACGAGGAGGCTGTGTGTCGACTTGAAACGTAGAAGCGCAAGGATCGACCATGGACGCACCTGCGAACTTTACCTTGTGTCCTACGCCCCAGGCCCCCACTTGCAACAGTTAGCCTCTTTACATCTTGCTGATACAAATTGCCATATTCCTGCTCAAATTGATGTAGTAATCGGAAGTGATTTATTGCCCCAAATACTTCTAGAAGGATTACGAAAGAATGTCTGTGGTAATCTATTGGCACAGAATACTATATTTGGCTGGATCATCAGTGGTTCAGTTAGAGAACACGTAGCTGCACATTCCACGCAAGTAGAACCCATCTCCAATGAATTGCTTAGCTCCTCCCAATTAAAGCAATTCTGGGAGCAAGAAGAAATCTCACAAGCTCTTCCACTCTCAAAACGGTAACATTTGGAGTTAATTGCGCACCGTATCTAGCCATCAGAACTCTCCATCAGTTGGCAAAAGATACGCAAGAGCAATGCCCTCTCGCGGCTAAAATTCCAGTCGAAAATACATATGTCGATGACATCCTTTCTGGAAGCCATGATGTAGACACAGCTATCGAATCACTGTCTCAAGTAATTCATTGTCTTGGCTCAGCTGGATATCCTCTGAGCAAATTATTATCTCATAGCTAACCATCCAGCAATATTAGAAAATATCCCAGTAGAGGATCTGTTAAATTCCGATTTCCTACGGTTTCAAAGTACAAGCTCTACTAAGACTCTCGGGATTCATTGGAATGCAATTTCTGATTAATTTTCTTATACCATTACACCAATTTCATCAGTGAATGGGGTCACCAAACGGCAAATTCTCTCTTCAGTCCCGAAACTTTTTGACCTGGCAGGATGGCTTTCACCAATTATGATTCAAGCCAAGATGTTATTGCAAGAACTTTGGCTAGATGGAACTGACTGGGATGGATGTGTCAAGCCTGGATCCCTCATTCAGTTGATTCAGTTCGCAGAAAACCTCCCAGCACTCACAAAAATTGAAATTCCTCGTTGGATCGGATTCTCCCCGAACCAACAAATACAGATTCATGGATTTTGCGACGCTTCAGAGAAAGCGTATTGTCCAACTCTCTATCTCCGTACCTCTTCTTCAGCACATCTCTTAGTTGCTAAAGGAAAGGTCGCACCCATTAGAACGGTAAGCCTACCACGCTTAGAGTTATGTGGAGCTGTTCTGCTCTCAAAGTTAGTAACTTTAGTCCGATCCCACCTTAGACTTAATGAAGCTAGCTTATTCTTATGGGGCGATTCTCAGATTGTGCTGGCATGGTTAGAAAAACCACCTAACACATGGAAGACTTACGTTGCAAATCGAACTTCCTTGATTCTCCAAAATGTTGGAAATACTTCATGGCGACATGTTTCTAGTGCGGACAACCCCGCGGACTTGGGAGCTAGAGGTTGCAAACCTCAAGATTTAGTATCCTGTCGTCTGTGGTGGAATGGACCTCAATGGCTTAACAAATCTTCAGATTATTGGCATAAATCCACTCCCAGAAATGCAACATTGCTAGAGCAACGCAAAGTAGAGTGCTATCACATTCTCGATCAGGAAATCGTTATTCTCGATTTATTCTCCTCTTTTCCTCGAACACTACGGGTTTTAGGATATGTTTTTCGGTTCTTTCACAATGTGTAGGCAAAGGTTCGTGGAGTTAGTGTCACCACTTCAATCTTTATCCTTCACGCCGAAATTAAATTTGTCAAGACCCGACTCATATCCTTGGCTCAATCTCGATATTATCTACGAGAAAAGGCATCATTACTCGATGCAAAACCAATAGAAAAGAAAAGCACTCTTCTCGTCTTAAATCCTTTTCTAGACAAGGAGAATATACTCAGAGTGAATGGTCGTCTCGCTCACGCCGCTGTTAGCTACAACGAACGACATCCTATCATCATTCCTGAGAATTCTCGCTACTGTGTTTTATATTTGGAATTTCTCCATAATATGCTCCTCCATGCCGAAGTCGGTCTCATGCTTCGCATGTTGAGGCAGGAATATTACATTCCTTGCCTAAAATTAAAAATAAAAAAGTGCATTTTCCAATGCAAGGCTTGTACTATATACAAGCAGACAATGCGGACCCAGATTATGGCTGCTCTCCCCCCTGAGCTCTGTAGTTTATCACTTCCATTCGCTACCACAGGTGTGGACTTTGCTGGACCCTTTCAGATAAAGGCGTCCCTCCTACGATCTTCTACTTTTCTTAAAGGGTACGTAGCAGTATTTGTTTCCTTTTCCGCGAAAGCCATTCATTTGGAGCTCTGCTCAAACCTAACGACGGATGCGTTCCGAGCGTGCTTCCGAGCTCGATTCGTTGGACGCAGAGGGCTTCCAGAAAAAATTATGTGTGACAATGGTACAACATTCGTTGGTGCTCAACGCGCTATAAGTAAAGACTTCTTAAATTTCTTTAACGAAGTCTCCATTGACATCTCTATGAAATATGCTCCTCAAGGCACTTTATTCCTCCAAGTGCTCCTCACATGGGTGGATTATGCGAATCTGCGGTCAAGAGTTTCAAAAAAGACTGCTGGAAACCTCAAGTTTACCTTTGACTACCTTTCACTACTCTACTGGCAAGAATAGAATCCGTTCTAAATTCGCGGCCTCTTTCTCCTACTTCCCAAAATCCTGCTGATGTCACAGCTATCACTCCTGGGCATTTCATCAGAGGTGCGCCTCTCCTGGCGCTTCCCGAACCTAATGCTGAGAATCTCTCTCTCGTTAACCGTTGGGAAAAGATTAAGGTGCTTCATCACCAATTCAGCCGCCGCTGGAAAGAAGAATACCTCAGGGATATTCAAAAGCGGTATAAATGGAAATATCCGCAGAAACACCCTGAAGATGGAGAGTTCGCAGTCGTAAAGGACGAACTGCTTCCCCCAAATGAGTGGCGTCTGGGCCATATCGTCAAGTTACACCGTGGTCCTGACAACCACATTCGCGTTGTCGATTTACGCACCCAAAATGGTGTAATATCACGTCCTATCATGAAATTTTGTATTTACCTCTCGCGTAAAAAACTGATAATATAAAAGTCTCCTTCTATAACCACGAGTATAACCCATACTAATTTGTACTTCTTTCCAGTACTCCACAGGTCAAATCCAAAGCCGTAGGCCGCGCAAACCAGCGCAACACGTCGCAACCCGCAGCGTTAATGGCTCCCCCTGCTGCTGCCCGGTCAATCCACCGCCGTCTCGAGACATTCCACTAGATCAGAGGGTGAAGGAGCTACTCGCGGACGTCGTTAGAACCCTGCAGCGCCGCGAGAAACAAATTGATTTTGCACCCATGCAAGGGCGCCGGGATGTTTAAGCCACCCTAATGGCCCTCTTCTTTTCTATTCTTTTTCTTTTCTTTTACTATTCTTTCTTTCCTATTCCTACCTTTTCTACTTTCTTTTCGAATAATTCTAACCGTACGTATCCTAACTCCTACCATATTGCAATTTAAATTTTCTCCTATTTAATTTCAATAAAGTAATTTGTAAATAACCATAAACCCGATTTCCCGGTCTTTTCCATTTCAATTCTTTCCACTCAAATTCCCCCGATCGAACTCTCCTTCCATCAAGCCACAGAGCTTAAACACTTTTCATAGGCAATTTTTACTCTTGTAGGTTTGCCATTGCCTGCCAAGAGGTGGTGCCACGTAGAAAAGTTTTTTTTCTACTCTTTGATTTTGCCTGTGCCGAGATCCAACGCACTACCACCACGCCACAGCGGCCACATGTGTCTATCGGGACATTTTATTCCAAAATGTGTTTTATAAACATAAATGACACCTGTTAATTTCAGAGTAAGAATTTCAATCATTTGCAGAAGACATTTCTCTTCATGGTAACCATGGCCCGCTTAACCCGTAAGCATTTTACAGTTCGGCGGGATGACGTAATTAGCATAACGCGTACCGTTTTATAAATTGCCGTTTCTGAACAACGACGTTGGCGTTTCGTTCAGTCTGAGTTATTTACAAAATAACGCTGTTAATCATTTTCGACTCCATCACGGACGTTATAAAACAGAACAAGACTCAAATTGTAAAAATTCCGTTATTTGAGCCCCCTTTGCTTTATTTCTATTTTTATGTATGTAGTTTTTATCATCGTTTATACCAGACAGTAACAAAACGAAACAATAGCAATACATACACACTTTTTCAGGGTTGTTGCGCACCTAGAAAGTCAGGGATTTTGCTTGATCCTGGGATCCTGGAAAAGTCAGGGTATTATAACTATACCTGAAATGATTTCATGAATTCTTTTGAAATAGCGTTGGCACCAAAAAACCACTAAACATTTTGGCAAAAGAGGATTTTTGCTATCAATCCCGACATGAATTTTAAGTTTCTTTCGATCTTGACGTTTATCTACTTAAAAATAGCACAACTATAATTTGATGGTTTGTGGAATTATAAATGTGAAAAATATAAACTAACCGACTTATGTAAAAAGAATATCGTAAACATAATTTGGCCAATTTGAGTTTTAACAGCCATGAGGTGCTTTGGCATGAACATGCACATTAGGTCTGTTCTTACAAAAAAGTTTTACAAACTGTTAATATTATAGTTTTTACAGGTAAAGTGTTCACCAAGGCGAATTTATATAAGATGATAGCAGCAGCACAACAAACTTATCCAAAGCAAAAACAACAGAGCTTTATTGTTGCATCCATAATGGCGGTATAATTATAATATCAAAATCAGTTGACGAGATCAGTAGTAAAAAAAGTACAAAAAATTATAACAACACATATTGTAGTGTGTACACACATGTGTACACTGCCCACCCTACAATATAATGTACATTTCGTTGTCAAGGATTGAATAACAAATACGCTAGCGCTGCTCTACAAAATATTCAGGAACAATGTTCATGCTGTGTAAATGGTAACATACACCGAACGAATGAAAAAATCTTTGTTCGGGATGATCGGACTGAGCTTGATCTTTTTGGCAAATACTGTTGTTGTGTAAATCAAGTAGCAAAGGAATAAAAACGTGGTAAGAAGTAAAAGTGTTGCAATGCAATACTGACAACATATGCTTATTTTCTGTACATTTTACTAACAAATTTAAAGTGATGTTTGGAACATTATAATTTGCCATCTCTACCGGGTTGGCAAGGTGGTTTCTGATGTATGTTCGGAGCTTATGTTCGGCCGGTGTAAATGTTTGAGCCATTGAAAATTTATTAGTAACAATTTCTACGCGAAAAAATCTTCATTCATTCGAGCGATCTTAATTCAGCGTAAATTCGCATTGGTGTTCACGTACTCGAAAAATTTGCAACTAGAGAGAAAATCAAGAGCGCAAAATCGTGAGAGAGAAAAAAATAACTGAAAGTTTCTTAAAGTATTATTTTTACTCGCAAAAACTTTTAACTGTCAAATATCAAAACGCCAACAAGAATTTTAATATGTTAACTTATTGAATTTGTGGTTTCTACAACAAAAATTAGTGGAAAAGGAAATATTGGTGATGTTGTGGAAAATGTAAGTATTTGTGAATGCGAGTGTGCCACAAGAAATGATTTCAACCAATTATAAACTCTTTAACAAGAGCAGCCAAATTAATCGTTCAACTGTTTCCTTTTTTTACTGGTTTTCTATTGGCGAACTTTTTATCTTTGTAAGAATTGTTTTCTCTATCTTTCTTTTATTCTCTCCTTGAAAATTTTTACTGGAAAAGTAGAGTATTGTCTTGTGTAGAAGTACAAGAATAGTACAAGACGTCAGAGGCAGAAGTTTGCCTTCTCTGACACTAACAAGCGAACCAGATTTCGCTTTGGTCTGCCTTCTTGGACTAAGTCCAAAGCAGTTTTATATTTTAAAGAGATAAAACAAGGTATGTAGTGCTAGTTAAAATCTGATTTTATTAACGGCGCGCTGGCCTTTTTATATCTTTTTACAAACTGTTATACTAAGCTAATTATAATAGTTATATCTTATCCTACCTTCTTACTCGCATGGGTTTAAACATGCGCCTATTTACACACATGCATTTGAATCCGCAGAGGATTTACAAATTACATATTTCGAGTTTGACGAGTGGTGTTGCAGAACGGTCAGCAAAAAGTGAGCGCATTTCACTATGCTTGAAATCGACTGTCAACGTTCAGAACCATTAGCATGCATCGAGTTCAGTGACCGCTAAAAGTGCAACGCTAGCATAAACGTTACTCGATGCATTGTCGAACATATGCAGTTGTGAGAATGGAATGTGGGATAGATTGTGTTTACATATGTGTATACCCTACACCCTAACCCTTAACAGGAAATAAGGGGTTACAATAAGTTTTCTTAGATTTGATATGGTATTGAAATATGGGACACGGCGAGTAAATCAAACACAGAAATAATTCAACGACAGCAATCCAAAATACTTAGAACCATCGTCAACGCGGAATGGTACATATCAAACTTCGATATCCATCGTGACTTAACTGTCAGTCTTGTTACAGAAATGGTACGACAAATACGTCATACTTCTAAATTGATGGACCATCCAAATCCAGACATGAGAATATTACCGGTTATCGAGTCGAACTATCAGCGGCGGCGGCTAAAGCGAGTCATACCAACGGAATTAATTAATTAATTTTAATTAATTTGATAAATCCTAACTAAAATAAAAATAGGTGAATTGTAAATAATTGTAAATAATTGTAAGTAAGTTACTGCAAAAATATGTGAATTTATAAATATTGTTTTCAAATTACTTTAATTCCTCACCAATATTATAACTATTACTTTATTACTTGATGCCTTACGGCAGTTATAATAAACAAAAGAAGAAAAAAAAAACAAAAAAAAAAAAGATTTGACAATTATATATATAAACTTATAATAATGATTTTAAATGAAGTTTTTGGCTTAACTTTTAATGAATTTAAATAAAGTTTTTGTTTTTGGCTTAATTTTTAATGATTTTAAATAAAGTTTTTGGCTTACTTTTTAAAATTTATAATTAGGTTAGAACTAAATATATTTGTGCTTCAATTATATAGATATTTATAGTAATAGTTAAATATGTAAAGATTAAAAAAATATTTTCTTAAATTATATGGTTTAAATTGGTTATTATACATACTTACTTAGCTGGCACTACAACCGATGATCGGTCTTGGCCGCCTCCACAAAAGCTCCGCCAGTCACTTCTGCTATGCGCGTGCTGGCGCCAGTTGATAAGGCCAAGTGCAGTCAGGTTGCCCTGCACCTGGTCTTTCCAACGGAGATTAGGACGTCCTCTTCTGCGTGTTTCGAATAAAATACCCTTCTAGCCGGAGCGCTTTCTTCCATTCGCTTAACATTACCCAGCCAGCGAAGCCGCTGGAGTTTTATACGCTTGACTATGTCAGTGTCGGCGTACAGCTCATACAGCTCATCGTTCCATCTTATTCGATACACGTCGTCCACGCATACTGGACCGTAGATCTTACGGAGTATCTTCCTCTCGAACGCTCCTAACAGCCTCTCATCATTGATGGTCAATGTCCACGTCTCTGCGCCATACATTAGGACGGGAAGGATAAGGGACTTATAGAGCGTTATTTTCGTCGGTCGAGAGAGGGCTCTACTTCTCAATTGCCTACTGATCCCGTCGTAACACCTGTTGGCAAGAGTTAGTCTCCGCTTGATCTCAAGGCTGACATTATTGTGGGTGTTTATGCTGGATCCTAGATATACGAAATCCTTGACGACTTCAAAAGTGTAGTTGTCAATAGTGACATTTTGTCCAACACGCCGTGACTCTTTGTTTGTTGACACAAGGTATTTCGTTTTGTCCTCGTTCACCACTAGACCCACTCAACGAGACTCCCTTTCCAGGTTGGAGAATGCTGCACTGACTGCTCGAGCGTTTTTGCCAATGATGTCAATATCATCAGCGTATGCTAGCAGCATGACACTCTTGTAGAAGATAGTGCCAGAGATATCGATGTTCGCAGCTCGAATTATTTTCTCCAGCATAAGGTTAAAGAAGTCGCACGATATCAGTCACCTTGTCTGAAACCTCTTTTGGTATCAAATGGTGCGGAGAGGTCTGTCCCAATTTTCACTGCGCTGGTGATGTTGGTCAGTGTCATTTTGCAAATACGATCTGTTTTTCTCGGGTCTTTTCCAGGATTTGGCGTAGTGTGAATATCTGGTCGATGGTGGATTTACCAGGCCTGAAGCCACACTGATAAGGTGCAATCAGTTTGTTGACGATGGGTTTCAGTCTTTCGCACAGTACGCTCGATAGAACCTTATATGCAATATTAAGAAGGCTTATCCCACGGTAGTTGGCGCAGATCGTGGAATAACCTTTCTTATGGATTGGGCAGAGTACGCTGAGATTCCAATCACTTGGCATGCTTTCATCTGACCATATTCTGCATAGAAGCTCATGCATGCGTTTTTTGAGTTCTTCGCCTCCGGTCTTGAACAACTCAGCAGGCAGGCCATCTGCACCTGCAGCCTTATTGTTTTCCAGCCGAGCAATGGCTGTTAAGACCTCCTCCTAGTCAGGCGGCGGTACTTCAACGCCGTCAGTGATTGGGGTTTCCGGAGTGGGTTCCTCAGTGGCGGGATTATTGCCGTCTTCGCCATTAAGCAGCTGCGAAAAGTGCTCCCTCCATAATCTCATTATGCCCTGGATATCTGTCACCAGATTTCCATCTTCATCCTTGCAGGAAGAGGCCCCGGTCTTCAAACCATCAGTCAGGCGTCTTATTCTTTCAAAGAATTTTCGGACCTCGTTTGGTTATTATGACTTTCTTATTTATACCATTATGATCTAAGTATTATGATATTATATTCTATCTAAAATTCTAAATGGCCCCTTAAAGGTAATTGGTTTTTCTTCCTATCTTCTATTTTAAGTAAAACTAAATCTCCCATATCTGCTTTAAGGGTATTTGTATAACTTAAATTCTTATCTGTACGTTTTTCTGCTCTATTTAGCATTTCTTTTGATTTATTTAAAGCAAACTTCAATCTGGTATGCATCTCGCACAGATAATTGTCAAAATCATAAAACTTTGTTTTTGACTCATAAATGTCATTTGGTAGGCATGGTAGTTTTCCAAACACTAACTCATGTGGTGTGTATCCTGTATCTATGTGTGGGGTTGTGTTGTATGTGAAAGTGAAATATGGGATCCAATTGTCCCATTCATGGTCAGTTGTTGACATCAATAGAAATTCGTTCAATACCCTGTAGTTTCTTTCAAGTGAGTTTAACGTTTGATGGTGGTAAGAGGTAGAAAAAGTTTGTTTTATTTTCCCATTGTTTTCCTGTCCCATTGTCGGATTTCAACACCTGAAAGTGACCGTATTTCAAAATTACTTGCTCAACCAATGTTCGTGCAACAGTTTCTGCATCTTTTGTTGACATTGTTTGTGCAATTACAAATTTTGTCAGTTGCCATTGTTTTGATAGTATGTAGCGGTATTCGTTTGAAATACGTAATGGGCCTACGGTGTCGATTGACAATGTTTGAAAACTATCGCTAGAGGTGTCTGCCAGCGTGAGTGTCTCTTTTGTGTGCGGAGTTTGTTTAGTTTTTGCGCATATATCACATTGTGACACATATCTCTTGACCATTTTGTACATGTTTTTCCACACGTATCTTTGTTTTAATTTTATCAATGTTTTTGTGACTCATAAGTGGCCATTGTTATGGTAATCGTTAATTAGTTTGCATTTTGTCAGGTCATCGTGTACCATTTTTGGTGATTTTGATAAAATTCTTTATTCGTAAATAATTGGAATATTTTGTCATTGTTGTATTTTAAAATGTCGTAGTTTTTCAGTGGATCCGTTTCTAATTGAATGCCTTCCAGAATTACTTCAGTATCGGTAGTGCTTAGAATTTGTATATGTGTCATCCCTGTTTTTGGGGCAATAGAATTGCTGAGAAAAATTAAAGGTTGTAGCTCTTTATTAAAAATTACTCTGTCTTCGGTTAAATTTAATTTTAAAGCTTGAATTATTTCAGTTCTTGACGGCATTTTTATAGTGAGTGCAATGTGTGTTTTTGTGTGCATAGGTAATGTAGTTGTAATGTCTTTTACTGTCATAGAAATTGTGAATGTTTCATAGTCTATTTTACAAAGGAATGTCTTAAAAAGTGTCTGCCTAGTATCCCATCTGTTTCAATTGGAAAATCATCATTATCTACTTGGAAGTCGTGTTCAAAATCCCCTTCTCCAAAATTTAGTTTTAATGTAATTTTCCCAAGTGAAAAAATTTGTTCGTCTGTTATCCCGGTTAATTTAAATTTCTCATCTGGATTGTAAAAATCGTCGTTTAATTTTTTTCTTATTCTGCATAAGGATATATCAGCGCCTGTATCAATTAGATATGTCATTAAGATATTTTTGTATTTTAATTTTATGAAATTTGTATTATTATCCGATACTTTGAAAATTTTTAATTTTGGCTGGCCGGAATGATGTCTTCCGACGTTACCTTGATAGTATACAGTATATACGCGTCCGTTTGTGTCATTGCCCACGTATCTATTCCTATTGTAGTTGTTGTTGTATTGACTTTTGTTTCCGTTTCGGTCGTAGTTATTGTTATTGTTTTGCATTCTGTTTCTGTTGTTGTTGTTATAGTATTGAGTTCTGTTCTGGATTCGGCTGAAATTATGTTGGTTGTTTTGGTTTTGGTTTCTGATTGTATTAAATTGATTATTGAAGGTCTGATCTACATTAACGTTTAACCCTTGAATTATATAGAGCATTGCCACTGTTGCGAGGCGAGTTGAATGTTCGCTGAAATTGCATTTTGTTGTGCCTAATTCTGCGGCTTCCGTTAAATCTTTTGGACGCGCAGCGAAAATTGTTGATTTTATATTAGCATTCAAGCCCTTTTTGAATGCGTCAAGTGCAACTTTGTTATTGCACCTTGTAATGACATTCTTTTCAGCTTCAATGGCTGATGAACCCAAATTTTCAATGCCCAACCTGTTTAGTCTTTCTATAATGTTAACTTTTCTTTATAAGTATTTATATTTAAATTTCGTTGTTGTAAGTTGCTTAATTGAGGTGTTGTCTTTATATCTGTTTTGCCAGAGTTGCTTTAATATTTCAAAACTTTCTGGCCTCGAATGGCTGCCCAGCGAGGTGCGCACATTTACCGTCAGTTTGGCATGATAGACATACTGTAGGAAATCAATTTTGCCCTCTGCATTGAGCGTTTTATTTATAAGTTCGGCTGTGATAATAATTCCAGAAAATTGCCAGAAAAAGTGGGCAATGCCTTTGAGGCAGTTTCTAGGCTAAAGGCAGACACGATTATTTCTTGCAATTGTTGTTGTTGCTGTTGCTTAAACTTAAATTATTAGTGATATTGCTCGGCTGAAAAACAATGAGGCTGCTGATGGCCTGCGTGCTGAGTTGTTTAAGACCGGAGGCGAAGAGCTAAAAAAACGCATGCATGAGCTTCTATGAAGAATATGGTCAGATGAAAGCATGCCAAGTGATTGGAATCTCAGCGTACTCTGCCCAATCCATAAGAAAGGTGATTGCATATAAGGTTCTATCGAGAGTACTGTGCGAAAGACTGAAGCCCATCATCAACAAAACGAAGGCGGCTTTTATAATCGACGAATGATGATGGGTGTCGATCTGTTTTTCTCGGGACTTTTCCAGGATTTGGAGTAGTGTGAATATCTGGTCGATGGTGGATTTACCATGCCTGAAGGTAGGTGTTACTACGGGCTCAGGCTTGAGAAGTAGAGTCCTCTCTCGACCGACGAAAATAACGCTCTATAAGTCCCTCATCCTTTCCGTCCTAATGTATGGCGCAGAGACGTGGACATTGACCATCAATGATGAGAGGCTGTTAGGAGCGTTCGAGAGGAAGATACTCCCCGTAAGACATAGTCAAGCGAATGAAAATCCAGTGGCTTCGCTGGCTGGGTTATATTGAGCGAATGGAAGAAAGCGCTCCGGCTAGGAGGGTGTTTTATTCGAACCACGGTGGAGGAACACGCAGAAGGGACGTCCTAATCTCCGTTGGAAAGAGCAGGTACAGGGCAATCTGACTGCACTTGGCTTTATCAACTGACGCCAGCGCGCGCATAGCAGAGGCGACTGACGAAGCTTTATAGATGCGGCCAAGACCGATCATCGGTTGTAATGCCAGTTAAGTAAGTAAGTATATAACAAGACAATATTTTCACTGAATAGTATTATAAAAGAGCCACCACAAATATTTGATCTAAATATTTTTGCACAATTAGTCTACAATCGTTCAGGGTTAACACTTCATGCACAGGCTACAGCTTACAGCCGAAGTTCTTCGCTGTTGCACACACCATATAAGCAGAAAAGTCTAAGCAGTCTTCAAAAAGTCTCATCCCTGTATAAGTTTTGAACTACCATTCTAACTATTTGCTTTTTGGTTAGGTAATTTTCCCGATGCAGGATGTTTTTGATTTTCCAAAAAAAATGATGAAAACATTTAGTTTGACATTTTGGGAAAATGTGAATGTGAGAGAAAAACAAAATAGATCACAGCGAGCAAATTAAACGAAGTGACGTCAACGACGGTTTGCTAGAAATAAATTGTTAAAATAATCGTCTAGACACCTGCGTCACATAGAATTTTTTTTTTGTAGTTGATACGTATTCTAATTGTCTGACAAATTATAAGGTACAATTGCAATATTACATATTAATTAGTCATTTATTCGGTTCAAAATTGAGATGAGCTATCAATACTTCATTTAATAAAATTTTAATATTTTTGCTTCCTTATTGAAAGTTAGAACAAATTTTCAGACATATTAAATTTTGCAGTGTGTGAAAAGTATGGTACTTATATGTTATATATCATGATTCCATCAATTAGATCACAAATAATTTATTTGGTTATTCCCCCCAAAAAAAACAAGACGAATGATTAACAAAATACATTTTAGAAAAAGCTTAAAAATATTAAAAGATATAGTTAAAGCCATGCACCATTTCTAAGAGTCGCAGGCTAAAAATGTCTGATATATGTTAATATTCGTTAGCATCATTTCCAAAATTCCTCAAACTCGCTTAGAGATATCTCGAGAAGAAATATTGAGTTCGATAATTATTGGACATAAGATTTTAGTTATAAAGAATTGTGATAAGAGCAATGGCGATAATTAATTAATAGCACCTTGCATTTAAATGTCAAATTAAAATTACAAGTCTGTTATCATACGATTTGTAAGCATTTGCACACGTTTAGCATTGCAGCTCTTGCACAATACATGATCATCTAATGGATAGCAACCGCGACCTTCGGCTTCCGATGATAGTAGCAAACCACAATCCTAAAAAAAAAATAGTGTAAACTACGTGTAATTTTATTGATGTCTGTCTAAAATGCAGATTGCATTGCATTCGTTATTTTTACTTACCTCACATTTATAGCACTCAAAATGAAAGCTACGATCCAAAGCAACTACGCGTACTGTTTCTTCCTCTCCAGGTTCTGGCATAATTGGTTGTTTGCATACACAACAGCGAGGCGCAAATTTTCTAATAAAATATAATACGATATAAAATTATATTTTTTGGAATGTAATTTTGATTCCTCTAACATAAAATATCAAAGGTGGACACTAGAGCGGGTCGGTCCCCATGTAAACCCCCCAATATTTTTTTTTTATACACCCCCTATCTGAAAGCTTATGTTGAGATATTTAAAACGAATTTTTTTGTAAAAACTTTCAAAATGAATTTTTGTTTACAAAAATTTCTTTTGTATGTACATAAAGTAAATAAGTTCCGTGTACAACAACAAATACACACTTATTGCTTTAGAGAAAATTCTTGCATTTCTTTGGTGCTATATTCGTTTACCTCCAAACGATAAACCTGTACAAAATTTTTACACCTTCTGCAATAGATTTAGATACACTTTGACGAATTAAAGTACTTTATTATATCATATATATATTTATTTTTTTATTTCACATTAAATAAAATATATATGTATATATATATATAAGCAGGTTGATATTTTACAACAACAAAAATAAATATATTCATTTTCATTGAATACTTGAAATTATTTTTACCTACAAAAGGTTGCACTTAGCATTTTTGCGGTTAAAAAAAAAATAAATAAATAACTCTATTTACAGGAAATATTTCTTGTTTCCAGAAAAATATATAGTTACTAATTTAAATACAACTATTTCCAATAATACAACTATATGCAATTTTATTTGTTCAAATAATTCTAAATTTCTTAGAAGCGATTTCTCAGGCAATTCTGTTGAGATAAATAAAAAACAAATTTTAAAAATGTCAGACGAAGAGAATGCTCAAAAACAACGCGAGCAACAAAAAGAAAAAATCGCTAAGTCACAAAAAAGGCGAACTTGTAGTATTTCCATGCAGAAGTTCATTGCCGAAAGTGACAATCTTGTGTAATATTGCGATAAATTCAGTAATTCTTCTCTAGAAGATCACACCGAATTTCTTTTGGTTGTGAAGCGAAGTAGTCTAGAGAACAGTTGGACTCGACTCCAAAGAGTCTGGTGTTTGAGACAGATGACAGTAACTTGCCCGAAAATTTCAAAGTACAGGCTAGTGGTAAATACTATAGCTGTCAAGAAACATACGAAAACAATATGGTTAGAATTGAAGATCAGTTGAAATTACTTCAACCTCAAATCAAAGAGCAGGCAAGTATCATGACACGCTTACAAGTTCCACCTTGCGATACAGAAATTTTTTCTGGTGGTTATGAAGAATGACCCGTCTTTCCGAGACATGTTCACCGCCGTTTACATTGACCATCCAAAACTCACTTCCGCTCAAAAGTTATACTATCTCAGGTATAAAACGCAAGGTAAAGCTGGAGCTATCGTCAAACAATATCCGTTAAGGACTTGAAAGCTCGTTATGAAAATATAAGCATTCTAGTTGATAATCAAGTACAAACGTTGCTATTCATTCCGAGAGTAGTGAAGATATACAAAAACTTCAATTGATAATTAATAACTGTCTGTGCGTCTTAGCTTCTCAAGGCGTAACCATAGAAAACTGGGATCCTATCCTAGGATATACATATATGTTCTACGAAACTATCACACGAAACATTATCGCTGTGGGAACAATCCCTAAAGTCCCGAAGAAACCTACCTCTTTGGTCACTTATTTTACTTTTAATGGCCCAACAGCCCATGGAGGGCCTAGGCCGAGCTTTTCGCATCCAATCATGTTGTGCGTGTTATATTTGTACATGAATGGAAGGGACCTACAGTTTAATGCCGAATCCAAACGCCGAAGTAAAAAGCTTTTCATAACAATTTTTACTCTTTTACGTTTGCCATTGCCTGCCAAGAGGTGGTGCTGTGTAAAAAAATTATTTTTTCTACTTTTTTGATTTTGCCTGTGCCGAGTTTCGAACCCCGGACACTCTGCTAAATTTAAAAACCTTTTGATACACGTACGAATTAACTCCGTAAGAGATAATAATTTCTCTGTGAAAATTGTCTTGCTTTCAAACACAAGAAAGGATTGTCCGAGTAATTTTTCCTGTGTTTATTGCCAAAAAAAAAACATCATTCCCTGCTTCACATAACAGCAAATACGCAAACTCCAAAATCCATTAGTAGATCTCAAACTACAACTCATGTTACAACTGCAACACCTCAGTTGCAAGAAAACATGGAACTTCCCTGTTCTACAAATACAGCGAAAGTTCAAGCGCTTTACTCAAACAATGACAACACCGTCTTACTTCCCACAGCAATGGTTTCCATTGAATATTTAGGGGAATTATTCAAAGTCCGTGCTTTGATTGACCAAGGGTCGCAAAGAACTTTTATTTCCTCAAAAGTTCAAAAACGTATTCGTTTACCAACGGAACAATCGCTGTTCGAAATTTCAGCTAATCGACTTTGTTCTCTCACGTTAGTGGCACCCAATACTAACAAAAGAATATATGCTCGGGCTATAGTTCTTTCGCAGTTAACTAAGCTTCTTCCCAGCTTTCCAATCAGAAGGTTTAACTTGCAACAGTTAGCCACTTTAAATCTTGCTGATCCAAATTGCCATATTCCTGCTCAAATTGATGTAGTAATCGGAAGTGACTTATTGCCCCAAATCCATCTAGAAGGATTACGAAAGAACATCTGTGGTAATCTATTTGCACAGAATACTATATTTGGCTAGATCAGGTTCAGTGGTTCAGTTAGAGAACACGTAGCTGCACATTCCACGCAAGTAGAACCAATCTCCAATGAATTGCTTACTTCCAATTAAAGCAATTTTGGGAGCAAGAAGAAATCTCACAAGCTCTTCCACTCTCGCCTGAAGATCAAGCTTGTGAGGATTTATACTGTTTTACTACAAAACGAAATTCAGATGGTCGTTACGTTGTCAGGTTACCGTTTAAAAAAAGTTTTCCCAAAACTATAGCGTTGGGCCATTCAAGGGTCACTGCACTTCAACAATTTCTTGGAATGGAGCGCAGTTTGAAAAAAAAGGTTGACCTTAAAATCGTTTATGACGAAGTACTACAAGAATATCTCACTCTCGATCATATGGAAATTACTCATTCTCAAGAAGTTATTTCCGATGGAAAGTACTTCTCATTTTATTTACCCCACCATGCTGTGATTCGGTCTGAGAAAGTAACTACCAAACTCCGTGTAGTTTTCAATGCTTCAGAAGCCACTAGCTCAGGAATTTCGTTAACGATTTTCTCTATACTGGTCCCACTTTTCAACGAGACCTAATGCTTCTCATTCTTCAATGGCGAATGTTCCGATTCGTTTTCAATGGAGAGTACAGAAGATGTACAGACAAATTTTGGTACATAAAGATGACAAAGATTTCCAGCGAATTCTCTTTCGCGACTCCATGAATGCTGCTATCCGAGATTTTAAGCTCAAAACGGTAACATTTGGAGTTAATTGCGCACCGTATCTAGCCATCAGAACTCTCCATCAGTTGGTAAAAGATACGCAAGAGCAATGCCCTCTCGCGGCTAAAATTCCAGTCGAAAATACATATGTCGATGACATCCTTTCTGGAAGCCATGATGTAGACACAGCTATCGAATCACTGTCTCAAGTAATTCATTGTCTTGGCTCAGCTGGATATCCTCTGAGCAAATTATTATCTCATAGCTAACCATCCAGCAATATTAGAAAATATCCCAGTAGAGGATCTGTTAGATTCCGATTTCCTACGGTTTCAAAGTACAAGCTCTACTAAGACTCTCGGGATTCATTGGAATGCAATTTCTGATTAATTTTCTTATACTATTACACCAATTTCATCAGTGAATGGGGTCACCAAACAGCAAATTCTCTCTTCAGTCGCGAAACTTGTTGACATCTAGCCAAAGCAAGAGCTTTGGCTAGATGGTACTGACTGAAATGAATGTGTCAAGCCTGGATCCCTCACTCAGTGGATTCAGTTCGCAGAAAACCTCCCAGCAATTACCAAAATTAAAATTCCTCGTTGGGCCGGATAATCCTCGAACCAACAAATCCAGATTCATGGATTTTGCGACGCTTCAGAGAAAGCGTATTGTGCAACTCTCTATCTCCGTACCTCTTCTTCAGCACATCTCTTAGTTGCTAAAGAAAAGGTCGCACTCATAAGAACGTACTCCACAGGTTAAATCAAAAGTAGCAGGAAGGAAATGGTCGCCAATGCAAGCTATGCTTCCGACACATTGCGGTATTGTCGCGGTTTCCTCGCCATGACCCCCAACCAGCGAGCGGAAGCGGCTAGAGCCCATGGATATTGCCTGAATTGCCTCGCTCAGACGCATACCACGGCAACATGCGAGTCCGCCAACCGGTGTAGGAAGTGCTCCCTGGATCACCACACGCTGATCCATCCGGAATCCAGGCCTGTAGCTAAGAAAAGGAAAGCCAGCCACCGGCCTCAAGCACCGCAACAACCAGCCAGAGCTACCGTTCCTGCCCGTTCCGCATCTCCGTGCCTGCGCCTCCTCATATGGCTGCCGCCCGAACAATCCTCCGCCGTCTCGAGACATTCCACTACCGGGATCAGAGGGTGAAGGAGCTACTCGGGGACGTCGTCAGGAACCTGCAGCGCCTCGAGGAGGCAATTGATTTTGCACCCATGCAAGGGTGCCGGGATATTTAAGCCACCCTAATGGCCCTCTCCTTTTTGATTATTTTCTAATCTGTGCTCTTCTTTTTCTTTTCTGTTTTTATTCTTTCTTTCCTATTCCTACCTTTTCTACTTCTTCTTATATAACATTCTTTTCGAATAGCTAAACCGTACGACTATCCATTTATATTTTAAATTTCATTTTCCATATTTTTTCCAAATAAATTAATTTATGAACTTCAAATCCGATTTCCTGGTGTTTTCAATTTTCAATTATTTCAAATTCCCACTCTCCTTCCACCAAGCCACCAGAGCTTAAACATAAGTACATAAACAATACTTTGGTCAGTCAAGTGTTGCTTAGGACTGGTGTTACAGGTGCGGTTAAAACTTGTATGAAAATCCGGGTTAGTACAACGGTTTTCTAAAATCAGAAAAATTCTATGAACGTTAAGTATGCAATAAAATGCATAATTCCGCTAGTCTGTCAGAAGTTCGTTAGGACAGCAGACGCCATATTCAGGCTCCATGTGTGCATACAAAAATTTCGGTATACGATACTTTGGTAAAACCGAAACAATGTCAACCAAACTTGGCAGACATTTCTAAGTCAGAAATAGGTGAAGTTCTAAAAATTCAAAGAATGCACTCAAACAAAAAATGCCAATTCGTATTTTTATAAAGTAGTTTTTAACATAAATTAAAAACGTGTATTTTATGGTAAAAAATAATTTAATTTTATGCAGCAGTGTATTTTCGTAAAGAGCTTTTCTTTGGATGAGTGCAAAGTTTATTTATTTATATAATGCCCTCCTGAACACTGACAGAAGGTTTATTTGTTCTACGAATATATTTATTTATTTATTTTATTTATTTATATAGTCAATGGAAATTATAATAATTCCTTACAGACTAAACAATTGTAACTTAGAATTAATTTGAAAAAAAAATAAAAAGGCCTTCACAACACTACTCTGGAGCACTCCGTTATCCAACAAGCATACTCTGATTCCGATAACTTTTTGTATAATATATGAAATTTCTTATGCAAAATTTTATAAAATAAAAATTGTAACTGCAATAAAAAAAATATATAACGTACTGGAATATAACTGATGATGTCATCATGTTCAGCGTACCCTCTTTGTATAGGATTAACTTTCAAATCGCTTGCCCATTTTTTTAAGGATAATTAAGTTCTGTCTAAGGACAAAGAACTTTTAACAATACGATTAATAAAATACAATATAATTACTAAAATGCTAATTCTCAACTGATCAGAATTGTATAAATTTAACACAATACATGGCAAAATTTTTGACGTGCTGGAAACTGAAGTTGTCATCGCCTTCAGCGTACCTTAATTATAAAGAATCAAATTTCAAATCGCTTGCTCACTTTTGGCTGTTGTTCAGTGTTATGGATAAATCCTTTCTTTGTCTTAGCGAAGATAATGATAGTTCAATCGATTTCGTTTTTAGTGTTGCAGACGATTCTGAAAATTTAAGTTTTATTAAGCCTACACAGATAATGAGTCTGCAACCGATTTTGCGTAAGTCCCATATAATGATGCAACTTGCAAATTGCCAAACATGCTGAAGACATTTCATTTATTAAGAACTTTTTCGCTTGTTTGTTTTTACTGAAATAAAATTTTATCTACATATTAAACAAACAACAAAATTGTTTATTGTGTTTTATTTATCATTGTCGTCATATCAATTTTACATTACTTTTAATTTAATGTTACATTTTGACGTATCATTTTAAAGTTTTAAATATCAATAGCACAGTTATATAATTTTCAATGTTAAAGTCACATTATTTTCAAATTAATTATTCATTTCTATAGTTGACTTCAGTGATGTAAAAATTACATTTTATAATATAAATTTTGATATTTTTAATGTTGGCTGAACATTGTAAAGAAAAACAAAGAACATTTGCAAGAAAATGCAACTAAATAGGGGATAATACAATAGCTTCAGCAATATGGTAACTGTTGCAAAAATTGTCATCATTCCATACAAGGGAAATATTTAAAGCGCAATATCTAAGGAAATAGTTAAGTAATAATTATAATTTGTGTTACGAATTGCTTTCAATTCGCCTACATATATCCAGCAAACAAGAGTGGAACCGGAATGGTTTAAAAGTTATTTCACAAACAAAACGCAGAGCACCAAAATGTGTAAGTATTTGTCAGACAAGCTCTTACGTCAAATTATGAGTAGCTTATATGGGTTATTGAAATACAAAGAACGAACTGTTCCGAAATGATGGTCTTATCTGCATGTTCTATATACATTTTTGTTATTCTCTTCGACAAAATTACGTTACGTTGGTAATGCGTTGGCTGCTACGCTGAGTGTCCGGGGTTCAAACCTCGGCACAGACGAAATCAAAAAGTAGAAAAAACAATTTTTCTACACGGCACATGAGTGGAAGCGAATGATTACAGAAAAGCTCAGCCAGTGCCTTTACTTTACAAAATATTTGTTTTTTTAGTTTTTGCTATATTTTGTTTCTTTAATACTTTATATGTTAAATGTTTTTATGTTATTTTACTAGAAAATTAATATTCATATTAATACTTATTATTAATATGTTTTTGGTTTTATACACTTTTCTATTTGCTGGTATCTTTAGTTTTGGGTTATGACATATTGATCAACATTTTTATTTTCGAGCCTTATAACATAGTTCAGACTAGAAAAACTAAAAAGAATGGTATGAGGTGTATCTTAACCCATGAACTTTTACATATGACATATAATACGCATATGAAGTATTTTTCATAAATTTCTCTATTATTTTATCTTAAGTATGAATCAAATATTAATACTTTATAGAATTATATTATTAAAAAAAAGTAATCAATAGTTCGTAAAAAACATTGATTTTGACAGAGCAGAGCATTGTTAATCAAGAAATTAACTTCGTTAACCTGAAAACCGTTAACCAAAAAGTTAACTTCGTTATGTTAAATCGGTATTTCCGAAAAAATTAATGTATAGTACATAAGTTAATCGTTAACTTTTTGTATGGAAAAAATAAAAGATATATTATTTTGATTTGTTTTTTAATTTGAATAAATTGTTTCTTCTTACACTTTCGGTAGAAGATTCACCATTGTGCAAGTAAACTTTTAGTATTTCCCAACGTTGTTCAAGCCTATATTAATATATTAACCCATTTCTTTAACCGCAAATATAAAATTAATTTTCGGTTATAATACGAATGAAGTTAAGCAATCTCACCTAAACTTGGTACAGACATATATTATTGTCAGGAAGTTCCAAAATGGGGAAAATCGGTCAAAGGGCGTTGTACCTCCCGTACAAGTGAAATGTTCAAAGAAAGTTTGTCAACCGCAAATATAAAACTAATTTTTCAAAGAGTAATATTGAAGGTAGTTCTAAAGCGAATGGAAGAAAACTTGAAAAAAGCCACCTCCAAAACAAGTGATATATCAAAGAAAATAGTGAAGCAAATGGAACCAAATTTGGTATTCACAGCTAAAATAACTTCAAAAATAACTGATGCGAAAACTGTTATCTATAACTACGCCTACTTCATATATACAATTTTAGGTAGTGAGCCAGCATGACGTCGAAAATGTTTATAGTATGCTACAATGCTATAATTTGTATTTGTATTTGAGAAATAAAACGAGAAGAAGGAATGTAAGTAAACGAGAATTAAAACTGTAAACATTTCCTCATACACATAAATTTTGTATGCAGCAACCCGAAATAAGTGACGCGCAAAAGCTAACCTATTTCAATTTCCGAATTCGACAGCATTCCATTGTAGTACCAATGTAATATATAAATGTTTTAAGAAACGTTAGTGTGGTCGTGTCCTCACGTTTCTACATCCCTAGCAGATAACAATTAACTTTTGCGTCCACTTATTATGGACACTTCCTGCCACGTAGCGGTTTCTGCAAACGATCCTTCCACGTAGCATGGTCAGCTTACCGAAATTGCTTAAGGTAAACATTCATTTGGGTTATTATTGCTTAACGATTTCGGATACGTTATTAAAAAATCATAAAACCTACATTGAATCTCAAAACTCTGGCTTTGAACGTATGCGCACAGTTTTAAAAAGCAAGACAGAGTCAGTGGATATCAATATTAGCATTTTACAAAGCTTTGTGGAAAAAGAATTAAACAAACATTCAAACGAGCAAAAGGAAAGTAAAGAGATAGTGCAACAAATTTCTGCCGAGATATCCGAATTTAAAAATGTTCTTTTGCTAAATAATAACACTGGTTTTCGTATCGCTACTTCACGCTCTTTGGATACTACATCTATAATTAATGTTTCTTCTGTACCTGCTTCTTCGAATATGTTCTCTGAGAATGAAACTAACCGTAAGTGATCATGGGCCCAAATGATAACTGCCGCTACGCCATGTACTTCTGTTTCTCCTGCAAATGCTAATCTTCGCGTAGCCTCTCTTATAAATAATGCTCCAATTAATAATTGATGGTATTGAATTCAATGCGCATCCTGACCCACATAATAACTGGACTACTGTAAGTAAACGTAAATCCAAGAAACGAGTTACGAACTTCAATGTGAATAGTACCACTTCGTATTCACACAAAGTACACACTGTCTACAATAAGAATAATCAATTGGTAAATGGTGAATAACAGAAGAATTCTAATGTTAGATATATTGTAGTAGGTCAGAGTGAGACCTCAGATCTCAATGTGGTCGCTAAGAAAAGTTCCACTTATCATCATTTAAACCATCCGTAAATGGGGAAGATGTCATTGCCTATGTGGAGAAATTTACCAATATCAATAAGAAGCATATAGATTGCTATAAGCTTATGAAAAAAGATGCACCAACTGATAATCTTAAAAGAGTTAACTTTAAGCTGGTTGTTAGTGCGAGCTACTATAGTAAAATCGTGGATACATCACTATGGGCTGCTGATGTTAATATTCGACCATTTCGTTCCTTTCACTTATATTCGTATCCACAGCACACACATATAGATAGCTATAAAATTTACTACGAAAATGCTAGTGGCATCCGAACCAAACATAAAAAATTTCTTATGGCGTAATCGCTACGCGATAATGATTGCTATAATTGGAACCTGGCTACACAACAATATTTCCAGTATTGAGTACTTCGATGACTACTACCAAATATTTCGACTTGACGCCTGCCCTATTACTACTAGACGAGACAAAGGTGGTGGTGTCCTACTAGCAGTCAGATCTAATCTACGTTGTAAAGTAGTGGCACCACCAGTTCATGACAAAACTGTTGAACAACTTTGCATCACAATTGATTTTATTAGTAATAAGTCCATTTACATATCTTTTATTGTCTTATATCCATTTAATAGCAGTTTAGATCTTTATATAAAGCACTTAGATAATATTAACCCTATATGGGAGTTTAACTGACGATGAACAAATAATTGTATTATGACTTTAATCTAGGTAATATCAATTGGGTTTTTGAGGAAAAGTGTCTATTACCATTCACTATAAAATCACATGTTGAGGAATACTCGTATGTAACTATTTTTTTTCTTTGTAATGATTTTAAGCAACTAAATTCGATTAAAAATGTTAACCATAGGATTTTAGACTTAGTGTTTGTTAAAAATGACTTGAAAGTATCCTGTGAAATTAATTTGTCTCCAATATCTAACAACACAGTACACCATAAAGCTTTGACAATTAATTTTGAGTTTTATAAATTTGAAAAAGAAATGATTCCTACTAGTGATTTACTTGACTTTAAGAAAACTAATTTTTTCGAGATCGAGAAACACCTAACTTCTATATATTGCAACTTTTTGTTCTTCAATGACGATCCAGACTCAATTTTTAACATCATAAGTTGTAATTTCTCCTCTGCAGTTGCTAATTTTACTCCATTGAAGAGATTACATACTGGGAATAAACGGCCTTATATCTAAAAAATGTTAAAAATAAAGTATTAAAGAAATTCAAGAAGTCTAAACTTGATAGTGACCGCAGAAACTTTGAACGCTTGCGTAAATTTACCAATATCAATAAGAAGCATATAGATTGCTATAAGCTTATGAAAAAAGATGCACCAACTGATAATCTTAAAAGAGTTAACTTTAAGCTGGTTGTTAGTGCGAGCTACTATAGTAAAATCGTGGATACATCACTATGGGCTGCTGATGTTAATATTCGACCATTTCGTTCCTTTCACTTATATTCGTATCCACAGCACACACATATAGATAGCTATAAAATTTACTACGAAAATGCTAGTGGCATCCGAACCAAACATAAAAAATTTCTTATGGCGTAATCGCTACGCGATAATGATTGCTATAATTGGAACCTGGCTACACAACAATATTTCCAGTATTGAGTACTTCGATGACTACTACCAAATATTTCGACTTGACGCCTGCCCTATTACTACTAGACGAGACAAAGGTGGTGGTGTCCTACTAGCAGTCAGATCTAATCTACGTTGTAAAGTAGTGGCACCACCAGTTCATGACAAAACTGTTGAACAACTTTGCATCACAATTGATTTTATTAGTAATAAGTCCATTTACATATCTTTTATTGTCTTATATCCATTTAATAGCAGTTTAGATCTTTATATAAAGCACTTAGATAATATTAACCCTATATGGGAGTTTAACTGACGATGAACAAATAATTGTATTATGACTTTAATCTAGGTAATATCAATTGGGTTTTTGAGGAAAAGTGTCTATTACCATTCACTATAAAATCACATGTTGAGGAATACTCGTATGTAACTATTTTTTTTCTTTGTAATGATTTTAAGCAACTAAATTCGATTAAAAATGTTAACCATAGGATTTTAGACTTAGTGTTTGTTAAAAATGACTTGAAAGTATCCTGTGAAATTAATTTGTCTCCAATATCTAACAACACAGTACACCATAAAGCTTTGACAATTAATTTTGAGTTTTATAAATTTGAAAAAGAAATGATTCCTACTAGTGATTTACTTGACTTTAAGAAAACTAATTTTTTCGAGATCGAGAAACACCTAACTTCTATATATTGCAACTTTTTGTTCTTCAATGACGATCCAGACTCAATTTTTAACATCATAAGTTGTAATTTCTCCTCTGCAGTTGCTAATTTTACTCCATTGAAGAGATTACATACTGGGAATAAACGGCCTTATATCTAAAAAATGTTAAAAATAAAGTATTAAAGAAATTCAAGAAGTCTAAACTTGATAGTGACCGCAGAAACTTTGAACGCTTGCGTGATGACTTTAATTCTCTCTATAATTTCTCATACAATAACTATATTTCCAAAATTGAAAATGACTTAAAATCTAACCCCACAAGCGTGGCTCAACTGGTTTGCCATCAAATGGAATTTGAGGGCATCGCGGCTAAAAATGTACTTGAAAGCAGCAATTTATTTGATCAATTCTTTTAAAATGTTTATACTAAGCACCAAAACTCTTTGAATTCTCATGCTGTGCCTGTTAGCATAGACGTAATTAGTACTTTTAGCATTTAAGAAGAAGACAATATTTTCAGTTATCAAAGAATTAAAACCGAGCTTTAAATCTGACAAAAACGAGCTACCATCAACATTTTTTATTCGCTGTATTGATAATACCGTTGAGCCGATTACCTTTCTTTTCAATACATGCCTGAAAGGGGGTAAGTTTCTTAATGTTTGGAATGTTTTGCTAATCCAATTTTTAAATCAGGTGATAAAAACGATGTTACAAATTATATAACGATTGTTTAACAAGGAATATTTAATAAATTATTTGATCACATAATTAGTAAAAATTTATTTGACCATATTAATGGAGCATTATATGACTGTCAGCATGGTTTCTTATCTGGTCGATCTACATGTACCAACCTAGCTTTAATTTTTCACAACATAGTTAATACAATTGCACAACACAACAAATTGGATGTTATTTATACAGACTTTGCTAAAGCATTTGATAAAGTTGACCATATAATCCTACTAGACAAACTTAGAAACTTCGGAATCTCTGTACCTTAATCGAATTCTTAACCTTTTTCTCAAATCGTAAATTATTAATTAGAATTGGCGCTTTTTAGTCAGAAGTGATTATTAATGCTACTTCTGGTATTCCACAAGGTACGAACTGTGGCCCACTCCTATTCCTGACTTTTATTAATGATTTACCAAGATGTATAAAGTTCTCTAAATGCTTAATGTTTGCTGATGACGTAAAATTGTTCACACGAATTTCAAAAATATCTGACTGCTTCACGCTACAGCAAGATTTGACAACTATATCAAAGTGGTGCTCATCAAATAATTTATACTTGAATATGAGTAATTCTATTATCTTCAACTATTCAATTAATGGACATTGTCTTTCACGGAAATCTCAGATAAAAGATCTGATAGTAAACTCAGTTTCTCAAGTCATATTGATTTTATAACATCAAAATCAAACTCAATGGCGGGTTTTATTAAAAGAAATAGGAAAAATTTTAAAGATCCCCAGAACCTTAATTCTTTTTATATAGCCTTAGTACGGAACCATCTGGATTATTGTTCTAAGATAATATGGAACCCATATTATGAGGCTCACTCGAACCGGTCAGAAAGGGTACAAAATAATTTTACCAGATACGGTAGTCGTAAACTATATTGGACGTCAGATTTCCCTTCTTATTTGGGTAGACGCAAATTACTTGGCTTACAATATCTAAGCGATAGAAGGAGTTATGTTTCACTTATGTTTGTGTAAGTTAACACTGCAGTTATTGACACCCGAATCTACACGCGCAACATGACAAATGCTGACGCTACGTCTGCCGCTTATCCGCTTGCGCAAGTGCACTACTGTGACGTTCCCGTGTGAAATGCAGCATCAGCGAAATTAGGCGAAAGAAAAGGGTTATAGCTTTAAGCTACAGGTATTGAAAAGTCAGTTGTAAAGTACCACTCACGGTGAACGGAGTTTCTGTTCCTAAAAATAAAAATTGTTTAAATAAAATAATAACGCATCTTATTTCAACTGGCGCCCAACGTAAAAAAGGGCCGCAACAACGCGCTGTGTGAAACTTAAAAAGTGTGAACGAATAAAAACGCGTAAATCGCCCGCAAACGTACGTCGCGAAATAAAAATCGTAAAATTAAATCGCCCACAATATAGTGCCGTGTAAAAAGCACACAAAATAAACTAAACACGTAAATCGCCCGCAAACGTGCGTTGTGTAGAGAAAAACTTTTAAGACACACATCAAATCACTTAAGAAGTGAACGCGCAAAAAATTGCAGCCGTTAATCCTGTAGTACCAGTTCGCAGGATACAGCATTTAGTGATCTGAGGAGGCAGCCTAAGTAGCAGTCGCAAAAGGGAGAACTGCTCCAGTCCGGTGCTGCGTATAAGTATTAAGGTATTTATTAAGGCAAACTTTAATTTTGTAAAATTGAAATTCATGAAAAAAAGACAAAATATTAACTAAAATTAAAATATTGTGAAGAATTTGTGTGAATTTAAGAGCTAAGAATTAAAACCAATAATTAAAACAAATTAATTTCGAGAAACTTTTCTAAAAAATAAAAAGCACAAAATCTTAATAAAAATTTAAATATTGTGAAGAATTTACGTGAATCTAAGAGCCAAAAAGTAAAATTAATAATTAAAATAATTCAATTCTGAGAAACCTTTCTAGAAAATATAAAGTATGGAAAATCTTAATTAAAATTTGAATATTGATTTTGTGAAGAATTAAAACTTCAAATTTAAGAAAGTGATCCACGTATCGAATATCTAGCTGACGTTAATTCAATTTAATTGGTTTTAAACAAGCATAAAATATTTTTTTTTTTAACATTTACGAAGTAGGCCTAATTAAGAAAATTTTTTTTTTTTTTTTTAGAACACATTCGTAAGGTTTTTCTCTTTCTCTCAAAACACCATGAATCCAAATAACTTAGTTAGACCACCCGTCTTAAATAATAACAATAACCAGCCACTCAATCCACCTGCTAACCAGGCAGCCATTAATCCGGAGCTAGAAAGAGTTATTAGTCAGGCAGTACGTAGGCTTTGCTTGGAAGAATGCGCAGCAATTGTGCCAGCACTCGTAAATCCGAGAGAAAACAACTTTATAGACCAGGGCATAGACGAAGCTCATAGAGCAAATCTAGGAGATTTGGACAAGGTTCCTGATGTAGTCAGATGCCTTCGGGAATTTTCAGGCGATCCCAAGGAATACGCCTCATGGAAGAAAAGCGTAGATCGCATAATGACATTGTATGATCCTATTAAAGGAACACCGAAATACTTCGGAATCCTAAATGTCGTAAGGAATAAAATAGTAGGAAATGCGGATACGGCTTTAGAATCATACAATACGCCCTTAAATTGGGAGGCTATTTCGATATGCCTCACCACACACTATGCAGATAAACGCGATTTAGGAACATTGGAGTACCAAATGTCCGCCCTCATACAGGGTAATAATACAGTTCAGCATTTCTATCAGGAGGTTTACTCGCAGTTAACACTTATTCTTAACAAAATAAGTTGCATGAATGTGGGTGCAGAAGCTTACTTTACTTACTTTTAGTGGCATAACAGCCCATGGAGGGCCTAGGCCGAGCTTTTTCGCATCCACTCATGTTGTGCGTTTTATATTTGTACATGAATGGAAGGGACCTACAGTTTAATGCCGAATCCGAACGGCGAAGTGAAAAGCTTTACATGGCAATTTTTACTCTTGTAGGTTTGCCATTGCCTGCCAAGAGGTGGTGCCGTGTAGAAAAATTATTTTTTTCTACTTTTTGATTTTGCCTGTGCCGAGATTCGAACCCCGGACATTCTGCGTAGCAGCCCAACACACTACCACTACGCCACAGCGACCACAGAAGCGCTTCAGCTTTTAACAAAAACGTATCGCGACAAAGCGTTGGATACATTTGTTAGAGGTCTGAGAGGTGATCTATCTCGACTTTTAGGAATACGTGAACCGACCGACCTTCCACAAGCACTCAATTTATGTCTCAAAATGGAAAACCAAAATTTTCGCACTCACCAGGCACACAGCTCCAATAAAATTGCACCACCGCTTCCGCCCAGAAAAAATGCACATAACGCTCAAACTCAATTTTATCCGCACTTGGCTCACTTCCCACAAAACTATCGAAGACCACAATTTCAACAAAATTTCAACTCAAGAAATCAACAATACTCTTTTCCACCACCTAGACAGCATAATTTGTCTTTACCGCAACAGCAATACTTTAGGCCACAAAACAGCTATCCAACCCAGCAACAATATCCAAATCCAACACCACGACCATTTCAGCAAAAACCACCAGTCCCGATGGACGTGGACAGATCCTTACAAACCAGAGCGATCAATTATGGAAACATACCACAGGAAATGAGACAGACAATCAGGAGACAGGCTCCAGTTTCGAATCAATTTCATCAGCCACCACAAAAGCTGCAAAGAATAAATCAAATTGATAGCGCAAACGTTTGCGAAGAACAGCAGTCTTTCGATGAGTATTATTCCGAAATGAATAGCGAAAATCAGGAGCTACAAACTATGCAACAGTACGTTCAGGAATACTTTGAGGAAAACGAAGAAGAACATAAAGAATTAGACTTTTCTGACATCCATTTTTTAGGTTAACGCAATCCTCCCTACCTTACTTTCAATGCAAGACAGGAGAGGGCAATATCTTAAAATTTTTGATAGATACAGGTTCGAATAAAAATTATATCCAACCCTCTTTAGTGAAAAATCCTATTCCCAATGAAACAAACTTTTATGCAGACTCAGTTGGAGGTAAAATGCTGATAACACAGCATACCAATCTTAACCTTTTCGGAACAAAAATTGACCTTAAATTTTTCCTTTTGCCACAATTAAAATCCTTTCATGGCATACTTGGCAATGATAGCCTAAAAACATTAGACGCAGTCATTCACACCGCAGAAAATTTTATGACAATTAAAAATTCTACTAAAGTCAAAATTTTACAACAAACTTCCCAATCGGTCAATGCACTCGAAATCCGAACTAGCCATTTACCACATTCACAGGCAGGAAAAATTCGTACACTGTGCGAAAAATACCCAAATTTATTTATGGAACCCGACGAAAAACTAACGTACACTACTACAATTAAAGCAGAAATAAGAACATCAACGGACACCCCCATCTACTCAAGATACTACCCATATCCCATAGCAATGAAGGACGAAGTAGAAAAACAAGTCAAGGAACTTTTAGACCAAGGGATCATAAGGCACTCAGAATCACCATACAATTCACCAGTATGGATAGTCCCAAAGAAGCTTGACGCTTCCAACGAAAAAAAATATCGTATGGTAGTAGACTATAGGAAGTTCAATTCAGTTACCATCCCGGATCGATACCCCATTCCAGAAATAAATGAAGTTCTAGCACAAATGAAATATGAAAAATTCTTCACGGTCTTAGACCTTAAAAGTGGTTTTCATCAGATTCCACTCAATGAAAACGACATTCCAAAAACCGCATTTTCAATAAATAATGGCAAGTACGAGTTTACTCGACTGCCGTTTGGGCTAAAAAACGCTCCGGCTATTTTTCAAAGGACTTTAGACAATATTCTTAGAGATCAAATTGGAAAATGTTGCTATGTTTACATAGATGACATTATCATTTTTGGAGAAAATGATGAAAAACATTTGGAAAACATAGAAACAGTATTTGGGATACTAGAAAAAGCGAATATGAAAGTGCAACTTGATAAGTGTGAGTTCCTTAAAAAAGAAGTCGAATATTTGGGATTCATTGTGTCATCAGAAGGAATTAAGACCAACCCCAAAAAAGTAGAAACAATAATAAATTTTCCCTATCCAAGAACCTTGAAAGATTTAAGATCATTCCTGGGAATGTCTGGTTTCTATAGACGTTTCATCAAGGATTATGCAAAACTCGCAAAACCGCTCACCGCCCTGTTGAGAGGGGAAGAGGGACGAATGTCCAAAAACCTATCTACAAAAATTCTGATTACACTTAACCCTGAAGCCATTGAAGCATTTGATAAAATAAAAAACACACTCGCATCCGCCGAAGTCATGCTACAATATCCGGATTACAAGAAAGATTTCCACCTCACCACCGATGCGTCCAATTACGCCTTAGGTGCCGTTTTGGAACAAGATAAAAAACCCATAATTTTTATATCAAGAACTTTAAGTAAAGCCGAAGAACACTATGCTACTAACGAGAAGGAGATGCTCGCTATAGTATGGGCTCTTAAATCCTTAAGGAACTATCTTTATGGACCGGCTTCCATAAAAATCTTCACTGACCACCAGCCGCTAACATACGCGCTCAGTAACAAAAACACTAATAGTAAACTCAAAGGATGGAAGGCAATACTCGAAGAGTATAATTACGAAATGAAATATAAACCAGGAAGTTCCAATGTAGTTGCGGACGCTCTATCGAGACCGGCACAGGACATACAGATTAATTCCATGACCGCCACACAACACAGCGACAAGAGTTCTTCTCAAAATTTAATACCCTTTACAGACGCCCCAATAAACGCATTTAAAAACCAAATAATTCTCACAAAGGGAGAAAGCGCTTCTTATAATTTCAATATTATTTTTCCCACATACCATCGCCACACGATAACAGAATACGAGTACGACAACGACAGCTTAATAAAAATCCTAAAAAAATATCTAAACCCTTCAGTCCCAAATGCCATAAAGACAGAGGACAGCATCCTCGGAAAAATTCAAGAATTGTATCCCCTCCATTTTTCTCAATACAAAATAAAATATTCCCGTAAAATAGTTACAGACCTAATCAATGAGATCGATCAAGAAAAGGAAATCCTTGAAGAGCATAATCGCGCCCATAGAAACGCACAAGAAAATAAAATCCAGTTATTAGAAAATTTCTACTTTCCACGGATGAGTACAAAAATTAGCAGGATAGTAAAACAGTGCAGGATATGCAAATTAAACAAGTACGAAAGGCACCCTGATAAAACTATATTGCAGGCTACACCAATTCCTAAATATCCAGGCCATATTGTCCACATAGACATATACCATACGAACAAAAAGGTTATTTTAACCGCAATAGACAAATTTTCAAAATATGCGATGGCACGAATAATCAACTCAAGGGCAACACAGGATATTAAAGAACCACTAAGGGACATGCTCATGTCCTTTGGCATCCCAGAAAAAATTGTGATAGACAACGAGAAATCGCTCAATTCAGCCCCCATAACTCACATGCTACAGAACCAATACAACATAGAAATATTCAAAGCTCCACCCTACATGAGTACGGTAAATGGCCAAATAGAACGTTTTCACTCAACTTTATCAGAAATCATTCGCTGCGTTAAGGCAGAAAACATCCATGACTCATTCGATGATCTGCTGAATAGATCCATTTTCAAATACAATTACTCCATCCACTCAACAATAAAAAGAAAACCTGTCGAAGTTTTCTTCGGAAGGACAGTAACAACCGATCCGACACAGCTGGAACACCACAGATTAGAAAATATAAAAAATTTAACAGATAAGCAAGAAAAGGATTTAAAATTCCATAACCAAAAAAGAAAACAATTTAAAATATTTCAAAAGGGACAAACTATCTATGCAGGTATTAACAAAAGGCTCGGAAATAAGCTCTCTCCGCGCTATCAAGCAGAAATCGTTGAAGAAGATCAGGGAAACACGGTACTGGCTAAATCCGGCAAAATAATTCACAAAAGTCACATAAAATCTTAAACCCCTTTAAACATTTGACAACCCTATGTTACCAAAATTTTTATTATTTTCAGGCATAAAATGGGACCGCTACAAATTACCTTTTTACTGACGCTATCGACCTGCTGGACAAGTATTTCAACAGAAACCCAAATCTTGGACTACAGTAATTCTCAAATAATAGCAATTCAGAATGGCATTGCTCGACTTCAAATTGGAAACTTTAAATTGATACATATAATCGACCTGAACCAATACAGTGACGCAATAAAGGACGTGGAGGTCGCAGTACAGAAATACGTGACCACGAGAGACAGTAGTTACTTATTTTTTAAACACGACATCGAGGAAATAAAAGACATACTTAAGGGTCTGAAACCTAGACGGCAGAAACGAGCCCTGAACGTCCTGGGAACTGCTTGGAAGTGGTTAGCAGGCTCACCAGACCACGACGACTTTCAGTTAATAACCGACAAGACTAATAATTTACTGATCAACAATGACAAACAGGTAGTGATTAACAAATTGACGATACAGAGACTGGAAGAAATTTCAAAAATGACTAATACCCTACTAAATACAGTACAATCAAGCGAAATTGCAAAAAACGAAATATTAAGGAGCATAGAACGTAGACTAAAAGTAATAAAGGACGAATTAACTCAAATAGATTACTCGATACAGTGGGCAAAAGCCAATATTATAAATTCCTTTATTTTGTCAAACTTTGAAATAAATGTAACAAAAAACTTTTTTGACGAACAAGATATACCGTTTGTAAACTTCATTGAAGCCTTAGAATTTAGTGAAGTCAAGATTGCATCGAATGAAACGACATTGCTCTATATTGTGACATTACCAAACACAAACAAAGAAAATTGCCAAAAATTGTTAATCAAATCTGTAAAGAAAGCAAATGTTAGTATAAAATTAGACTTTGAAAATGTTATCATGTGTAGGGACACATTATTAGGAATAAGAAACAATTGTAAAACCCTAAATAATGTATCAATATGTAAACCTTCAAACATTGTTAATATCACTGCTTCCCACTGCATCCCAAACCTGCTCAAAAGCTCGCCATCAAAGTGCAAAATCAAAAATAATCAACACATACCCCTCATCGAAGAGATAACCCCCAACATACTGCTACTTAACAACTACCACGGAGACATTCAAGTTGACAACCAAACCATGACATTGAAAGGAACATTGTTGATTCACCACGAGAACTCCACGATCGTCATTCAAAACCAGGCATATTGGAGCCGCGAACTCTCGGCAGCCAAACCGATGCCAGCAATAGCCAAATCCGCTAATGCCACCGGTATATTTGAGGAATCTCTGTCACTACAAATGCTCAAAGAATTGCACGTTACCAATACCGAAGAAATGCAAAAATTCAAATACAAATATGACGCAAGTTTAACAATCAACTTTATAATTTTCGTTGCAATCGTTGGTCTAATATGCTACAAAACATGTACCGCAAAAAGGAAATATGAAGTGACCGTTGCGACAAACAAGGACACAGCGAATGACAAAATATCCGTTTCTTCAGACCGCAACAGCGAGGACGCCGTTGAATTTAAAGGTGGGAGAGTTAACACTGCAGTTATTGACACCCGAATCTACACGCGCAACATGACAAATGCTGACGCTACGTCTACCGCTTATCCGCTTGCGCAAGTGCACTACTGTGACGTTCCCGTGTGAAATGCAGCATCAGCGAAATTAGGCGAAAGAAAAGGGTTATAGCTTTAAGCTACAGGTATTGAAAAGTCAGTTGTAAAGTACCACTCACGGTGAACGGAGTTTCTGTTCCTAAAAATAAAAATTGTTTAAATAAAATAATAACGCATCTTATTTCAACTTGTACAACAGCTTAACTAGCCATATTACATAAATGCACAGAAATATCCAGTTTATTCAATATTTTAATTCCAAATATAAATTTGAGACGTAATAGAATGTTCAATGAGCAACTAACTACCAAGAACTACGCTTATAATGAACCAATAGCAAGATGCATTCGTCTTTGTAACAAATATCATTCGTCACTAGATTTTAATGTGTATAAACATTTTAGACTATGCTATTTAATTTAGTTGAATGAACTCATGTATAAGAGTATTATATTAGTCTATTAGAATGTATTATTCCGTAGACTGTAAAAAGAAATTAGGAAATAATATGGGCTTCAAATTATACCAAAAAAGGAGAACTGTACCAACAATATCATCACTGCCATAGAGCACATGACGTCAAACTAAAAGAGCCGTACTATGCAAGAAAAAAAGTGAATACACAATTCCTACACTCCTCTCCAATTCCTCTTTGGAATTCAAAAATTTTGTGTATCGATTGAGCGCACATACATAACCACTAAAATTAACTGGAAAGTGTGACATGGAAAGTGTACCTTAAAAATGTATGAAAATACCACCCAGTAAAGATGTTATCACATAAATAATACGGGTATTACCAAAACTTTGGTTTTTGCCTTTTTTGCTGCAACGAACTGCTTCCCCGAAGCCATGTTAAGAAATGAAATTGCTCTCCAACCTTTACATTTTGTTGAGCCTATAATGCTCGATGCTTACTTATTAGTTTGAAGTCTCTTAAGTGCAGAAGAGTTATATATTCATTCATGGTTGTGTATGACATAATTTATGGAAATATTGATTTCCCATTTTTACTAGAAAAAGAGTAGATTCGATCTTCACGTCATCTGCGCTACCATGTTTCATTTTATGTATCCAAAACTAACTACGTAGTGAATGCTCCAATTACAAGGGCCTTGCTTGAATTTAACAATGCAATGTGGATTTCTCTATACCATAATTAGAAATCATTTCAAGCATTATATTGAATCATTTTACTTATAATTTTTATTAGCTAATTGTTAAAACACTTTTTATAATTTTATAATCAGTATTAGACTAAATAAGTGAAATGAAATATCGATTAATATCTATAATTCCTGCACATCGGTAAAAATTTAAAGTTTATAATGTAACCGATGTTATTAACGATGTTGCAGTGACATCGTTGTTAGTGACAAGCATAGCACACATGAACTGACGTCAACGTCTCTGTCCACCACTATCGAAGGATAAATTACGATTGTTTGTTGATGTTTATCGACAGTTTTGCAAAAAAAAAACCTCGGTAAGCTTTACTATAAAATGCCCACATAAAATATATTGATTGCATAAAATGAAAATGAATGAATTTGAAGAAAAAAAATTACAAAAGCAAAGTTTGGGCGAGGCCCTCTGAAATAAAACACCTTTTTGTATTCAACGGTGAGTTAAATTTTTATGGTTTCTGTTTTTATCAGGCTGAATTCAGCCTGAAATATAAAACTTTGTATTGGAAGAAGGCGTGGTTATATAAGTATGTATGACATATATATATTCGTACCTACGATGCTTAACAGTGGACGTTGCAAACAACCGTTACTCAATCAAAACCAATATGTACACAAAGTGTGTAGGTTATAAAAATATAAAAATTATATCACGTGACATAATTTAGGAACAGAAGTGACAGGATTTTATTTTGAGCAATAGCAACGCTGCCCATCATACATAATTAGAAAAGTTTTTTTGTTTTGTTCACTGCGAAAATTTTGTGTCGTTTAGTTTCAACATTTTTAATTTCATTGAGAAAAATTTATTATGTTGTCGTTCTGTAAATCCAAATATTTTCTATAAGGAATATCTTCAAAGTAGAATGTTGTGATTCTAAAGATATAAAAATAGTTTAAGTTGACCTAAGGTTAATTTCTTTAATCAAATTAAGATCAAGATCTAATTTATAAATAATTAAAACTCATTACTGTATACATATAAAATCTACGCGCTGTGTTGATTTTTCTATTTTTTTTTTTTTGTAGACAATTGTGAATTATCTCACTTCGATGAGTTTACTGCATTAGATAATTTTCGCTTTCCAAACAATAATTAGCACACTTTTAAATATATACCCCTATTACGGATGGCAACTTAACCTAGTTGCGTTGCCAGAGGCAAAGCAACTGTGAGGCAACCCAACTGCTATTTTGCATTGCGGAACATCAGTAATTTTAGTTGCATTGACATCGATTTACTTCGTACAGCGGAAAAAACGTGAAGCTAGACAAGTCAATAATATTCTTGCTTAGTTGTAATTTGTATGTTCCTAAAAACTATTTAAACATTAAAAAATATTATATTCAATATTTGTTGTAAGTATTACCTCACGATTTTTCCGTTTTTCGCCGCACTCTATATATAGGCAAGTACCATGGCAATTGCTAATAAGCAAGTGGAAGGCAAATAGTAAATCAGCTGATCGGTTGAGTTGCCATAGGTAATACGAATTTTCCGATGGCAACCGAACTGCGAGTAAAGTTGCCAACCGTAATAGTATAATAATCGACTTTTATTTATTAAATTTTTTTCGCATTCATCTTTGATATTGTCTTTTGCTCCTAAAATTATTTAAAGAAATAGAAGAGTTAACGTGTATTATTATTTATCCCAATCCTTATTTGATATTTAAACTTCAAAGGAATGATTTTCAGAAAATTGTTGTTTTCATTTGATTTTTAAAATTTAAAGAAACAAAATGTTTTCTACTATTATCAGAGATCTGCAGTGAGTAAACATCATGATAAACTGTGTCAAATCTTGAGTTTAAAAAATTTATTCGAATAGTTTTTATGGCGTCTGAACCTCCCCAAAGTTCCTGAAACAATAGGCTTCAACTAAACTAATTCAAGAAAAAACAAATTCGTAAAGATAACTTCACAGTAATAATTCGATTAAGTATTCTCTCTCAGACAGATAAGATAAAACTGGATAAGCAAAATATAAAATTGGGCACTGACCTGGGGTTGAAAAAAATTTTGCAAAACTGCCAACTGCTCCGCGGCATAGCCTTGTGCTACAAAAAATAACAATTGCTAACAAAGCATGCCATACAATGACATTTTTTGCCCTTGTACCGCAATGTTGTAGTATTGTTACAAATCTTATTTTTAAAGAAAACTACTCTTTTATGAACAAAAAATTAATTTAAAATAAAAATGGTATTTTTGTATAAACAAGTCTTGTATAAGTAAATCTTTTTGTAAAATGAAACCAGTTTTTTAATTCATGGAGTTGAGTTACAATGGACTAACATACGATATATGTATATCAATACTTGTAACTAAGTCTACGGTGGCTACTCTCTTTTGCAAGTGTTTAAAGTACACAACACGAAATATGGATAACGATAAAATATTAAATTATTATACCGCAAATCAACAACTTACATATGTATTTCCTTTTACACTTTGTAAAATTTTTTTTCAGTGTGCAAATTTGTTTTGTATGTTTTAATTTATTTAAAAAGCTAATTTATTTTGACTTTACATGATAAATAAACCACTTAAAATTAGTCGCGGCAAAGAGTCGACTAAAAAATCATTGAAGCAAATCAAGTTATGCCGTTATACATTACTAATAAATACCAGAAAATTTGGAAAAACAAAGAGCGAAATAAGGAACATAAAAAAATTAACTCCTTCAAAACTTCTAGCTTCTAACAAAAAGAGGACCAGCTGAAATTAAAGTTTATATTTGCCCTTATCATTATTTCGTATATTGTATATTAGGTGGTCGCTGTGGCGTAGTTGGTAGTGCGTTGGACTGCTACGCAGTGTCCGGGGTTCAAATCTCGCCACAGGAAAAAGAGTACAAGAGTAAAAATTGCTTATGAAAAGCTTTTCTCTTCGCTGTTCGGATTCGGCATAAAACTGTAGGTCCCTTCCATTCATGTACAAATATAACACGCACAACATGAGTAGAAGCGAAAAGCTCGGTTTAGGCTCTCCACGGACTAAGGACCTGCTGAAATTTAAGTTTATATTTGCCCTTATCGTTATTTCATGAAGTGTAGTAGCGGTGGTTCTTTATCGCAATGTACTCACCACACCTTAACATTGTTTTGCATGAGTGACTGAGGCGCAAAAGTTTTCTCGTTGCAGATCTCTAATACATATATTATTAATAATCTTGAAAAATTAGCTTTTAACGCACTTATGAAAATCTGCAATACAATAATTTTGGTTGGTTGCATCCACGGTAAATGGTATGCCATCTAAGCTGTTGCTGCAAACGATGCATGTAAAGCATTGAGGATGATATGGCTTGCCAGTGGCACGTAAAATACGTTCCAAAATCGGTTTCATGCATACCGAACATTTCTCCAGTGTTTGTAAGTAATCATATTCACAGAATGGTTTATTTTCAAGCGCATAAAATGGTTGACCTTGCAGGTTAATTTGACATTGAGAGCAGGTGAAGCAGTCAATATGATATATTTGATCCATAGCGGTACATCCTGAATTTTCACCCAATACACGTTCATTACATTTAAAACAAATACCTTTGTAAAACGAAAGATCGTAAAAATATAAACAATAAATCAAATGTTAAATCACTATACCATAATTGTCCACATCGTTTGCTGTATCCATGGAATGTACAAGAAAATCAGTTAAAGATTCAACTTCGTTTTCTTTTTGATTATTTCGGTGAATTTTGCCATTTGATGAGTCACCGCTTGGATAAATTGCAATATTTGGACCACTCGTATGCATACCAAGTAACGAAATATTTGTGCTGCTGTTGTCAATATTGCATAACATACCACCACTTCCACTCTCCATAATTTTTTGCTCCATATATGAAGCGTACATTAAATAATTAGAACGCGAAGATAGTTGACTAGGTGGACGTGGATTAATAGGTTCATAAATCGATTCATAAGTCGATGAGGCCTATCAAAGATATATATACAAAATAAAAAAAAATATCATAATACCTAAAAAGTAGTTCATATGTATGTATACATAAATACGAACCTCAGTACTTAAATTGGCCACTGAATAATTTGAATATTGTACATAGATATAAAAACTTTTAAATACATTCAATCCTCGTTTTACACGGTACTTTTTAAACTGTTTGGTGTCACCTCGAATTGTTTCACACACAGAGGTGCCAACAAAGAATAATATTAGCAATTTCAACAGTTGACCCTTATTATTGCAAAACAAAACTGTCGCAGTCGCGCAAATACATTAGTTCGATTTTTTTTATAGTAATGTTTTGAAATGGTATCAGGAAATAGGAAATCGATTAGTTTCGCCACAAAAATTTAAATTATAGATTGCCAAGCATAAATCGAACGATTCATATATGTTCCAAAAGGCCTTAACGAGGCCTTTGTGTTACTTTGAGGTTTAATAATAATAAGAAGAACATTTTTAAAAAAGTACAGTTTTTTTTTTCTTGGAACACATCTTAGGTTTTAAATATAATTTTTTTTTTTCTAATTGCACAATTTTTTTAAGAACTGATCTACCATCATCATGTAAAAAGAGAATCAAGTGTATATTGTGCTCATATATGTACATACAGTTGTGCTATATACGAGGCAGAACTAAGTTTGCATTGTTTAATTTCTATGAATATATCTCGAATAGTTCAATTCAATAGAGACAACGACCAAATTTTTTGCATCTAAAGGAAAGTATTAATATCAATACCTGCAAGGAAGAATGTATTAAGAGACATTCCCAAAATTAAAAAAAAAAAAAATAAGCACACATCTATTTAGTAAACACGTTAGCTACCTACAATTCTCTTTCTCTCTAGTTTTATTTTTGTATGTGAGAGAATCATATAATTGAAACATGACACATAGTGCAAAACTTTAGTTGAATGAATATGCATAGTTGGCATAGTATAATGAACATAGTTTACCAAGTAGAACTCTGCCCTCTTTTAACCTTCCCTTATGCAGTAAATTTATTTATTTATTAGAATGTAGTAAGAATAGAACTAAAATATAAAGAAAAAACTACTTATAAAAAAATACGTAGTATCTTACTTGGTAATTAAAAGTGAAGTTACATCTCTAACTTAGAAATCATGAGCGGTATTCAAAATCTGGAGTACTTTTATGCAGTAACTATTTTCAAAGAACATTTTTACCACAGATTGTAAACGCTGTTATTGTGAAATTTTCTATTTGTAACACTTGTATTATTTAACAGACGAAGAACATAAAAAACATATCATGTAGCCAGAATGCATGCTTATTATGTATATGTTTGTATGCAATGAATCTGAAGTATAGCAAAAAACTTAAATCCACACAATTTTATTAAATATGTTTGTAAGTAAAGCCATTTCAACCATTTCCTTGCAAAGATTTGTGAAAAAATAGGCCAAGATGAAAAAACTCAGAGCTATTTCCAAGCAGAAAAAAATATTTTTAATATCCATAAAATTGGCTTTATTTTAAAGATAATTTTTTTATCTTTAACGAAGGGGACGAAGGACATAAAGTAAAGTTTGTGACAGTTGCAGGTGCATCCATGTTCGATCCCTTCGCTTCTATGTCTCAAGTCGGAACACAGCCTTCTCGTGGCGTCCCCTGGATAACAATCTGACACCCGTCAGTGAGCTAACTAATGTATGCGGCGGGTTTCTCCGTGGCCCTGAATGAATGTGTGTAGGACTTGGACCCACCACGTCAAAATATTTCCCCAATGAATCCTCAAAATAAGCCTCGGATAAAGAACCCCTCTAATGTTGACGACTCCCGCAAACACCCAAAGGACAACGATTTGCGGATATGCACCTGGAATGTCCGAACCCTCTACAGGGAATGTGACTCTATCCAGCTGGTGGATGTCCTCCAACAATATAGAGCTGACATCACCGCTATACAGGAAATACGATGGACGGGACAGGGTTGCTCCAAAAGAGCATCTTGTGATATCTACTACAGCTGTCATGCGTGGAGACACGAATTTGGTGTTGGATTTGTGGTTGGGAAGAGATTGCGTCGCCCAGTCTCGAGGTTCACGTCCGTAAATGAGCGATAAGGCAAAATTCTTCAACATCAACCTAATTTGTGTCCATGCCCCGACGGATGAGAAGGATGAAACGACCAAAGATGACTTCTACGAGCTCCTCGGCAAAATTTATGAGCATTGCCCCCGCCACGATATTAATATCGTGTTGGGCGACTTTAATGAAAACGTGGGCAAGGTGTCTCTTTGGTCCGACGAAGACAACGGTATGAGACTGATCGACTTCGCCGCCGCACGAAACATCACAGTTAGGAGCCACTTGGCGGTCCCCTGATCAAAACACACGAAACCAGATTGATCACGTTGTGATTGACGGAAGGCACGCTTCCACTGTACTAGACGTACACACAATACGTGGTGCAAACATCGACTCAGACCACTAATTGGTTGCAGCCAAGGTCTGCAAACGTATATATGTAGCAAATCGCGTACGGGTAGGTACAAAGAGAAAGCTGGATGTCGAAAAGCTGCAATCACAACAGACAGCCGAAGTCTTCGCCAACCAACTCGCACACCTCCTATCGCAAAACGCCCCTCAACTTGATGATATATGTGCGCAGTACGACTGTCGAAGAGATGCTAGGCTACCACAGTCGACAGAGAAATATGTGGTACGACCAAGAGTGTCGCGATGCTACTGAAGCGAAAAACGATGTTTACAGAGTCACCATGCAGTGAGTTGCAACGCGAGCTGCTAAAGAGCGATACAGAGAGTTGAGGAGGGAGGAGAAACGTCTTTTCAGGCGCAAGAAAAGAGATGAAGAAAGACGCGAGTTCAATGATATCGAAATGTTGCGGGACAGGAACGAAAGAATGAGACGCCTGACTGATGGTTTGAAGACCGGGGCCTCTTCCTGCAGGGATGAAGACGGAAATCTGGTGACAGATGTTCAGGGCATAATGAGATTATGGAGGGAGCACTTTTCGCAGCTAGTTAATGCCGATGACGGCAATAATCCCGCCACTGTGGAATCTACTCCAATCACTGACGGCGTTGAAGTACCGCCGCCTGACTATTGCTCGGCTGAAAAATAATAAGGCTGCAGGTGCAGATGGCCTACCTGCTGAGTTGTTTAAGACCGGAGGAGAAGAACTCAAAAAACGCATGCGTGAGCTTCTATGAAGAATATGGTCGGATGAAAGCATGCCAAGTGATTGGAATCTCAGCGTACTCTGCGTAATCCATACGAAAGATGATTCCACGATCTGCGCCAACTACAGTGGGATAATAATATTAATATTGCATATAAGGTTCTATCGAGCGTACTGTGCGAAAGACTGAAGCCCATCGTCAACAAATTGATTGGACCTTATCAGTGTGGCTTCAGACATGGTAAATCTACCATCGACCAGATATTCACACTACGCTAAATCCTGGAAAAGACCTGAGAAAAACAGATCGACACCCATCATCTATTTGTCGATTATAAAGCCGCCTTCGACAGCACGATTAGGGATCACTTGTACGCCGCAATGTCTGATTTTGGTATCCCTGCAAAGCTCATTCGTCTTTGCAAAATGACACTGACCAACACCACCAGCGCAGTGAAAATTGGGACAGACCTCTCCGCACCATTTGATACCAAAAGAGGTTTCAGACAAGGTGACTCCCTATCGTGCGACTTCTTTAACCTTATGCTGGAGAAAATAATTCGAATAACAACAACAAAACAGTATCCACAGTCTCGCAGCAGAACGGTAATGCTGTTGCTATATTTTCGTTATCCCTCCTATCCCTTTCGTTGGCGCTACATAATCGACATTGATAAACTGAAGTTCATTGTGGTAAAGGCATAACACTTGCTACAATGGCTGTCTATCTTTTTATTGGTGTCCTGTGATTGCATTCCCTGCTTCTTGTATTGTTTTAACTTTGTTTAGGCTTATAAATGTCGGGGAATTTTAGTATAGATTTTTGTGAAATTCACGGACTTAGATCGAATTTCTTCTCTGTCTATGCATTTATAAACCACCATAAATCCCATATAATGACACTAGGTAAGACACAGGTATGTGAGCGTACAGATTCACTGAATATCGGTATCGGGTATCGGCTGGTGTCATTATTCTCCCATCACAGGGGTCTTGCCCTTTTTATTAATGAGGATGTCGCGTACCAGTGCCAGCAAGAACTTTTGGTCTTTTCTAATGAGAGTAAAGATAATTATTCTCTGCCACCTGGCGATCAACCACTGCCCGTTACCGAATCTATATCTTGTGCTATGCCTGAGATACATTTTCGAGGACGAGTAGTTAAAAGAGGTCTTGCAAATGTTAACATAAACAAGGCTTCGGGACCCGATGGCATTTCAGCCCATGTATAGCGAGCTTGTATTTCATACAGAACTGGTGTATTTCCGTCTTGTTTGAAAGTTGCCAATGTCCAACCAGTTCCTAAAAAGGGCAAGACTACAGACCCTGCGAAGTATCTCCCCATCGCAATCTGTTCTACGCTGTCTAAAGTCATAGAAAGTGTAGGTAACTTCTACTTGGTAAAACGAATTGCTCAATGACCGCAAATATGGTTTTCGTCTAAATCGCTCTACGGGCGATCTCATGGCGGTCCTCACCGAGCACTGGTACCATAGTGTCCAGGGCTTTGGTGAGAGCAAGGAAGTTGCTCTGGATATTTCAAAGGCGTTTGACAGAGTGTTGCGTAAAGCACTGGTGTCAAAACTGATTGCGCATAGGGTCGGGAGTAACTTCACACAATGCGCGTAAGACCCAATGTTGTCTGTTATCTCACAAATGCGGAATGAGGAATGTGAGGATGTGATAAGAGGAGTGTGGAATTGGTGGATAATTTCTATTTTTCCGACAAATATAAGATGGTAATTACAGAAATCGGTGTCAAATTTTATATGAATTGTTTGAATAGCAACCAGGAGCACAGAAATAACGAACAAGTATAAATGGAAAACATTTTTTAATTAATTTAATTTTTTAATTCTAATTTTTCATTTTTTCTGATATGATTTGATTTTTTTTTATAGAATTTACATAATCTACCATTAAATTATGTATGCACAAGCGATGGAAATTGTTTATGTTTTTTATCATCTCTTGCTATCACAAATATTTGGAGTATATCTTTTATGATATATGAGGTTATTTGTTTTTCTTATAGATTTATAATATTTGGTTTCCTATATCAACAGGAGAACAGAAATAACGAACAAGCATAAATGGAAAACATTTTTCAATTTTTAATTTCTTATAGAAAAGAAATTGTTTGTGTTTTTCATCATCTCTTGCAATTTAATATATTTGTGCACAGTATAATTCATAAAATTGCAGGATATAGAATTTACATAATCTATTTTTAAATTATGTGTGCACAAGCTGTGATTTGTAGAAATTTTCTATAAATGTCCAACCAACAAAACTTTAAACTTCATATATTTCTTATCTGTTTAATAAGACTGAAGTATTTTCTGTGTTTTACTGTGTTTAATAAAGTAAAATATTGTTGAAAAAAGAACATTACTTCATACGCTCATGAGCATTTGTATCTAAAAATTTGTATCTATTAAAAAAAAAAACAATGCGCGATAAAAACATTGCATCGTATTCTGTAGGAGTTTTGTGTTTAATAAAAAAAAATATTTAAAAACAATTCGCGATAAAAACATTAATTTGTATTAACCAAAATATTAAAAAAAAAAATTAATTTTTACACTCCATATTGAACACGTGAAATAACCATAACGCACACCGCGTTGCAGGTTGATGAACCCATAGAAAATATTCGAAATAATGTAACTGCAATTAACACATTACAATTGGATGACCCCACATCAAACAGTGAGATAATATCAAGTTAAACTTTAAATCGAATTTAAAAGAAATTCGAAATAGTGCGGATATTTTAAGCACTTTCAAAAAAAATTGTGTGAATTTAGAAACAAAAAGAACACAGGGAATCGGATTCCGTAGGAACATTTTTAGATTTTAGTTGCTTGGAAGTGAATAAGGCTGTGACATATAAAATGTGCAATGAGAACGTAATTGAATGCATACTTGCGCACAAAATAATTGCATTCTTGAAATTGAAGACAAATTGTTTATTATTAGAATAATAGAATAAAAAGTTATAGGATAAAGAATTTAAATCCATACAATTTAAAAGCTATAGATTTTTTTAACGTAATTCACAATAAAATATCTGATTTTCTAGATAACTTTTTAAGCGATCTTATAGCGTGCAAGTACAACATTGAGTTGTATTGTGTTCATAAAATATACGGGCGATGATAGTGAAGACTCGTTTGAAAATAATAACATGGAATCAAGTTTAAAGACATTTCAAACGAAAATTATAGTTTTACAAAATAGCACAGAAATATCCTCATCTTTTACAAAACAATCTGATAATAGTTTTACAAAATAGCACAGAAATATCCTCATCTTTTACAGAACAATGTTATGATATACTTAATAACAAATTAAGCGAGTTCGAAGAACGAGGTAGAGGGTTGTATCTATTTAGCATCTGCTACCTAGACATTGATTTAAATAAATATGAAGCTCTTAGAGGATCGTCATTATCGAGCTTCCAAAACAATTTAAAAATAAACATGCGTGTATTAATGTAAATAATAGAGACATCTTCTGTTTTAAGTGGGCTGTAATATCAGCATTAAAAACATTGAATTGCGCGAGTAATCCTCAAAGAGTTGGATCGTACAATATCCAAAATATAGAGGATAGTGAAATTAAAATCGAAGATTTTGTAATTAACTTTCGTGATTTAAAATTTCCGCTGAAAATCTCTGATATAAAGAGATTTGAGGAAAATAATATTGTAAGTGTCAACGTCTTTGACTGTGAAAAAAACAATTAGTTGGTCCATTTTACACAACGAAATTGGAACGAGCAACACACATTTTCATGCTGTTACTTCAAGAAGGTGACGTTAATCACTACGTTTGAATAAAACATATTTCAAGGTAAAAATGATTTCTATTTTTTGAAACCGTAAAATAATTTGTTAAAATGTATATTTTGCAATGTTTTCCTACAAAAATTTCACAATGAGGAACATCTTTCGATACGCAAAATGGAGTGCACTAGGATCGTATATAGGATGCCTGACGTTGCAAAATCCTTCATTAGTTTGAAAAATTATAATAAAACCATAGATGTACCTTTTGTAGCATACGCAGCTTTGGAATGCATTCTCCAAAGTGTGGATACATGAACTCAAAATCCGTCTTCAAGTTTTAGCAATATTATCAATAAGCACGTTCCATGTGCATTTAGTTATTATATTAAATGTTCATATAATGGTGAGTTAAGCAAACAGGTTCTTACTTACTTTACTTTTGATGGTACAACAGCCCTGGAGGGCCTAGGCCGAGCTTTTCGCATCCACTCATGTTGTGCGTGTTATATTTGTACATGAATGGAAGGGACCTACAGTTTAATGCCGAATCCGAACGGCGAAGTGAAAAGCTTTTCATAGGCAATTTTTACTCTTGTAAGTTTGCCATTGCCTGCCGAGAGGTGGTGCCGTGTAGAAAAATTATTTTTTCTACTTTTTGATTTTGCCTGTGCCGAGATTCGAACCCCGGACACTCTGCGTGCGTTGGTAGTCCAACGCACTACCACTATGCCACAGCGAACACGACAAGCAAACAGGTTCTATACAAAGGACATTATACCCCCAGTGTATTTAGCTTAGTGAACGATATTAAAGATATTTATTTCAACCATTCATCAGTTATTAAGCCGGTGAATTCTTTAACATTAGAAGAACAAAATTTTCAAATTAATAGTCAAATTTGTAATATTAGTAAAAAATTCTTAGATCAAGGTATAGTTTGAGATCATTGTCATCTAACTGGTAAATATAGATGACCAGCACTTTCAGATTGCAATTTACAATATAGAACCACGAAATTTTTCCAGATATTTTTTCATAATTTTTCCGGGTTATGATTGTCACTTATTTTTTAAAGAGTTAGCAAATATTCCAGGAGATATTACATTCCACTAAATAAGGAGTTGTATATATCAGTTTCAAAACGTGAGTGATAAGCAAACAACTGAATTAAGATTTTTAAATTCCTTCAGATTTATGTCATCAAGTCTGGAGTCATTAGCAGTTAAATCAAAATTTGAAAATGAAAATAAATTTAATTTAAATGTTAGAAAAGGAGTATTCCCTTATGAATATGTAGACTCCTGGGAAAAATTTAACGAAAATAGTCTTCCTTCTCGCGATAAATTTTTCAGAAAACTTAATAATAGTGAATGCTTTGAGGAGGACTTCAAACATGCTGAAAATGTTTGGAACACTTTCCACTGCGAATCTCTCTGGGATTATATGGAGTTGTATTTAACTTCTGTCCTCCTAATCACAGATATTTTCGAAAATTTTAAAAAAATTCGCAAAAGAATATACAATTCAGATCGCTGTCATTACTATACAGAACCTGGGCTCTCATGGGATGCGATGTTAAAAATAACTTATATAAAACTTGAACTTTTATATCTGATATAAATATGCAAACTTTTGTTCAAAGAGGGGTACGGGGGGTAGATGCAAAACCATCTATCTATCTCATGTATTTCGATGCAAATAGTTTATATGGTTGGGCTATGTCACAACCTCTACCATACTTCTCATAAATAAATGAAAATTTAAACATAAGCTATATTTTGGAGGTTGATTTGGAATATCAAAAAGAAATTCGCGATTACCACAATGATTTGCCATTTTGTGCTAAGTCAAAGCTATTGGTAGTTCTAAATTTGAAAAGTTGATACCAAATTTACCTGATAAAACCAAATACATTATACATCAGAATAATTTACTTCAATCCCTTAATAATGGTCTTGTACTACAAAAAATTCATAGAGTTCTACGATTTAGTCAAAAGTGTTGTCTGAAAGAGTACATTGATTTAAATACTCACCATAGAACTTTAGCTAAAAATGAATTTGAAAAGAATTTCTTTAAATTACTGCACAACTCAGTCTATGGAAAGACAATGGAGAATGTTGAAAAGCGAAATGACGATAAAATTGTTACTGAATGGGAGAATAGGGGAAGACATTTAGGTGAACGATCTTTGATTGCTAAGCCTAATTTCCATAGTTGCACAGTATATAGTACGAATATGGTGGCTATAAAAATGAATAAGATTCATATATGCTATGATAAACCAATGTATTTTGGTTTTTGCATACTTGAATTATCGAAGTTGAAAATGTACGATTTTCATTATGATTATATGAAGCCGAAATATAACGATAATTTATCCTTGAATTATATGGATTCATTTGTATACACAATAAAAACGAGAGATTTTTATAATGATATTTTAAATGACTTTTACTTATACTTTACTTTTAATGGCACAACAGCCAATGGAGGGCCTAGGCCGAGCTTTTCGCACCCACTCATGTTGTGCGTGTTATATTTGTGCATGAATGGAAGGGACCTACAGTTTAATGCCGAATCCGAACGGCGAAGTGAAAAGCTTTTCATAGGCAATTTTTACTCTTGTAGGTTTGCCATTGCCTGCCAAGAGGTGGCGCCGTGTAGAAAAATTATTTTTTCTACTTTTTGATTTTGCCTATGCCGAGATTCGAACCCCGGACACTCTGCGTAGTAGTCCAACGCACTACCACTACGCCACAGCGACCACCAAACTATTTTAAATGACATAGAAACTAAATTTGATACCTCTGATTATTCACATGAAAATCGCTTAAAATTTCCGCGAAAAAATAAAAAAGTTTTGTGAAAGTTTGAAAGATGAAAATCAAGGAAATATTATGAAAGAAATTGTGGGCTTAAGATCAAAAATTTATTCCATTGATGTAGAAAGTTGCAAAGAAATAACAAAGGCAAAAGGGGTTAAGAAGTCTGATTGATTACAAGGACTGTCTTTATAATAAAAAAGTATTCCGCGGATGTATGTATTCATTTAAATCAAAAATGCATACATATAATGTATGTACAAGCGTTGAATAAAGTAACTTAAAGTTGCAATGATGATAAAAGATATAAAAGATAAGATCTGATGAAAAATATTTCACTTTTATTTAGTTAAAAATGAATTACTATTTATTTTATTGTACATATTTATTTGATATTTGTTATTTGTTAATCATTAAATATGAAAAGCTAAGCCTGGGCTATTATGTCATTAAAAGAAAAAGAGGTAATAAAATGTTGAATAATTATAAATATCTGTATTTTATTTGTGATGATGATGAGTGAAGTAAGTATTACAATTTCAGATTGAACAATTAATTCTTGAAAAGACTAACTCTTAAAATTATTCTTTATTGCGATTTCAAAATTTTTGCGAAATGCCAGTTGGACGACTGTGTTTAATTGTTTTGTAAATCTCCAACTTCTTCGAATCCGATAGATGTATATGTGGAATTACACACAACATTTAAAATTTGAATGGACAGCTGTTCAGTATAAAAGGCGACAGAGTCATCAGATTTCGCGCGCCGTAAAAATAACTGATGTTTAGCATTCAAGATTATTTTATTATAATCTTCAGCAAATCCTAAAATAATTTTCAACGGGATGCAGAAGTTAAAATTTCCTTCGGTTGGTGTTAGTTCTTTGATAGTTGGCCATCCCGTATTCTGCAATATTTTGCTTTCATTAATGTTTAGAGAAACAAAATTTTTCATTGTTGTACTAACTCCCAAATTACATGTACGATCAATTTCCATACCTTTCAATTCATAGCGAATTTCATAGAATAAAAATCCAATGCAGTTATTTTTGAATTTAATATTGTTTAAAATTTTTTTGCTGGTCTATAGTTATTAATCCATCAATAAAAATAAAACTCTCGCTGGGTAAAATGTAAAGATCCTGATGATGAATTGGTATACGGATTTCATCACTGCTGTTAAACGATTGTAAATATGATGAGTAGATAAAATATTATTTTTTGATGACAGTATCATCATGAAAAGGTTTTTGTAGAATGTTGACTATTTCACTCATAATGTTGCTTTATTTTAAATCCCAATGACTTTAAAAATTCCTTATTTGATTTTGATATTTCTTGATTTTTTGATTAGCTCTTGTTTTTCTGACTTCACTTGTTCGTTTGACAGTTGACGTAGAACTAACAAAAAGCATATGCTTCGTAAAACTTTTATTATAAATAATCATTCTATTATCGGTTTAAATTGAATTCGAAGAGTAATTGTTTCTCCACGGAAATTTATTAAATCACCGTCTTGATCAACCAGCTTAACTGATCAACCAGTTTGAGATTAAGTCCTTTGCCCATAGCTATTGCTTCAATAGGAGGGCCTGGGGCGTAGGACACAGGGTAAAGTTCGTGATAGTTGCAGGTGCGTCCATGTTCGATCCTGTGATATCTACTACAGCTTTCATGCGTGGAGACACGAATTTGGTGTTGGTTTTGTGGTTGGGAAGAGACTGCGTCATCTAGTCTCGAGGTTCACGGCCGTGAACGAGAGCCTAGCCGTTATCCGCATCAAGGCAAAATTCTTCAAAATCAGCCTAATTTGTGTCCATGCCCCGACGGATGAGAAGGATGAAACGACCAAAGATGACTTCTACGAGCTCCTCGACAAAACTTATGAGCAATGCCCCCGCCACGATATTAAAATCGTTCCGTCCGTCGACGGAAGGCACGCTTCCACTGTACTAGACGTACGCACAATACGTGGTGCAAACATCGACTCAGACCACTACTTGGTTGCAGCCAAGGTCTGCACACGTATATGTGTAGCAAATCGCGTACGGATAGGTACAAAGAGAAAGCTGGATGTCGAAAAGCTGCAATCACAACAGACAGCCGAAGTCTTCGACAACCAACTCGCACTCCTCCTATCATAAAACACCCCTCAACTTGATGATATATGCGCGCAGTGGACGCACATTTCCCGCTCCATGCGTACGGCTGCCGGAGAGGTGCTAGGCTACCACCGTCGACGGAGAAATATGTGGTACGACCAAGAGTGTCGCGATGCTACTGAAGCGAAAAACGATGTTTACAGATTCACCCGGAAGTCAGTTGCAACGCGAGCTGCTAAAGAGCGATATAGAGAGTTGAGGAGGGTAGAGAAACGTCTTTTCAGGCGCAAGAAAAGAGATGAAGAAAGACGCAAGTTCAATGCTATCGAAATGTTGCGGGACAGGAACGATGTCCGAAAATTCTTTGAAAGAATAAGACGCCTGACTGATAGTTTGAAGACCGGGGCCTCTTCCTGCAAGGATGAAGACTGAAATTAGGTGACAGATGTTCAGGGCATAGTGAAACTATGGAGGGAGCACTTTTCGCAGCTACTTAATGCCGATGACGGCAATAATCCCGCCATTGCGGAATCTACTCCGGAAACCCCAATCACTGACGGCGTTGAAGTAGCGCCGCCCGACTATGAGAAGGTCTTAACAGCCATCGCTCTTCTGAAAAACAATAAGACTGCAGGTGCAGATGGCCTGTCTGCTGAGTTGTTTAAGACCGGAGGAGAAAAGCTCAAAAACGCATGCATGAGCTTCTATGATTGGAACCTCAGCGTACTCTGCCCAATCCATAAGAAAGGTGATTCCACGAGCTGCGCCAACTACAGTGGGATAAGCCTTCTTAATATTGCATATAAGGTTCCATCGAGCGTACTGTGCGAAAGACTGAAAATCGTCAACAAACTGATTGCACCTTATCAGTGTGGCTTCAGGCCTGGTAAATCCACCATCGACCAGATATTCACACTACTCCAAATCCTGAAAAAGTTCCGAGAAAAACAGACCCATCATCTATTTGTCGATTATCAAGCCGCCTTCGACACCACGATTAGGGATCACTTGTACGCCGCAATATCTGATTTTGGTATCCTGGTATACCTGCAAAGCTCATTCGTCTTTGCAAAATGACACTAACCAACACCACCAGCGCAGTGAAAATTGGGACAGACCTCTCCGCACCATTTGATACCAAAAGAGGTTTCAGACAAGGTGACTCCCTATCGTGCGACTTCTTTAACCTTATGCTGCAGAAAATAAATCGAGCTGCGAACATCGACATCTCTGGCACTATCTTCTACAAGAGTGTCATGCTGCTAGCATACGCTGATTATATTGACGCCCTCTCTTGACTGACGACAATAACGCTCTATAAGTCCCTCATTCTTCCCGTCTTAATGTTTGGATGTATGGCGCAGAGACGTCGACATTGACCATCAATGATGAGAGGGTGTTAGGAGCGTTCGAGAGGAAGATACTCCGTAAGCTCTACGATACAGTATACGTGGACGACGTGTATCGTATAAGATAGAACGATGAGCTATATGAGCTGTACGTCGACACTGACATAGTCAAGAGTATAAAAATCCAGCGGCTGGGTCATGTTGAGCGAGTGGAAGAAAGCGCTCCGGCTAGGAGGGTGTTTTATTCGAACCACGGTGGAGGAACACGCAGAAGGGGACTTCCTGAAGGTGCAGGGCAACCTGACTGCACTTGGCCTTATTAACTGGCGCCAGCGCGCGCATAGCAGAGGCGACTGGCGAAGCTTTATAGAGGCTGCCAAGACCGATCATCGGTTGTAGTGCCAGTTAAGTAAGTAAGTAAGTATTGCTTCAATAGTTTTGTTGTGAGGGTTTGCTTCTTTTAATTGATCCCTTGCAGATTTTGATGAATTAATCCAACACTTGCTGCACTAGGTACTACTGCACCAAGAGCTGATAATCCAGCAAAGAGGGGAACCAACTTTAGGTATTGGTATTATTCGCGGTATTTTAACGGTTGTTTTTTTTTCCAAAAGTTTTTCTCGCTGCTGCTATGGCACTTTTAATATCATGTGATTTTCTTATAAACTTTTTAGCTTTTTGAATTGCTATATTAAATAGTTTCCTTAAAGAAGCATTATTCTTTTATTTTGTTGTGATACCCATACCCAACTTAACTTTAGTTTTCATAGCGTTTGTTACTAACCAAGCTACTGCTCTCTCGCCAATCCTACTGTCTTTAGATTTAACGCGATTCCAAGCCTTTTTTTGTAATATGACCTGCTATATGTCGTTTTTAAATATCTTAATTTTGTGAGTAAGCAATATCGTGATCTTTACAGGCTGCATCTAATGGATTTATACCTTTATCATCTCTCTGAAAACGTTTGTTTAGCTTTGTGCCAGGTTCACAATATTGATATCCAGGTACATGAAGTTCGACCGGTAATTTGTTTATATAAAGTATTGACAAAAACCCTTTCCCTTCACGTGTTCGGTTCCGACTGTTAGGATATTTATAAAAACGCTTCATATTAAATTGTTTATTCTTTAAAGTACGCTCAATAAATGAAGATAATATTTCCGTATATATATATGTATTTATTGAGCGTACTTTAAAGAATAAACAAATTAATATGAAGCGTTTTTATAAATAACCTAAAAACATATATATATATATATATTTTAATAAAAATAGATAAAAGTCAACGATGCGATTAATTAAGCAAAATCAGATAATAACAGTTAGAAATCTTGATCAAGCTAGAGAAAAAATTCTAGTTTGGTAAAACATAGTGCATTACTACCAAATAGTATAATATCACTTTATGACCATCAAATTGTGGGAAGACAAACGGGCTCTTGAATTTAATAGAAAATCCTAATAGTCTTAAATTTGAAAATATATATGTATATTCAAAAGTCTTCTATCAACCGAAATATGAATATCTCCAACAATTGCTATCTTCAATTAAAGGTATAGAATATTTCACGTTTTCTGAAAATAGTGATGTTCTTACACCAGAAAATGCTAAACGTAATTCCATTTATTTGATGATGTAGCATGTGAGAAGCAAAATAAAATTATTTTGCATGATATTGATAGTTTATATTTATGTCAAACATACACAAATGTTCCTAAACATTTAATACGAGATAATGCAAATTTTATTATTATATTTAAACAAGATATGAATATGAAACATATTTATATTTCCGTGAAATATGCTTTGAATGCTGGAAGGATAAATATGGTTCCTTGGTGATAAGTAAGGATGATAAAATTGATGTATCCAGATACAGAAAAGGATTTGATGTTTTAAAAACATTTGATAAAACATTTGACAAATTTAATTTTTAATCAGTTCTCATGCTGTAATTATAATTCATTCACTTAAAAGCTGATTTGAGACCTGTTTTTGAGCTGTTAAAAAGAATGAAAAAGTGCTTAAAGAAATTATAAAAACTAGAAATATAATAAAACAGAAACACAAGACCTTGAAAAAAGACCTTGGTAAATCAAAAACAGGAGCATTCTTTCAGTCAACTTTTAAGCCAATAACAAAACCCTTAAAAGAATTTGTTGATGCATCGGGGAAAAATATTATGATATAACCAGATGAAGCAGTTTTCAGTGACGAGTTAAACTATAAGAAGCTTAAAACGACATGCTCTAAAGTCGCTTAAAGCATTTGACGACACTTTTGCAACGCCTAATCAACCATATAAACCCGATGAAATTAATGTTTCAATCAACTGCATAATTTAAGTCTTTACTTACTTTTAATGGCACAACAACCCATGGAGGGCCTAGGCCGAGCTTTTCGCATCCACTCATGTTGTGCGTGTCATATTTGTACATGAATGGAAGGGACCTACAGTTTAATGCCGAATCCGAACGGCGAAGTGAAAAGCTTTTCATAGCAATTTTTACTCTTGTAGGTTTGCCATTGCCTGCCAAGAGGTGGTGCCGTGAAGAAAAATTATTTTTTCTTTTTGATTTTGCCTGTGCCGAGATTCGAACCCCGGACTCTCTGCGCAGCAGTCCAACGCACTACCACTACGCCACAGCGACCACAATTTAATTTAAGTCAATTAGCAGATAAAAATGACCCTAACCATGTGTTTGGATTACATAAAGACAGTGACGGTATATGGAGAATTGGAAATGCTTCTAAATGCTTCCTTCTAAATGATGATAAATAATAAAAAGTGGCATCTAACACCAGGATTATATCAACTATTATTTTATAAAACTCCTACAGAATATGCTAATGAACTACCTAAGTATCAAAATATTATCAAAAATCTTATAAATAATCAATCTAACGAATATCATGGAGGAAGCGGTTTAATGCAATTAAATAAAAAAAAAGTTTACTATATATATTGGATTGATGTTAATGAGTTAGTTGTTAGGTTACGTTTTCTAATATCATCAAAACGTGCTGAACAAAATAATCATAATAATGAAATAAATTCTATTATCGAAGAACTGAAAGAAGAAGGAATTAAGTATAAAATAAATTAATCTACATTTTAAAAATATATGCCATTTTCCCGATGAGTTTCTAATAAGAATAACTATAAGGAGCGAGGACCAATTGGTCCACGTGGCTATGGATTCAACTTAACTAATGATGATAATTTTGATTTAAGATATTAATGTATTCAGAATTTAGGTGAACCACTAAAAGAACATGATGCTACAACAAAAAAATTTGTTGACGAACAATTCAATTTATGATCACAAAATTGTAACCACAACAAAATTGTAATTGAATATCAACGGGTTACTAACTGAAGTACTTCAAATACTTAGACAAGAACATAATCAATTGAAAGGAATCCTTGAAGAATTCATTGATAATAAACTATTAACCTACACAAATTATAACGATGACAAGGTATTAGAAAACTATATATTCCATCGAAAAAATATAGCAAAATTTTAAACATGAGTAAAAGACAATTAGTCGAATAGCTACACAAACAAGCTAGTAAACATTTTAAACGTCGTAGGGTGATAATAAAAGGTATAGATGACTTATGGCAAGCAGATTTAGTTGAAATGGGAAACTTTTCATCATATAATAAAGGATATCGGTATCTTCTTACAGTAATAGATTGCTTTTCAAAATTTGCGTGGGCTGTAGCCCTAAAATAAAATAATATAAAATAATTTTTTGATGGTTATGTCTTTGGAAGAATTTATGTAGTCTAAAAATTTGTATAAAAGATCTATGCGGATGAATCCAATCTTCAGTTTCTAACTAGCATACTAATATTAAAATAGTAATGATGTTGAACGCAATTGAAGATATTAACTGTAAAAATAAGAAGCATCTGCTTTCCATTAAAGATATGGATGACAATCGCCCATATACAGTGATTGGTGTTGTCCGTAAAATTACACCATATGAAATGAGACTAGAAATGGAGCTTGCAGAGTTTCGTGTAATTCTTCCTGAACGATTCACTGAAGTTTTGGAGACAGGTAGTTTCGACATAATTCTTGTTTAACGTCTGAAAGGCAGTTTTTTGTACACTCTGTTCGTCTTTGGAATGCACTTCCTAATAGTTTAAGATCTGGTAATAATGCTGTGCAATTCAAAAATAAACTAGCTTTATTCCTTTCTTCGCTGTAATAGGAAATAATGAAATATATCGTGTTATTAAAATTTTTACGAATAGATGAATAGATGTTTAATGTTTAATTTTAAAGTAAAGTTTAAATTTGTATGTCATGCAATATATATTATAAGTCGTATTTAATCTTGTTTACGCTACATGCTGCCGGTATTGCTAATAATGTTTTAAACTTTGTTGTGCCGGTTTTCGAAAAATAAATAAATAAATAAATAAATAAAGCCACAACAAATGGAGGAAAAACTTATAATTTATTTTTTTTTACTTTTTGATTTTGCCTGTGACACCACAGCGACCATTCTTTTTTTTTTGTGAAATCATTTATTACGAGAATTAAAATTAGTTTTCTTTGTTATCCTGTAATACAATTTCATTAGTTTTTCAGCAGTTCCATTTATATGACATCTGCAAGTGTCTGGTCCTTCCACAGCATTATTAACTGACCAAGGGCAAGTTGTAATGTGATTGCCATGTTTGGAAACAATAATTGAAACATTTTCCTTTATTTCTAAGTCAGCTTGTACATCTATCAATTGTCTCCTATGCTCGTCGAGACTATAAAATTAGATTCGATGAGAAAATCTTTTATTTTGTTACTTTGCATTGTCAAAAAAACTTCTGTCTTATTAAAGAGATCGGAAATATATGAAGTTTAAAGCTTCGCTAACCAAACTATTTAAAGAAAATTTCAACAAATCACAGCTTGTGCACACATAATTTAAAACAGATTATGTAAATTCTATGAAAAAACAAACTAATCCACATCATGTTAATGTATACTTTATCCTATTAAAAACTCCACTCGAGTCATTGAAAATGTCATTATCACCCATGCCATTTAAAGAAAAAGAATATGCTTAAGCATGATCAGATTTATGAAGTATACGAGGTAAGATAAAAGGTTAACCGTTATTTTTTTTAAATGTAGTTATTTATTCATCAACAACTATCTTGCCCCCTTACACTTATGCCAGCGTTTTTTCCAATCCTCGACATACTTCTGAAACGCGCTTTTTGGTATCGCCAACAGCTCCTGTTTCGATTTTTCTTTTATCTCCTCAATCGTAGCAAAAAGCGTTCCTTTCATTGGTGTCTTCAGTTTTGGGAAGAGGAAAAAGTCAGCGGGGGCCAAGTCCGGTGAATACGGTGGTTGAGGCATGATAACGGTTTTGTTTTTGGCCAAAAACTTACGCACAAGTGACGTTGTTTTTGCTCAAAATTTAGCAATTTTGGAACAATCTTCGCTGCCGCACGTTTCATGCCTAAAACATCCATAAAAATTGCTTGGCATGAGCCGAACGATATGCCAACATCATCAGCAACCTCTCTGATAGTGATTCGACGATTATCCAAAATCATTTTCTTCACTGCGTCAATGTTTTCATCGGTTGTTGACGTGCTCGGGCGACCAGGACGAGCATCGTCATTGACATCTTCGCGGCCTTCCTTAAACCGGTTATACCACAATTGAACTTATGTTCTGCTCATAGTAGACTCGCCAAAGGCCACAGTCAACATTTCAAATGTCCTTGCGCATTTAATTTCATTTTTTACACAAAACTGAATACAGTTTCTTTGATCCATTTTTTCGAATAGTAAAAAATCGAAGAGCACACCAAAACACGACTAACCTTTTTATCTGTCAAAAACAAACTGAAAATCCAAAATGGTTGGTATTTCCAACATATATAACAGACATGTGTACCAACATAACAGAAAAAATAATGCGAAAATCGAACATACGTAACTCACGAAATGAAAATAACGGTTATATTTTGATCACACCTCGTACTGTTGACTGAGAAAATCAAATATGTTAATTCTATATTGTTGACTGAGAAAACCAAATATTATAATTCTATAAGAAAATCAAATAACCTGCATCATGTATCATAAATAACACACTCCAAATAAATGCGATAACAAGAGATGATAAAAAACATAAACAATTTCCAATCACAGCTTGTTTAAAAATAGATTATGTAACTTCTATAAGAAAATAAAATAACCTGCATCATGTTAATGTACACTTTATCCTACTTAAAAACTTCACTGGGGTCATTGAAAATGCCATTATCAACCTTTAGAGAAAGTGAACACGCTGAAGCATGATCAGTTCTATGAAGTATACTGTTGTGCACCAATATATGCGATAGCAAGATATGATGAAAAACACAAACAATTTCCTTTCTATAAGAAATTAAAAATCAAAAAATGTTTTCCATTTATGCTTGTTCGTTATTTCTGTTCTCCTGTTGACTTAGAAAACCAAATATTATAATTCTATAAGAAAATCAAATAACCTGCATCATGTATCATAAATAACAAACTCCAAATATATGCGATAGCAAGATATGAAAAAAACATAAACAATTTCCAATCACAGCTTGCGCACACATAATTTAAAAATATATTATGTAAATTCTGTAAGAAAATATGTTCTATCAGAAAAAATGAAAAATTAAAAAATGTTTTCCATATAAAATATGACACCAATTTCTGTAATTACCACTTATATTTGTCGGAAAAATAGAAATTATCCACAATTCCACACTCCTCTTATCACATTCCTCATTCCACATTCTTCATATTAAAAATATTTAAAAATTAAAGTAGTTGTACAAAAAAAACCTTTTTTTATATCACGATTTTCTAATGACACTTCAATCAATGATAAAAGTTGAAATTGATGACCTTTCACCTTTCTGTTCTTAAGTTAAATTTTCATATCAAAAAAATATTTATTTTTTTAAATTAGTATTACGCTTGAGATGTTTGATAAATTCGTTGATATTAACTTTTGCGATTTTCTTGTGTAAATTTAAAAAACTTGCTATAATAACTGATTTTTGAAAATTATATATGTTATATAAATGTCAGAGGGTTAAATTCAAAGTTAAACAACCTATGTATCAGAAGTTTTACTTGAAATCCGCACATTATAGCTTCCACTGAAACTTGGTTAAACCATCTGTATATAAAAAAATGATAAACAACTGATGCTTTTATATCTGTAATTGTGTGAAAAAAGTACATAGATGGACACAAGCTAAATTATTGAGTACGATAATCCGCTAAATAGTAATAAAATGAGATCATAATAACAAAATAGAAAATTTACTAGTTACAAAGAAACAACGAAAAAGAAAATCAGCAAACCAGTGCAACAAAAAGTATTCAAAAGTAAGAGCTCAACAATAAAACACCAACAGTTCGATAAGCAAAGAAACATGGCGAATATCAGAAACAAATGATGACAGAACCAAGAGCAAGTGGGAATACTCCTTCGGAGCCAGGCACAAATACAGCAATGCATACAAAATTTGACGCAGCTAATGGAGCAAAATAATTGGTCGCAAAATTGAAGAGGAAATAAAGTAATTGCCTATAATCCAAGGACTGGCAAGAACGTTTTTTATTTTTTTTATTTATAGATTTAACACACAGGGTATCAATGCTGAGCATTGTGTTGAATGGAAGGAAGATTGATAGGTGGGAGGAAGAAAGAGGGAGTGTGGCAAGTGTTATGCCTTTACCACAATGAACTTCAGTTTATAAGCGTCGACTATGACACTCATGTTGTGCGTGTTATATTTGTACATGAATGGTACAGTTTTATGCCGAATCCGATCGGCGAAGTGAAAAGCTTTTCATAGGCAATTTCTACTCTTGTAGGTTTGCCATTGCCTGCCAAGAGGTGGTGCCGTGTAGAATTGTTGTTTTATTTTTATCGATCGCCAAACACTCTGAGTAACAATCCAACGCACTACCGCTACGCTACATCGACAACCATTGTATATGGAGTCGGCCACCAGAACATTAGCAAGGTACGGGGATACAGCTATCAACGTATTTCCTATAATTTTCCACACAAAAATTCAAGGGAATGCAGTAAATATTTTAAACGTAAATAGACCAGCTAATTGGGATTAATGTAAACAACGGTTAAAACAACAAACCATCCAAAGATCAACTAGTTATCACAAAGGAAATTGGCGTTTTGAAAGTGAGTAGTATACAAGAGTTCGATATTAAAAGGTTTCGTAGAGTATATATCGGAATATGCTGCTTTTGAGGAGAATGGAAGGATAATGTTAGATATTTTTAGCGGAATGATTTTACATAAAGTAAAGGAGTTAGTATCAGGTGCACTGGCATATGAAATTATGTCAAAAGCGAATTGAAGACAAATTAGATATGTAATAAATAGTTTTATTGGACAAGATGAAGGTAATTTAAGTATAAGACTTATGAATAATAATTATAATAATAAATATGTTGAGAACCGCAAACACAATTACAATTTGCGAAATATTGTCTCACATCAAAGGAGGAACAACTAAAGCACACAATACAGAAATGCCAGTGAACAACAAAGATCAAATAGTTATACTAACCATATACAGCAACCTAATATAGATAGTGTCAAGCGCAACCAAGTTTTGGTAATAATATACAACAACCTCAACAATTTAGACATAATATAATCACAAGCATACTACACAAACAAGAGTAACAAATACAAGTCACAAGTTGTGGACGTCATCAATAGAGCCGAAGCAATTCTAATATAAGCTTACATTCCAAAAAAAATTTTATACGATAATGATTACAATACTTGAAAGTTTATATTCTTGTATCCCCTTAGTTTATTCAAAATTGCACCAGTCGATTCAGTCGATAGAAGACATAAAAGAGAATTCGCGGCGAGAATTGAAGTCCTTTCCAGTAAGGGGCTTCTTTGAAGGAGATACAATAAATTTGACTAAATAAATATTGTGTGTTTTATTGACCGCTTCCCTGTGCTTTTTTGACAGAATGTAAATTAGTGTAAGTCTCCATCCTAAACTACCAATATTTTCGAATTTTATAAAATTTATGATTATATAACTTCTTTTTTCTTCTTTTAATGGGACAACAGCCCATGAAGGGCCTAGGCCCTTCTGTTATCACTATCACGATATAGGCTTCCCAATAACGAAAGAACAACTAATTGGCTGTGTTGCAAATGTAATAAATCAGCTGAAGCGCCCAAATAATTTTGACAATGGGCGATATTGGTATGAAGGGTTTTTGAAAAGAAATCCCACCCTAAGCCTGCGTTCCTCAATGCTTAACTGCGGCTCGTGCATATGTGACAGAACAGAATATAAAGGCTTGACTTTACAGTGTTTGCACCTACATGCATAACAGTAATTATCTTGAAGCCTTGGAAGAACCGTCCAGGATTTTGAATTATGACGAGTCAGCGTTTTTCTTGTATCCAAAAGGCCATGCTGTGCTGACTAGAAAAGGAACAAAAACAGTTTATTTCAGATCAGGTAAAGATGATGAAGAATGCCTAAAATTGTATTTTGGTTCTTCACGTACAAACCCCTTTCACCTAACATACTTGCAATATACCCGCGGTTGGTACCTAAGTTTAGTACATCAGCTGTCTCCTGACAGTTGGCGTGTCGACCTTACTCCACCAGTTCCTAAATTTCATCGGCTTTTTCAGTGACTTTCAGTGAATCTTTGATATCGAAATTTCTGAAACGGAATCGAGCAAACCACTGCTGGGTTCGGCATTCATTCACAGCATCCTCACCGTAAACCGCATAAAATTTTTGACATAGAAAACCGAATAAAAATCTAAGAAGTCAGAATTCCGAATATCCTTCAAAAATGCTTTGTTTTGGCCTGAACCTCCATGTTCAAGCACAAATACGAAAAATATTAAAAGGAAGCTCACAATACCTTCAGTATATATGGGGTATCAAAAGCGCATAGATGAATGAAACGAAGCAAATTGGAGAAAATTGCTATGGGGAAAAAAACAAAATATTACCTAAAGAAGATTTAGAAGGATTGAAGAAAAACTTCTCATGTAGTAAAGAACTTTAGCCAAGGAGACTCTGTCGTAGTGTAATAAAAACCATGAAAATTAGGGGTCATAACTGATGTGGGTCAGGAAAGATATTTTGGTATATGATGACATTGAGGTTATCAAAAAAATTAATTCTCTTGTGGCATTAAATATAAGTATGTCATAATTGATTTAAAATAAACTATTGTAAAATTGTAATATATAACATAACATAATATATAATTGTAATATGTAACATATGCACATTGTACATATGTATGTACCTATTGCAACCACTTTCAAGTACATTTAATTTCATTTTTAAATAGGTTAAACTCTAGGAGCAGCCTGATATTCTTCTATTCTTTATTGTTATATTTTTTATTATGTTTATGTTTTAAGTTTAAAAATATATCAATTTTTATAAAACCGTTTTTTTTTAAAAAAGGCTAAAAATCGCTTAAATGTTTCACTGAATAAGTTTAATTAAAAAAATTTTAGTACGGAATCAGCTGCATTTTAAGGTTGTTAAAAATTAATAATAAATATTTCAAGTAGTAAAATTATTTATATATTTTTGACCCATATACAAATGTACATACATATATAAAAACAAAAGTCAAGTAACACAGGGAACTAACAATTTTTAGCTTGTTGTCGTTTACCTGATTAAAATTTCGTTTTTAAGATTTAAAGGGTTTAGTGGCGGTCATTTTAAATAATAGTGAAAGTCTTCTACTTATTATTCGTGTCAAAAACCTCAATGAATTATGAGTAAGTACTAGAAGTAAATGAAGTTCAGCTACAATAAATAAAAGACCTAAACGAAAAAGAAGCAATTATTATTGAGAACTTATTAAGAAAATGACAAGGATATATTTTACCAATTCCGTTGTACATAAAATTAAAAAAAAAAAGAATTCAAATGATGGAAATGGAAAGGCAGAGCGAATATAGTACTCCAATTATAATAATCTTAAAGAAAAAATATGAATGCGGCTTACAAAAATTTGGAATTGTCGTGGACTATATACGGTTAGATGAAATAACCTTTTCAGACAAATACCCATTACCAAATGTAGATGATATCCTTGATAACTTGGGAGTGCTCAATATTTTATCACGATAGATTTTTAGCTAAAGGATACCAACAAATTTTGATGGCGAGAGAAGATGTAGAAAAACATCTTTCGTTACCGCTTGTGGGCTATATGAATGTTAAACAATACCGTTTGGACTAAAGAAGGCCCCGGCAACTTTTTAACATTTGATGAATAAAATTTTGAGAGAATACATTAATAAAATCTGTATTGTTTATCTAGTTGGCACACTCGTATTTTCTACAATACTACACTGGACATAAGAATTCATTAACTAAGATTTTCATTAAACTTTAAAATTTAATTAAGATTTAAGCAGAACCCTCTATTTTAAAATCAATTACTGACAAAGGATGGCATGAAACCAAATCCAAAAAAGTTGATACAATTATGAAAATTGCCATACCACACAGAAAGAAAATTAAAAGGATTTCTCGGTATGACGGGTGTGGTTGTCGGAAACCTTGAAACATAGAATTTTATTTGTATGTATGTATATGTAAGCCTCCATGGGCTGTTGTGCCATTAAAAGTAAGTAAGTATATGTAAAAATTCAACAAAATATAATCACGCCGCCCAAGCCTAGCGAAATCTTTATTCTTTGTCTACTTTATTTTTTGTCCACTATATTCTTTGTCCATACTTTACTTACTTTTTTTTTACTTTTAATGGCACAACAGCCCATGGAGGGCCTAGGCAGAGCTTTTCGCATCCACTCATGTTGTGCGTGTTATATTTGTACATGAATGGAAGAGACCTACAGTTTACTGCCGAATCGGAACGGCGAAGTGAAAAGCTTTTCATAGCAATTTTTACTCTAGTAGGTTTGCCATTGCCTTCCAAGAAATGGTGCCGTGTAGAAAAATTATTTTTTTTACTTTTTGATTTTGCCTGTGCCGAGATTCGAACCCCAGACATTCTCCGTAGCAGTCCAACGCACTTCCACTAAGCCACAGTGACCATATCAGCAATGCACCCAAAAAGTTATACCCATTGCCCAAGCTCGGATGATTGCCGATCTATCCCATGATTCCGGAAGGTCTGCAAAATATGCCTCTACGCCTGCTATACATAGCTTCTTCATTCGACGAAAAACGCTTTCCACGAAGTAACTGTTACAGGTTTCGGAACAGGTAGTAGTCGCTGGGAGCCAAATCTGATGAATATGGTTGATGGCCAAGCAATTCGTACTTTAATTCCTTGAATTTAGCCATTATCAAAACAATTGTGTGAGGACGTGCGTTGTGTTTTAATGAAAAAGTTTTTTTTCTTCATTAAAACGGGTCTTTTTTTCGCGAAATACTGCATCTAGTTTATCCAAAAGGTTCAATAGTATTTTGAGTTTACTTTTCTCAAGATAATCTATCAACAAAATCCCTTTTGCATCCCAGAAAACAGTAGCCATAACCTTTTTTGCGGATCGTGCGTGCTTTGTCTGCTTTGAAGCCGAACATCCAGCTTCAGCCCACTGTAAACGTTGCTGTTTCAATTTAGGATCATGATAGTAGAACCAAGCCTCATCCACAGTTATGAAACGACGCTTAAGATCCGTTTTTTTCTTCTTAAAACGTTCCAAATTGCACTGAGAAATTTGTTTTCGATCTAGTTTTTGTTGAATTGTTAACAACAAATTTCGACACTACTTTTCCAAACAGCTTTTTATATGTAGTTCTTCATGTAAAATGTGGTTTGCTAGTTCCTCTAAGATGCTTATGGTATCAAGTATTTCACACATCGTCGTACTTTGATTTTCACAATCAATGATTTCAATGATTTCTGGTGTTGAGGCATTTTTTGGACGTCCAGTGCGTGGTTCATCTTCAATACTTGTGCATTGTTACAGCAATCCAATTTTTTACTGTTGCATATGAAGGAGTACAGTCACCTAACACATTTACCATATCGGTATGGATTTCTTGTCCAGATAAATATTTTTTAAATAAATACTAAATAATGGCACAATTTTTAAATTTTTCCATTTAAAAAAACATTATGACACGTCAACTTCAAGCAGCTGTTAACCAATAATGGATTGCTAAATTGAATTGGAACTTTACACGTGTTCATACGAAAGATGAAATCATACATTGAACATAAATTCACTGCTTCACTAGTGCTATCTATGTTAAAAACTTTACAAGCGACCGGTACATAGGATTATGCGCATACGCGAAGCGCTTTACGGCAAGGCTAAAGAAATGGTTGAACCACTGCTATCGAGCTCACAGAACGTTAACGCAATCATAAATATGCTTGCTGAAACATATGGCCGGCTAGAACAAATAATTAAGAGTCAAGTACAAAATGTTAGAGCGTTTTCGCCTGTGCCAGAAGTTAATTTAGAATTGTTAGTGGTCGCTGTGGCGTAGTGGTAGTGCGTTGGACTGCTACGCAGAGTGTTCGGGGTTCGAATCTCGGCACAGGCAAAATCAAAAAGTACAAAAAATAATTTTTCTACACGGCACCACCTCTTGGCAGGCAATGGCAAACCTACAATAGTACAAATAGCTATGAAAAGCTTTTCACTTCGCCGTTCCGATTCGGCATTAAACTGTAGGTCCCTTACATTTAAGTACAAATATAACACGCACAACATGAGTGCATGCGAAAAGCTCGGCCTAGGCCCTCCATGGGCTGTTGTGCCATTAAAAGTAAGTAAAGTAAGTAACATTCGCTAATAAAGTTAGTGACATGGCTATATATTTATAATCTGTTAGCGCGCTACACCACCTTGAAAATCCAACATTATTGAGTATGTATCAAAGTTGCCGATGACAAGCCGTATACAATGGGGAAAAATGTATGCAATTTGGCCGACCTCATATCATAATAGATTTGAGCCAATGGCTCGTATGTTTAAGAAAGGTAGCTAATATGGTATCAGATAGTTTGCCAATACAGCCAGCCATTCCCACTTCTACGAATCGTCGAAGCTAACATCAAGCCACCAATGTTTACAAAAACAAATTTTCGATGTTAAGCGTAATGCGAACTAAGTGCGTTTTTTGTAACGGTGACGCATGTTGTTTGTGAGAAGTTTGGTAAATTTCCTATAGAAAGAAAATGGGAACGAACAAGTTAAAGAAATGAAAGTATGTTTTTTATGTCTCAAACTTAACTACATAACAAGAAAATGTTACATAAACGCCACTGCGGCGTGGAAGGTTGCACAATATACCACAATCGCATTCTCCACCAAGTAAGAGAGTCATTAGACACTGTCCGATCAAAAATTAATGTACATAATTCATGAAATAGGTAGTAGCAACAGCGAAGTTGTGTTTCAAATCATTTCAGTGAAGCTTATTAATTAAAAAAAAGAAATCAACGTTAATGCATTTATAGATGATGGAGCTGATGCGACCACACTAGACTGGGGAACAGCGAAAAAACTAGGATTAGGAGTAACGACCCCACAGAAGTGGTCGATTTGTATATCAGTGGTAATACACGAGCAGCAGAAAGATATAGAATGTCCAAAGTTTGTTTAAGTAAAAATCTAATTCTTCCGAAACAAACATTGCATAAAAGTAAACAACTAATGTCAAATAGTTATTTGTCTGAGTTACCACTAGACGATTATCACGAAGCTAGACCAAAAATGATAATTAGTTTGACTTATGCTTTTTCAACCGTGCCATTGGAAATACTAAGAGCATTCTCCACTTCAGGTCATATCGCTATCAAAAGAAGATTAGGCTGGGTGATATATGGACCCATAGGAAGAGTTTGCTCAACCAAGAAGACAGCATTGTATGCTAGGAAAACGAAACATGAATGTGAAGAAGAGATGAATGATATGATGCGTAATTTTTTTCAGTTTGAGACTTGTAAACAATTCAGATCAAAAACTGATGAAGGAGCACTAGATATATTGAATTCCAATACGCTGTCGAAACGCGGCCGATATGAATGTGAGTTTTGTGGTGGGATGATTATGTTGACTTTCCCAACAATTATGACCAGGCAGTCAAGCGTTTGGAATTAGTTGAAATCAAAATGATGAAAGATAGTAATTACGCACAGCGATATGCTGTGATTAAATTTGGAGATTAAATTTGCTAGATGTGGTCAATAAAATTGCTAGATGTTATTTAAAAGATTTTGGTAGAACTAAAAATGAACTTACGTGTTTAGCGATGCAAGTGAAGTAGCAACCGCAGTTGCTGCTTAAACACGGGCCTCAGTTTCTTTTATCACCGGAAATTGATTGGCCAGTTGAAGGGCAGGTTAAAGAATAATCTCCCTAAATGGGACCAAGAAATCCGTTCAAAATACATCATGCTAACCACCAATCAGAATAAAGTGCAACTGTATGATATAAAACGTTTTTCAAGCTAATTAAGGTAAAAAAGAGCAATAGCTTGGATATTGAGGTATGTCAGAAATTTAAAATCTAAATATTCACAAAAACCTTTGTTAAAAGGTAAACTTGTTGCTGAAGAAGAAAGAGATGCAGAAGATATTCTGGTAAGAAATGCACAAGGAATTTCATTCTACGACGATTGAAAAATGGGGAACCAACAGAACGGAGAAAAAATGGGTGGCACTTTTCACTTGCTTGACTGTTCGTGCCATTCATTTAGAGACTGCATCAGATCTGAGGAGCGATTCATGCATACTCTGCATTTGAAATTTCATCAACCAACGAGAAGTTCCAGTTCAAATTCGTAGCGGTAATGGAACAAATTTTGTGGGTCTCAGCAAAGATTTGGACACCGAAATTAAATTTATTGACCACAATAAATTAACTGCTGCGCTCACGCCACTAGGTATCAATTGGAAATTCAAAACATCATCAGATGATGTGGTGGAGGAGCCTGGGAACGACTTGCGCAGTCTGTAAAGCGCTCATTGTATGGTATGTTAAAGGAACATGCACCAAGGATGGAATCGCTACATAGCTTACTAGTTGAATCCGAAAACATAATTAATTCAAAACCGCTTACGCACCTGCCGGTAACGCCTGATGAGCCAGAGCCATAACTCCGAACCATTTCCTGCTGGGATGCACAAATTCGACACCAACACCAGCATCCTACAAGCATCGATTGTGTGCATTGCGAAAATAGTGGCGCCTGCTCCAGAATCTGAAGAATAGCTTCTGGAAACGCTGGGTAGTAGCAGAATATCTTCCTGATTTGACACGCAGAAAAAATGGAATCGTTCCTCCAAACCGCTTACAGCAGAGACGTTGGTGTTCATTTGCGAGACAGAGTTACCTAGATCTAAATGACGAAGGGGAAGAGTGGTAAGAGTCATGATTAGTCCAGATGGAGTTTGCCAGATCAGCCGATGTTTATACAATAGGAGAACTAGTTCGGCAACCCGTAACTAAGTTAGTAGTATTAGACGTGCAAGAAGAGGATGGTGAATGTTCCCTGTGATGGGAGACTGGGCAGGGGATGTGGTTGACGGAAACCCTGATATATAGAATTTTATTGGTATATGTAAAAATGCATCTCTGCCGCTGTGATCTGTTAAGTATATATGCCATGTCATATTCATTATTATTTTATTTCTTATCAAAGGGAGACGGGAGATCTCGGCTATGCGAGAATACAACGTTTTAAGTTTAAATTATATCATTAATTACTTATATTTTATTAATACATAGAGAATAAACCACAACTCAATAAAACCACAAATCGTGTTCATTCTTTGAGGCCTTCCGCCTTCTTATCTCCTCCCACTCAATTCTCAAATATCCCGAGCTTGATAAGCCTTTTACTATCACGACAGATGTAAGCGATTTTGCAATTGGAGCGGTATTTGCTGAGTAAAGTCATCCAATTTGCTATGTACCCAATCGGCATGAAAAAAAAATACAGCACGACCGATAAGGAATTGTTAGTCTTTAGGCACTATTTAATTGGAAATACATTTAAAATTATCACAGATCATTCCACAATTAAATATTTAGATAGTAAATACAAAGGAAAAGAAATATCACAAAGGCATCAAAAATTACACGAATTTGATTATAAAATAAAATACCTAAAAAGCAAAGAAACTATAGTAGCAATTTTTTTAAGAAGGCATCCTCCGATGCAAAAAAAAAAATAAATTTCGAATAATCAGACACAATCCATTCAGCTGAAGAAGAACACTTGGATTACATTACATGAAAGTGTCAAGAATAAAGATTTATGGTTCGTTATTTGTGCATACACACGCGTACGGATAGGAACTAAGAGAAAGCTGGATGTCGGAAAGCTGCAATCACAACAGACGGAGGAAGTGTTCGCCAATCAACTCGCACTCCTCCTATCGCAAAACACCCGTCAACTTGATTATATATGCGCGCAGTGGACGCACCTTTCGCGCTCTATGTGTACGGCTACCGAAGAGGTGCTAGGTTATCACTGTCGACGAAGAAATATGTGGTACGACCAAGAGTGTCGCGATGCTACTGAAGCGAAAAATGCTGTTTACAGAGCCACCCTGCAGTCAGTTACAACGCGAGCTGCTAACGAGCGATACAGAGAGTTGAAGAGGAACGAGAAACGTCTTTTCAGACGTCTGCAAGAAAAGAGATACAGAAAGACGCAAGTTTAATGATATTGAAATGGTATTGAAATGTTATAGGACAGAAACGAAGCCCGAAAATGATTTGAAAGAATAAGATACCTGACTGATGTTTTGAAGATCGGGCTTCTTCCTGCAAGAATGAAGACGGAAATCTGGTGACAGATGTTCAGGGCATAATGAGATTATGGAGGAAACACTTTTCGCAGTTTCTTAATGGCGATGATGGCAATAATTCCGCCACCGCGAAATCCGAACGGCGAAATGAAAAGCTTTTCATAGCAATTTTTACTCTTGTAGGTTTGCCATTGCCTGTCAAGAGGTGGTGCCGTGTAGAAAAATTATTTTTCTACTTTTGTTTGTTTGTTTTATTTTGCCTGTGCCGAGATTCGAACCCCGGACACTCTGCGTAGCAGTCCAACGCACTACCACTACGCCACAGCGACCACTTATTGGTCGCTGTGTGCGACCAGATATTCACATTACTCCAAATCCTTTAAAAGACCCGAGAAAAAAAGATCGACACCCACCATCTATTCGTCGAATATAAAGCCGCCTTCGACAGCACGATTAGGGATCACTTGTACGCCGCAATGTCTGATTTTGGTATCCCTGCAAAGTTCATTCGTCTTTACCAAATGACACTGACCGACATCACCAGCGCATTTGCTATGTACCCAATCGGCATGAAAAAAAAATACAGCACGACCGATAAGGAATTGTTAGTCTTTAGGCACTATTTAATTGGAAATACATTTAAAATTATCACAGATCATTCCACAATTAAATATTTAGATAGTAAATACAAAGGAAAAGAAATATCACAAAGGCATCAAAAATTACAATTTCCCAATTTTCAATGGGACAGACCTCCCCGCACTATTTGATACCAAAAGAGATTTCAGAAAAGGTGACCTATCGTGCGACTTCTTTAACCTGGAAAGGAAGTCTCGTCGATTGGGTCTAGTGGGTCATGGCGTCTTGGAAAAAATGTTACTGTTGACAATTATACTTTTCAAGCCGCCAAGAATTTCATTTAACTAGGATCCAGCATTAATACCAACAATAATGTCAGCCTTGAAATCAAGCGGAGATTAACTCTTGCCAACAGGTGTTACTACGGGCTCAGTAGGCAATTGAGAAGCAGAGTCATCTCTCAACCGACAAAAGTCCCTCATCCTTCCCGTCCTAAGTAATATATGGCGCAGAGACGTGGACATTGACGTGTATCGAATAAGATGGAGTGATGAGCTGTATGAGCTGTACGCCGACACTGACATAGTCAAGCATATAAAAGTCCAGCGGCTTCGCTGGCTGGGTAATGTTGAGCGAATGGAAGAAAGCGTTCCGGCTAGAAGGGTGTTTTATTCGAACCACGGTCGAGGAAAACGCAGCAGGGGACGTCCTAATCTCCGTTGGAAAAACCAGGTGCAGGGCAACCTGACTGCACTTGCCCTTATCAACTGGCGCTAGCGCGCGCATAGCAGAGGCGACTGGCGAAGCTTTGTAGAGGCGGTCATCGGTTGTAGCGCCAGCTAAGTAAGTAAGTAAGTCAGATTCAATTCCTGATTGAATCGCTTGTGGTTGCTGGTGACTTCAATGTTCAAGAATCGGATTGGTTCTGCCACTCAACTTTTTTGAAAATTTCAATTGGAAATTGTGTTTTACCGGTAAAAATATAGAAACCAATTCTAAAACGGTAAAAGATATAATTCTATTAGGAATGCGGTCTTTCATTCCTAATAAAACGATTAGCATTAAACCAAAAGACAATGCATGGTTTAATGCGACTTACTTTACTTAACTTTCAATGGCACAACAGCCCATGGAGGGCCTAGGCCGAAATTTTCGCATCCACTCATGTTGTGCGTGTTATATTTGTACATGAATGGAAGGGACCTACAGTTTAATGCCGAATCCGAACGGCGAAATGAAAAGCTTTTTTTCACATTTGCTGTTTCAATTCAGGATCATGATAGTAGAACCAAGCCTCATACACAGTTACGAAACGTCACTTAAAACCCGTTTTTTTCTTCTTAAAACGCTCCAAATTGCACTGAGAAATTTGTTTTCGATCTAGTTTTTGTTGAATTGTTAACAACAAATTTCGACACTACTTTTCCAAACAGCTTTTTATATGTAGTTCTTCATGTAAAATGTGGTTTGCTAGTTCCTCTAAGATGCCTATGGTATCAAGTATTTCACACATCGTCGCACTTAGATTTTCACAATCAATGATTTCAATGATTTCTGGTGTTGAGGCATTTTTTGGACGTCCAGTGCGTGGTTCATCTTCAATACTTGTGCATTGTTACAGCAATCCAATTTTTTACTGTTGCATATGAAGGAGTACAGTCACCTAACACATTTACCATATCGGTATGGATTTCTTGTCCAGATAAATATTTTTTAAATAAATACTAAATAATGGCACAATTTTTAAATTTTTCCATTTAAAAAAACATTATGACACGTCAACTTCAAGCAGCTGTTAACCAATAATGGATTGCTAAATTGAATTGGAACTTTACACGTGTTCATACGAAAGATGAAATCATACATTGAACATAAATTCACTGCTTCACTAGTGCTATCTATGTTAAAAACTTTACAAGCGACCGGTACATAGGATTATGCGCATACGCGAAGCGCTTTACGGCAAGGCTAAAGAAATGGTTGAACCACTGCTATCGAGCTCACAGAACGTTAACGCAATCATAAATATGCTTGCTGAAACATATGGCCGGCTAGAACAAATAATTAAGAGTCAAGTACAAAATGTTAGAGCGTTTTCGCCTGTGCCAGAAGGGAATTTAGAATTGTTAGTAGCATTCGCTAATAAAGTTAGTAACATGGCTATATATTTATAATCTGTTAGCGCGCTACACCACCTTGAAAATCCGACATTATTGAGTTTGTGTCAAAGTTACCGATGACAAGCCGCATACAATTGGGAAAAATGTATGCAATTTGGCCGACCTCATATAATAGATTTGAGCCAATGGCTCGTATGTTTAAGAAAGGTAGCTAAAAAACTAGGAAAATCAATTCATGGCTTTAATACCATAAATCAGAAATGCTGTCTAAGCCACCCTAATGCGCCTTTTCTTTCCTATTCATTTTCTCTATCCTTGTTTCTTTTCGTTCTATTTCTTTTCTTGCTATTGCTCTCTTTTTAGTTCTTCTCTAGAACAATTTCACACCGGTCGGTTGGGCTCTTCAATATATTTATTGTACAATTTTTAACTTCAATTAATTGAAGTTAAATCTTGTTAAATTTAAATACAAATTTCTTGTGTTTTAATATCCCATTAATTCACTTCTGAATTAAACATGATCCTTCAAGTCATAAAGTGAACCAACGCTTTAACGCACCACAAAAAAGTGCAACAACAACAATAATAACAAAAAATCAACCACCACGAAATCACACACAACAGCACAGCAAGTAGACCCAAAGGAAAAAATCACCAACCTTTTTTCCATATATGTAAGTACAAGTTCCTTTTTTCCCGTAAATTTTTCTTGTAACTTACTATACATAATATTTTAAGTTTTCCCATATTTAAAATATTGTGTATAAATTTTATATATTATTTTATAAAATATTGGGTCGATCGTACAAATATTCTTTGTATGTACATACATAAACTAAATAAGTTCCGTGTACAACAACAAATACACACTTATTGCTGTACAGAAAGTTCCTTGCTGTTTTTTTGTGTGCTATATTCGTTTACCTCTAAACGATCAACCAGTAAAAAAAATATTACTCTGTGTGCCATATATTTAGTTATACTCTAACTGAATAAATTATGGATTTTTATATTATATATAAATATATATTTTTTCATTAAAAATATTATATATAATATATAAATATGTTGATTTTGTACAAAAACATTGTACCATCCGTACCATCCGCAGTCTCGAGACGTCCCATTTCCGAGGACACAGGGTCGAGTTGTTCGGTGACGGTATAAAGACCCTGCAGCGTCTGAAGGAGCCATTTAATTTTGCACTCGTGCAAGGGGGCCGGGATGTTTAAGCCACCCTAATGCACCTTTTCTTTCCTATTCATTTTCTCTATCCTTGTTTCTTTTCGTTCTATTTCTTTTCTTGCTATTATATTATGCACTTATTTAACACTAATACAACTTTTTGTATATTACCAAATCTTACGACATTCGACGGAATAATTGGGCTGTACCTAAAGCAAACTGACGTATTGTTAGGCTTCAAAAACAAAAAATTAATAACCATTACTGGGTCAGACAACTTTTTAAATATTCAAGTGTAAATTTCACAAAAATAGAAAATATTGAGGTACCCCAAGCAATAATAGGAAAATTTCAGGAAATGATGAAAACCCGAACGGTTGTTTCTGCGGAACGCAATGAAACAGTCACCTACACTATTGAATCGACTGACAAACCGCTCCTCTGCTTTCGAAACCAACTAATAATAGAAGAAAGCAGGGTTGGCTCAGATCGTATTGTTATTATGTTTTGTGAAAAAACCCGACATCTCATACATTTCTCGGATAAAGGGACGCTAATTGAGAGGATATGTGATGTTTTCAAGAAGGATGTGGTAAATGCAATTTACTGGTAATTACCAATATTGACATTCGTACAGCATAAATTGATAGAAATATTCCCGACGACAAGATTTCGCTACACGAAGCGAATGGTAACCGATATTTTAAACAGAAACGAACAGAGAGAAATAGTTTTTGCAGAACATAATAGGGCCCATAGGGCCGCTCAAGAAAACGTAAAACTAATTTTGCAGGATTATTTTTTTCCAACTAACAAATGAAGTTGTTGCTAATTGTAAAGTTTGTCAGAAGGAAAAATATGACCGTTATCCACAGAAACAGGTACTTGGAGAAACGCCCATCCCTTCACATGTAGGCGATATGTTACAAATCGATGTCTTCTCAACCAACAAAAAATATTTCCTTACGTGCATAGACAAATTTACGAAATTCGCGATTGTCCAAGCCATTGCCTCCAGAACAATAACAGACATACAATCAGCAATTTTGCAGCTTCTATAAAATCCGAAATAATAAAATCACTTTTAAGCAATCGATTTAATGTCCAAATTGTGAACGGACCCCCACTCCATAGTACTTCAAATGGACAAGTAGCACTCCCGTTGAGATCGCGCGGTGTCTGAAGTTTGAAAGATGCATCAGTGACAGACGAAGTGATACTTCAGGAAACTATTGAATAAAACAGGACAGTCCACTCGGTTACAGATAAACGACCTATTGACATAGTTCATTCGTCTCCCCCAGAGTTCAACGCAGAAATAAGAGATGGAGTTCTTAAAGCTCAGAATATTCAAATGCAAAGGTTAAACAAATTAAGGCGGAACAGAAATTTTCAGATGGGAGACAAAGTACTTGTAACATCAAGTAAGAGACTGGAAAACAAACTCACACCTTTGTACATTGAGGAAACGGTAGATGCCGACTTGGGAGCAACGGTCTTAATAAAAGGGAGGGTGGTCCATAAAGACAATTTGATATAAGTTTTAATTTTACCTTTTGATTACACTACTTCTGTTCTCGGTGGCGACTGCCAAACTAACTGACTACTCTAACGCGGACTACATTCCAGTTATGAACGAATATGTGACAATTTAGAAAAACTACCAGTATTTAAAACATACGACAAATTTAGCAACGTTCTCAGAGATAGTAGAACAAACAGAAAAATTAAGAAGCCATTTTCCCCTGTCGCATATGAGGCAGATACTGGACTTGGACATACGACATATAAAAATCCTTTAGGAACAATAAACATCCATCACCGCCACGTTAGAAGTATTAACATATTAGGTACTGCTTTAAAGGTAGTAGGGTACCCCAGACTTTGACCATTTCGATGAACTAAATTTCACACAACATAAGCTCGTTGAACCTGAAAATAGACAAATAAACATTAGCACAGGAGTAACTAAACAGTTTAACGGAAGTCGTAAATCTTTTGTTGCAAAATTCAAAATCCAAACAAATTATTACGGAACATTTATATGAAACTTTGCTTTGGAGAGATAGGATACTAATTTCCGAACTCGTGGCTTTGATGTTATCGGTCACGCTCGCAAAAATTGGAATAATTAACCCAGCAATTTAAGACTCTAACGATTTGAAAAACATCGTCAATGAGCGCTCTACGAACATTACCATTACGGACTTGATGGAAGTAGAAAATCCTGTCAGGAAGTTTATGTTCATTAATTATGATTGTCAGTGGGATAATTAATATCATATGCATGTGTCCATGTGTTTGTGTGACAAGGAAGTCAAGTTATGCTAAAGTAAAATGGCATAAGGATATGGGGGTCAGAGGAAGCAGCAACTCAAAAAATGTAGGACAGGAAAAATTGACTGAGATGCCAACGCTCTTTTTGACCACAACTGACCAATAGTTTTAATAAAAATGGAAACCATAGCATGACACTTTATTTTATTTTCATTTGCACTTACAAGCTATTAAATAATAATTTATAACATTTTTTTTATTAATTATCCTAAGCCAAGTTTAGTATGTAAGAAAATAATCTTATTTCCCGTTCAGCATAATAGTGCCATTCTTAATTTTGCCGACGAAAATATCATAGCCAACTGTGGTAACCAAGTGGTGTCAATCGGAAATTGTAGCACCGCCCTTACAACAACATTCTGCAAGAAACTGCCTCACACAACGTGCGAGCAACAACTTCATTTGGCATCGCACATTGCACTACTCGGCCCAGCCATCTTGAACTTCTAACAGTCATCGACGATGGCGTTATCATTATCAACGATGAAACCGTTACGATCAAAACTATTGATAACAACGAGCAGATTGTGACTGGAACGTTTCTTCTCACCTTTGACGACGAGGTCAGAGTTAACGACTCCTTATACCGAAACCTGAAGAGCTACGTAAAGAAATCTCCAGGCAGTGTCAACGCTCCTCAACATAACAGGTCATCAAGAAATACTGAGCCTACCGTACTTACAAATTCTGAATATAGAGAATTTGCGATACATTGGTGAAATTAAAAAGAGGCTAGTAAAACGGCCTTTAATATCCGGATTGGTCGCGACTATTTTTGATTTTTTTTCTATACTTCGCTCAAGCTTTACAAAAAACATCAGAGGGCTCGAGGCCAACAGGAGATTCAAGCTTTCATCGATAGCCTCAAGAAGTCCGACGACTTCCTTCACTTAAACCAAAGAGGAGTTAACACGATCAGCCAGCAACCAGGTAGTTGCTAATCCCAGCACGCATAGCGGGCATAGCAATGGTGAACCATCAGCAGTTCTTACTGCTGAGTTTTAGTTAGGGCAGCAGTTTTAGGGTACAGGTTTTGCTAGTTATATGTAGATATATGTCGTTAGTTTCTCATTTCGGTGATTTGCATTTGACCCCAAGATCGCCAGATTTAACTGCGCTAGACTTTGTTGTTAGGGATTATTTGAAGTCTCGACTTTATGTGAACCAGCCACAGATCTTGGTATCGCTAAAAGAGAAAATTGATGAAGAAATGGCACATATTTCTCCTGAAATATTGAGAAAAGTGATGTAAAATGCGCTGAAAAAATGTAAAGTTTCAAATTTTTTTCATTTACAAAAAAAGATTTTTTTGCGTTCACCTTGTAGTACTTTTTTTTATTTCAGTACTATTCTTGCTTCTTTTTTATGCAACTATGAAACATCAATTTACTGACTGAGTGAAAATTAAAAGGTTAAGAGGGCAGATTTCTACTTGGAATACTATGTTCATTTTGGTATAAACACAATTGTGTTTATATCTTTATACTATGGTGTACATTATAGGACATACCACAAAGTTATTTTGGGGAAAAATGCCGGTTAACACATTCTTACAGAAAAGTCTTTAATATTATGTAATTAAATGTAATTCCAATTATAAACATATAGATACTGGGAAAGGGTTTGGTTTAAGCAAAAAGTAATTAATATAATTTATTGTACCTGTGATAAACTTCCATAACCGTAATAATCCGAAGAATCTTGGCTGATACTCTGTTTATTTTTGTATATAAGTGTGTCATTGTCATGCTATTGTGTTGTTTATTTTAATATGTGTAATATAGCAAAATATGTTAGTTTTTCATTGTTATCATCGCTTAATGTACTCAATTGTACAGTGGTTCTTATTTTACCTTTAGTTAAATTTATCGCGCCTGATTCGTTAATTAAGAAAATTTTTTGTGTTAAAGTTAGGTTATAAAATAAGGACCACCTTATACGGAACATTTATACGAATATAAATAATTTAGCTGCTTACCTGCAAATTTGGGCTATAACTTGAATAACCGTTATTACTATAGTTCATGTTCATATAAGTTTGTCGACTTCTAGCAAATTTTGTTTTTTCATTCTCATCGTAGTGGTGATGAGGACAGCAATTGTTACTGACAGTTTCATTACAATCTTTGCTTTTTGTTGAATTTTGCTTTTTGTCAGATATATCCGTAGCACGTCGCAATTCACTGTAAGATGAACTGACTGGACTTGGAGGTGGTGGAACTTCATCGTCATTCACAGCACCCGTATTATTTAAATATTCACTGTCACCAATTTCAGCTATTGAGAAAACTGCAGGTGTTTGAGGTAGTAAGTGGTCTATAATTCATAAATTTTATAATTACATATAACCAACTAGTTCAGAATACGAACCCAATGGATGCTGAAACAACATTGCGCCATTTGTTAACACTTTAATACAATGTATTCTTATGAAGATCAAAAAAGCAATGACAGCGTGTTAAATGCCGCTGTCGTTGACGCTAATCTATTTTTATTTTTACATTCCACAGAATGAAAGACAATTAAGTTTAGGTAACTCACAAGGTCTCCTCAAGTCATAAGTAGACATTAGATTTTTATGCAAAAAAAGTTCAAAAAATATCTATATTATATGTAAACTTATTGCTTTATATATGTTTACTATATGTAAATTATTCGCTTTTTTTAAAACTCACTAAAACTGAATTAAATTGAAACTCATTTTAATTTATGGTCGCTGTAGCGTAGCGGTAGTGAGGTGGACTGTTACGCAGAATGTCAGGGGTTCAAATCCCGGCACAGGCAAAATAAAAAAAAAAATAGAAAAATATACATAAAATTAAAAAAAAAAAAAAAATTCCAACAACATTAAAATTTATACACGGCACCACCTCTTGGCAGGCAATGGAAAACCTACAAGAGTAAAAATTGACTATGAAAAGCTTTTCACTTCGCCGTGCGGGTTCGGCATAAAACTGTAGGTCCTTTCCATTCATGTACAAATATAATTCGCACAACATGAGTGGATGCGGCGAAAGGCTTGACCTTTGGCGCTACATGCGGTCGTAGTCGGCACTGATAAACTGAAGTTCATTGTGGTAAAGGCATAACATAATGCTCTGCATTCATAGGGGTACACACAGTGTGTTGAATGTATCAATAAAAAAAAAACACAGGAAAACACAGGTTTCTGGTTTCGTGATAAACAGCGACTCCGGTTTTATTGATCATTTTGTGAAAATGATTTCGTTGTTTTCTTTGTTTAATTTATTTATGTTTTCCTTGTACCGTTGTATTATTTCTTATTGGGATGCTTCGTCCTTTTTCATATATTTTTTTAAAACTTTTAAACTAAGTCGAACTTAATTTTTTCATCGTGGTCAATCCTTGTTGGCTGTAAGGAATGCCTTGTAAAGGCTGATTTTTTTGCTACTTGTGTTTTGACGTTTATATTTCTGACAGTTCACGCGTGATTTTTGACATGTGTCAAAGTAAAAAATGCTGAGTTTGGTTTGCCATTTCATCATGAATAGACTTACGCCTAAACAACGTTTGCAAATTATTGAAATTTATTATCAAAATTTGTGCTGTGAAAAATGTGTTTCGCAAGCTACGTCCTTTTTTTGGTCGTCATAACCGACCCACAGAGCGGGCTATTCAGCTCATTGTGACCAAATTTCGCACCAGTTTCACTTTATTGGACATCAATCCACCAAATCGTATCCACAGAGTGCGCACCGAAGAGAATATTGCTGCTGTATCCGCCAGTGTTGAAAAAGATGCCGAGATGTCCATCCGGCGCCAATCGCAGCAATTGGGTTTGCATTATTCGACCACCTGGAAGATTTTACGGACAAATGCCATACAAAATACACCTGGTGCAAGAACTGAAGCCAGACGACCTACCACAACTTCGAATTTTCGGTGAATGAGCTAAATGAGGATCCGTTTTTTTATCGCAAAATTGTCTTCAGCGACGAGGCTCATTTTTGGCTCAATGGATACGTGAATGAGCAGAATTGCCATATTTGGAGTGAAGACCCACCAGAGGCAACTCTGCAATGCATCCCGAAAAATGCACTGTTTGGTGCGGTTTATGGGCAGGCGGCATCATTGGGCCGTACTTCTTCAAAAACGACGAAGGCCGCAATGTTACGGTCAATGGAGAAAGGTACCGTTCGATAATAACAGACTTTTTTTTTGCCGAAAATGCAAGAATTGGACTCGGCCGACATGTGGTTCCAACAGGACGGTGCCACATGCCACACTGCACACGAATTTGGTGAGCAGATAATCTAAGGTTTTGGTGAAGTCAATTGGCCACCAAGATCGTTTGATTTGACCTTGTTAGACTATTTTTTTGTGGGGCTATGTTAAGTCTCTTGTCTATAGGGACAAGCCAAACACGATTGCTGCTTTGAAAGCCAATATTGAACGCATCTTTGGTGAGATTCCGGCCGAAATGTGGGATAAAGTGTGCCAAAATTGGACCTTCAGAATGGACCACTTGAAGCGTAGCCGCGGGCAACATTTAAGTGAAATTATCTTTAAAAAGTAAATGGCAGGAACTGATTTATCGATCCAAATAAAAATTTCATTCAATTTTGTAAAATTTCTGTTTTTTTTTTTTTTTTGAATTTTCAAAAACCAACCTCTTAAAAAATCACACTTTATAAGTGCAATCCTTTGGTTGGATGCACTACACTCCTTCTTTCCAGCGGTTTGTAGCTTGTAAAAAGTAGCACATTTTCTTTATTTTATTTAAGATGTATTCTTTGGTTGAGTTGTTTGTAGCGATTATTCTCCCTAGATGCTTAATTTTTTTAACTTGATTGACTATGTTGTTTATTGTTACATTATAATATATGTTTTTGAAATATTTTGTATTCGATTTTTGGAGGTTTATTTCTAGTTTTAGTTTCTCGCATATGAAGTGAAATGTGGTTGCTAGGTGCGAATCGATCCAGCTCGATATTTTATTATTTATGTATTCCGATTTCGTTTAGTATTATTACCAGTACTGATCTGTCTACTCATTCAAATGCTTCGCTTATGTCGATGCATACTGCTACTACTTGTTGTTTGTTGGAATTATATGTTGTTTATTAGGTCATTGCAAATTACCGTTGACTTTTTTTTCTGATCGTTTTGGTAGTTTGCTTTTTGTATATAGGTATTGGTTTAAATATATCTTCCTTTATTTAGGTTTCTATTGTTTTTAGTAGTACTGGTACCAAGTTGATAGGTCTATAGTTTTGAATTATTGCAGGGTCTTTGTTTGGTTTAGGATGGGTATTATTTGTTAATGGTAGCCAGGGTAGGTAGGTGGTTACTGTTTGTAATTCTGGTTATGTATGTAATCCATGTTATGTAATCATATAGAACTATGGTTAATAGTAAATGTTGCGTCAATTGCTGATGGTGTTTTGTGAGGTAACCGACGTTTCCTTATTTATACAATTAAATTTATGTGTCATGGCAATGTGGGTGGACCTGGGGGCGTAGGACACAACGTAAAGTTCGTGATAGTCGCAGGAGCGTCCATGTATTCGATCTTGCGCTCTTATGTCTCGAGTCTACAGCTTCTTCTTGGCGTCCCCTGGATAGCGATCAGAGACCCGTCAGTAAGATGACTAATGTGTGAGGGCTTCTCCATGGCCTCGAATAATGGTTGTGCGTCAGGCTTGGAACCCACCGCGTTAAAATATTTCCTAATCAATCGTCAAATGAAGCCTCGGATAAGTAACCCCTCTAATGTTGACGACTCCCGCAAACGCCCAAAGGACAACGATATACGGATATGCACCTGGAATGTACGAACCCCCTATCGGGAAGGTGCCTCTATCCAGCTGGCGGATGTCCTCGAAAGATATAGAGCTGACATCACCGCTATACAGGAAATGCGATAGAAGGGACAGGGTTGTTCCAGAAGAGGATCCTGTGATATCTACTACAGCTGTGATATCTACTACAGCACTAATCTGCCAAAATAGTTTTATATATTAATAAAATTCATAATTTAAAATTTTATAATTTAAATATTTGGTCCTTTCGTACTAAAATATTTTAATAGTCTAAAGATAGAAACCAACCTGGCTTACGCCGTTCTGAACTCAGATCATATAAGAATTTAAAAGTCGAACAGACTTTAAATTTGCTTACTTACTTACGAATTTGGTGTTGGATTTGTGGTTGGGAAGAGACTGTGTGATCTAATCTCCAGGTTCCCGCCCTTGAACGAGCGCCTAGTCACTATCCGCATCAAGGCGGATAGTTGCTTACTTACTTACTTTTAATGGCACAACAGCCCCATGGAGGGCCTAGGCCGAGCTTTTCGCATAAACTCATGTTGTGCGTGTTTTATTTGTACATGAATGGAAGGCACCTACAGTTTAATGCCGAATCCGAACGGCGAAATGAGAAGATTTTCATAGGCAATTTTTACTCTTGTAGGTTTGCCATTGCCTGTCAAGAGGTGGTGCAGTGTAGAAAAATTATTTTTTTTACTTTTGGATTTTGCCTGTGCCGAGATTCGAACCCCAGACACTCAGCGTAACAGTCCAACGCACTACCACTATGCCACAGCGACCACTATCCACCACAAGAATGGCGGATAGTTGCTAATCAGCCTAATTTGTGTCCATGCCCCGACGGATGAGAAGGATGAAACGACCAAAGATGACTTCTACCAGTGTACTAGACGCAGGCACAACACGTGTTACAACTCAGACCACTACTTGGTTCCAACCAAGGGCTGCGCACACGTATATATGTAGCAAATCGTGTACGGATAGGAACAAAGAGAAAACTGGATGTCGAAAAGCTGCAATCACAACAGACAGCCGAAGTGTTGGCCAATCGACTCGCACTCCTCCCATCGAAACACACCCAACTTGATATGCGCGCAGTTTCTGTTCTATGTCTATGTAACGAAGAGGTACTAGGCAAGAATGTCGTGATGCTACTGAAGCGAAAAACGCTATTTGGAAAGCCACCCTAAATTCAGTTGCAACTCGAGCTGCTAAGGAGCGATACAGAGAGTTGAGGGGGGAGGAGAAATGTATTTTCAGGCGCAAGAAAAGAGATGCAGACAGACGCGAGTTCAATGATATCGAAATGTTACGGGAAAGGAACGAGTTCCGAAAATTCTTTGAAAGAATATGATGCCGACTGATGGTTTGAAGAACGGTTCCTGCAAGAATGAAGACGGAAATCTGGTGACATATGTCCAGGGCATAATGAGATTATGGAGGGAGAACTTTTCGCGGCTGCTTAATGGCGATGACGGAAATAACAAGTATTCACAAGTATTTTATTTTAAATTAATTTCTATTTAAAATATTTATGATACTATTTAACGAATTTGTAAATTTAAAAACTTTTTCTGTGTAAGTTTGTGCAAACAGGAAAAACAGCAGGTGAAAAGTGGACCGAGTTCTTAAATATCAAAAAAAAAAATGTTTATATTGATGTCTGTTGGAGAAAACAAGAATTTTGAAACGAGTTTTTTGTGAGATCCATATTTTTAATGGATGAAAACAAAATCTTTTTTTTTAACGTCAAAAAATATTTGAAATTATTCAATATACAAATTATAAAGTTCATATTTATATCCTTCTTCTTTTTTCTTCTTTTAATAGCACAACAGGAAAACCCTAGGCCGAGCTCTTCGCATCCACTCATGTGTTGTGCGTGTTATATTTGTACATGAACTGCGGAATCTACTCCGGAAACCATAATCACTGACGGCCGCCCGACTATGAGGAGGTCTTAGAAGCCATCGCTCGGCTGGAAAACAATAAAGCTGCAGATGCAGATGGCCTGCCTCATGAGTTGTTTAAGACTGGAGACGAAGAGCTCAAAAAACGCATGCAAGAACTTCTATGGAGAATATGGTCGGATGAAAGCCTGCCAAGTGATTGGAACCTCAGCGTACTCTGCCCAGTCCATAAGGAAGGTGATTCAATGATGTGCGCCAACTACCTTGGGATAAGCCTTCTTAATATTGCATATAAGGTTCTATCGAGCGTACTGTGCGAAAGACTGAAGCCCATCGTCAACAAACTGATTAGACCTTATCAGTGTGGCTTCAGGCCTGGTACATCCACCATCGACCAGATATTCACACTACGCCAAATCCTGGAAAAGATCCGAGAAAAACAGATCGACACCCACCATCTATTCGTCGAATATAAAGCCGCCTTCGACAGTACGATTAGGGATCACTTGTACGCCGCAATGTCTGATTTTGGTATCCCTGCAAAGCCCATTCGTCTTTGCCAAATGAGACTGACCGACACCACCAGTGCATTGAAAATTGGGACACACCTCTCCGCGCCATTTGACACAAAAGAGGTTTCAGGCAAGGTTATTTCCTATCGTACGGCTTCTTTAACCATATGCTGGAGAAAATAATTCGAGCTGCGAACATCTACATCACAGGCACTATTTTCTACAAGCGTCATGCTGCAAGGATGCGCTGATGATATTGACATCATTGGCACCAACGCGCGAGCAGTCAGTGCACCATTCTCCAATCTGGAAAGGGAGTCTCGTCCAGTGGGTCTAGTGGTCAACGAGGACAAAACAAGAGTCCCGGCGTCTTGGACAAAATGTTACTGTTGACAATTATACTTTTCAAGAATTCCATTTACCTAGTATCCAGACATTAGACAATATTGTTGTCTAAAAATATACGTTGCACAGTTGTATTATCCATTTTTACAACTATTAAAAAAATTATATGTCAAATGACTTATACAACAATTTATGAGGCCTTGTGAAACCACCTAATTCTAAAGCGTGAAATAATACAATTTATGTTATTTTCTTCGAAAATAAATGATGTAATGACGCAGCCGCATCCATTGTGGTCATATCTAAAGTTTTTATTAATTACCTGAAGCATCGTTTTCATAAAGTACATTCGAATATATATTATTTCTGGCTGCTGATGGTAGAACATTCATGATTTGCGCTTCATTATATTGGAGACGTTTGTCACTTTGTACATTTTCATTATTAAAACCAACATCGATTTCTTTACGTAAGTTCGTATAAATTACATTGGAATTTTCGTTGATTGGTCTTACATCATTTATTAACGAGATTGACGATAATTTTGGAACGCAAGATGATAGTCTTGAATGGGGGTTCTCTTGTTTTTGTCCATCTTGATGCGGCGAAAGTAAACCTTTTCTTTCCAACTGTTTTTTATGATGTGCTAATGCTTCCAGTTGTTGCTCTAATATAGCTGGATTATCTAATGTTACCTTACTTGTTTTATAATAGAGGCTATTTTGGGTTGCATATATTGGTTGCTTTCTTTGAAGTATAGCAAGCCGTCCTGGCATTAGTGATGATGAATTTAATTTAATATTCTTTTTATTATTGGCTGGAATATTGTCCAAACACTGCAAACGTTGAGAATAAAGAGGTTCACATACTTGTTTTACTTGACTACTTTGTGGAACCTTTGTTAGGATAAAATAAAACAAAAGAAATCACAATAAACGAAAGAAAAATAATGTGAAAAACAAATATGTGAATAACAATTAATATAACATAATAAAAATATAAGACATATACAAAAGTTATTTTGTGGCTATCCAAATTTAGAGCCGAATCAGTATCAGTTTCAAATCATGGGATCGGTTCGGCATCAGCCAAAAATGGTTGGCATTTAACCGATCCTTTTAATGAATAAAATACAATTGATCTATTTTATAGTTATTGTAAGCCCATATTTTGGTGAAGTATTTTTCCAAAAAGGTTAAAATTTTTACAACAAATTATGAATGCTGTATTTGTGATATTTGTTGTATTATTTAGCAGAGCAAGAACAAGAAGGCCCCGGGCGTTCGATCCTTGCGCTTCTATGTTTCAAGTCGATACACAGCCTCCTCGTGGCGAGCCCTGGATAGCGACATGACATCCGCCAGTGACCTAACTAATATGTGCGGCGAGCTTCTCCATGGCCTTGAATGAATGGTTGTGTGTAGGGCTTGGAACCCACCACGTTAAAATATTCCCCAATCAATCCTCAAAAGAAGCCTCGGATAAAGAACCGCTCTAATATTGACGGCTCCCGCAAACGCCCAAAGGACAACGAATTACGGATATGCTCCTGGAATATCCGAACCCTCTACAGGGAAGGTGCCTCTATCCAGCTGGTGGATATCCTACAACGATATAGAGCTGATATCACCGCTATACAGGAAATGCGATGGAAGGGACATGGTTGCTCCAGAAGAGCATTCTGTGATATCTACTACAGCTGTAATGGGTCCAGACACGAATTTGGTGTTGGATTTGTGGTTGGGAAGAGACAGCGTCGTCTAGTGTCCAGGTTCACGCCCGTGAACGAGCGCCTAATCTATACCCCGACGGATGAGAAGGATGAAACGACCAAAGATGACTTCTACAAGCTCCTCAACAAAACTTATGAGCATTGCCCCCCCAAGGTGGGCAAGGAGAGTTTCTTTGGTCCAACGATCGGAAAATTCAGTCTCCACGACGAAGCCACCGATAACGGTATGAGGCTGATGGACTTCGCAGCCGCATAAAACATGACAATTAGTAGCACCAGATTCCAACATAAGGATATCCACTAGGCCACTTGGCTGTCCCCTGATCAAAACACACGAAACCAGATTGATAACGTTATGATCGACGGAAGGCATGCTTCCAATGTACTAGAAGTACGCACAACAAGTGGTGCAACCACTACTTGGTTGCAGCCAAGGTTTGCACACGAGTATATGTAGCAAATCGCGTACGGATAAGTACAAAGAGAAAGCTGGATGTCGAAAAGTTGCAATCACAACAGACAGCCGAAGTCTTTGCCACTCCTGTTATCGCAAAACACCCCTCAACTTGATGATATATGCGCGCAGTAGACGCACATTTCCCTCTCTATGCAAACGGCTGCCGAAGATGAACTAGGCAAGAGTGTCGTGATGCTACTGAATCGAAAAACGCTGTTTGCAGAGCCACCCTAAAGTCAGTTGCAACGCAAGCTGCTAAGGGGCGATACAGAGAGTTGAGGGGGGGGGGGGGGGGGGGGGGAGAAATATCTTCTCAGGCGCAAGAAAAGAGATGCAGAAAGACACGAGTTCAATGATATCGAAATGTTACGGGAAAGGAACGAGTTCCGAAAATCCTTTGAAAGAAGACTGATGTTTTGAAGAACGGCTCCTGCAAGAATGAAGACGGAAATCTGGTGACAGATGTCCACGGCATAATGAGATTATGGATTTGCGTAATCTACTCCGGAAACCCCAATCACTGACGGCCGCCTGACTATGACGAGGTCTTAAAAGCCATAGATCGGCTGAAAAACAATAAGGCTGCAGGTGCAGCGTACTCTGCCCAATCCATAAGAAAGATGATCCCACGATCCGCGCCAACTACCGTGGGATAAGTCTTCTTTACATTGCATATAAGGTTATATCGAGCGTACTTTGGGAGAGACTAAAGCCCATCGTCAGCAAACTGATTAGACCTTATCTGTATGGCTTCAGGCCTGGTAAATCCACAATCGACCAGATATTCACACTACGCCAAATCCTGGAAAAGATCCGAGAAAAACAGATCGACACCCACCATCTATTCGTCGAATATAAAGCCGCCTTCGACAGCACGATCACTTGTACGCCGCAATGTCTGATTTTGGTATCACTGCAAAGTTCATTCGTCTTTGCCAAATGAAACTAGCAGACACCACCATCGCATTGAAAATAGGGTCAGACCTCCCCGCTCTCTTTGATACCAAAAGAGGTTTCAGATAAGGTGGCCTATCGGGCGGCTTCTTTAACCTTATGCTGGAGAAAATAATTCGAGCTGCGAACATCTACATCACAGGCACTATTTTCTACAAGTATAATGCTGCTAGGATACGCTGATGATATTGACATCATTGGCAAAAACGCTCGAGCAGTCAGTGCAGCATCCTCCAATCTGGAAAGGGAATCTCGTCGAGTGGGTCTAGAGGCGAACGAGGACAAAACAAAGAATCACGGCGTCTTGGACAAAATGTTACTGTTGACAATTATACTTTTCAAGCCGTCAAGAATTTAATTTAACTAGGATCGATGCGTTACCAACAATAATGTCAGCCTTGAGATCAAGCGGAGATTAACTCTTGCCAACAGGTGTTACTACGGGCTCAGTAGGCAATTGAGAAGCAGAGCCCTCTCTCGACCAACAAAAGTCGCTCATCCTTCCCGTGCTAATGTATGGCACAGAGACGTGGACCTTGACCATCAATGATGAGAGGCTGTTAGAAGCGTTCGAGAGGAAGATACTCCGTAAGATCTACGGCCCAGTATGCGTGGACAACGTGTATCGAATAAGATGGAATGATGAGCTGTATGAGCTGTACGCCGACACTGACATAGTCAAGCGTATAAAACTCCAGCAGCTTCGCTGGCTGGGTCATGTTGAGCAAATGAAAGAAAGCACTCCGGCTTGAAGGGTGTTTTATTCGAGCAACGGTGGAGGAACACGCAGAAGCGGACGTCCTAATCTCCGTTGGAAAGGCCAGGTGTAGGGCAACCTGACTGCACTTAACCTTACCAACTGGCGCCAACGCGCGCATTGTGAAGCGGCCAAGACCTATCATCGGTTGTAGTGCCAGCTAAGTAAGTAAGCAGAACATGAAAAACTTACAATGCAGCCAGAATCATCCTCCATGTTTATCATATGTTTCTTTGCAATGAATTTAAAGTGCTGCCATAGCCAAATCTAAAAACTGAAATCCACACAATTTTAGTAAATAAGTATTTTCTTAATTAAAACTATTTTAATTATTTTCTTGCCAAATATATGTGAAAAAATTGGTCAAGATTAATCGATTTTAAAGAAAAACGCAGAGCTATTTCCCTATATATAAAAGTTTACTTTTAAAAATTTTTAAAATCTGTCAGAAAGTTACTTATAGTACCTGCTCACGTTATTAGAAAGTTATGGTAATACATATCAAACCGTAAAGTTTTCTAATAGCGTGAGCAGGTACTGTACATGGCATATAACATTTCCAAATCGGGAATACCGCTATTGATCTTTCGTTATTTTGAGTTTTACGTTTCGATTTCATAACATTCCTTTTCAATCCTACCCACTGTTGAGGATGCCAGATTAGGATAAATTTACCAAAATCTTTAAAATGTTCTACATTATAACTTTGTACTTTCTTTACCTGCATTTCACTCTACAATGTGAATAGAAACGACATTTGATTTTTTTTTATACTCATACTCTTATAGGGCTTTGTGCAGCTAGTAATGACGTAAAATATTTTTTTTTATTTATGACTGTCTTGCAGCAAATAAGCGATATGTGATTCGCGTTTTTTATGTTCACTTTTTCGCTATTAAAAAACAAAAATGAAAACCAATTTAATAAAAACAAATTTAATTTTTTTATTTGTACAGTCTTGCAGCAAACGATTGATATGTGTTTCGTTTTTGTTTTAATTAACAAATAAAGATATTTACTATTAATTTATTATTAAAATAAAAATTATTAAAAATATTTTTTACTGCAAGCATATATCGGTATCGGCTTCTGTTCTCGTCTGTTCTCTATACATAGTCGTAACACTTTTGTTTGTGTTTTTGGAGAAAAAAACGGTAACTCCTATTAATTCTTTTTTCGGAAATAACGATTTGATGTTAACGACATCAACTTTTGGTTGAAACTTTTCGGGTTAACGCGTTAATTTCTTAATTAACGATGCCCAGCTCGAAACTCATACTGAACATATAAATTTATACTGTTTTACTAGACTAATAAAACTATAATTCTGAAAGAAGTTGACACAAGAATGAACTTAACATTTTATTTTAAAGGTTTTGAGATAAGCTGTTTCAAAAACATACTTTCCTTTATTAGAGTTTCTAACGAAGATCCAAAACTAAATTACAGGACATTTCCAAGAAAATTTTATGTTTTTTTTTTTATAAAATTTCCAAGATGATTAAAACATGAATTAAAAAAATAGTGCCAGATTGGCGCGAACATACCTATAATCGACTGGATGTTCAAAATCAGAACAATATATGTGATACAAATTGAATAAGTGGTACTTAAAATAATTCATATAACAATTTAAATTTAATGCCAAATTGTACGATACACATTTTAAATTTTACATGGTATATACGAGGTATGATCAAAAAATAACCGTTATTTTTTCAAAAAGTATTTATTTATTCATCAACAACTATCTTGTCCCCTTCAAAGTAATCCCCCTCAGATATAATACACTTATGCCAGCGTTTTTTCCAATCCTCGAAACACTTCTGAAACGCGCTTTTTGGTATCGCCAACAGCTCCTGTTTCGATTTTTCTTTTATCTCCTCAATCGTAGCAAAACGCTTTCTTTTCGTCGGTGTCTTCAGTTTTGGGAAGAGGAAAAAGTCAGCGGGGGCCAAGTCCGGTGAATACGGTGGTTGAGGCATGATAAAGGTTTTGTTTTTGGCCAAAAACTTACGCACAAGCGAAGTGGTTTTTGCTCAAAATTTAGCAATTTTGGAACAATCTTCGCTGCCGCACGTTTCATGCCTAAAACATCCATAAAATTGCTTGCCATGAGCCGAACGATATGCCAACATCATTAGAAATCTCTCTGATAGTGATTCGACGATTATCCAAATCATTTTCTTCACTGCGTCAATGTTTTCATCGGTTGTTGACGTGCTCGGGCGACCAGGACGAGCATCGTCATTGACATCTTCTCGGCCTTCCTTAAACCGGTTATACCACAATTGAACTTGTGTTCTGCTCATAGTAGACTCGCCAAAGGCCACAGTCAACATTTCAAATGTCCTTGCGCATTTAATTTCATTTTTTACACAAAACTGAATACAGTTTCTTTGATCCATTTTTTCGAATAGTAAAACATCGAAGAGCACACCAAAACACGACAATCCAAATTGGTATTGCCAACATATATAACAGACATGTGTACCAACATAATAGAAAAAAAAATGCGAAAATCGAACATACGTCACTCACGAAATTTGAAAATAACGGTTATTTTTTGATCACACCTCGTATGTCAGTTTTCGTAGACAAAAGTGAAAGTTTTGCCACGGGTAGCAAAAACTGTCCTTAGACATGGACTTGTCCATCTGTTCTTCGATGGCATTGAATGATGCGACCAAGTTTCCATCTAGTAATGGGCGTGTTTTCTTCATGAATGATCACAACGTCGTCTTCCTTTAGATTAGATGTAGTACGAAACCATTTTGTCCGGCGTTGAAGATTGACAAGACATTCATTTCGCTAGAGTTACCAAAAGTGACGATTTATCGCAGTAATTGTCTACTAGTGCTGATATACCTTGCTTCTAAAGTATTGTACGTCAGGTTCGGGGGGTGCCTTCACTTGCTGAATACCAGCAGAGTGGGCGTGACACTTCTACATCAGTGACCAAAGTTGAAAACTTTTTGTAAGTCAGTAATGGTACTTACCGCATTTCCCGCTAGCTTTCCAATAGCCGCCCAATTGCGGGGCGCTCGGAGGATTGAATGCGACGTGATATGAGCGTCAGCAAAATATGTGGAGAAATTTTTGTCATTCATACAGAGTTGATAGAAAGCTCGTATCTCCGTTTCGGTACCAACTAAAATAGTACCATTGACAACGATAAAGGCGATGGCCGATAAAATACATTGCGCCATTACTCTTGCATATAAAGCCCCTTATCTAACATTTTATGGACTTAGTGCCTCTGCCGTGCGAATATTGAAAGTATAACTTACTTACTTACTTAGCTGGCACTAAAACCGATGATCGGTCTTAGCCGCGATGGCTGTTAAGACCTCCTAAAAGCCCGGCGGCGATACTTCAACGCCATTAGTGATTGGGGTTTCCGGAGTAGATTCCGCAGTGGTGGGATTATGACCTTCATCGTCATTAAGCAGTCGCAAAAAGTGCTCCCTCCACAATCTCTTTATGCCCTGGACATATGTCACCAGATTTCCAACTTCATCCTTGCAGGAAGAGACCCCGGTCTTAAAACTATCAGTCAGGCCTCATATTCTTTCAAAGAATCTCCGGAACTCGTTCCTGTCCCGCAACATTTCGATATCATTAAACTCTCGTCTTTCTTCATCTCTTTTCTTGCGCCTGAAAAGACGTTTCTCCTCCCTCCTCAACTCTCTGTATCGCTCCTTAATAGCTCTTTTCACTTCAGTAGCATTGCGACACTCTTGGTCGTACCACATATTTCTTCGTCGACAGTGGTAGCCTAGCACCTCTTCTGCAGCCGTTGGCATAGAGCGGGAAATGTGCGTCCACTGCCCGCATATATTATCAAGTTGGGTGTGTTTCGATGGAAGGAGTGCGAGTCGATTGGCAAACACTTCGGCTGTCTGTTGTGATTGCAGCTTTTCGACATCCCGTTTTCTCTTCGTTCCTATCCGTACACGATTTGCTACATATACACGTGTGCATATCAATGGTTACTCTTCTGGAGCAACCTTGTCTCGTCCATCACATTTCCTGTATAGGGGTGATGTTAGCATCGAAAATTCCAGGTGCATATCCGAAAATCGTTGTCCTTTGCGGGAGTCGTCAACATTATGGGGTTCCTTATCCGAGGCTTCATTTGAGGATTGATTGGGGAATATTTTAACGTGGTGGGTTCCAAGCCCGACACATTAGTTAGCTCACTGACGGGTGTCAGATCGCTCTCCAGGGGACGCCACGAGGAGGCTATGTGTCGACTTAAAACATAGAAGGGCAAGCATCGAACATGGACGCATCTGGGACTGTCACGACTTTACCTTGTGTAAAGGGCCGGCAAAATCCTCGACATTGTGCAGAAAATATCGCGTGCATATTGTACGGCTATATGGGAGGTCCGATATGACTTGCTTCAATAGTCGGTGGTTTATTCATTTGCATGCATATTGGTAAATCGCGCGAATTTAGTACCCAGAACCGTCGATGTATTGCTTGGACATTTTGCGGTCAAGCTTGAAGGACGTTGACGTGTATGTCAGCTATGATGATCTTTGCTAGCGGCTAGAAGTTTGCATGCTTTACTCGGCCACCCACACGAAGATTGCCGTCAGCATAAAAAATCAGAGCTACAGCAGGTTGCTCCTTAGCGGTATGGATTTATTTAAGTAATCTGTAATTGGAAATTTCTTTGTGTGTATCAGTTTGTGTGTATCTTACCAGTACAATTTCAGAAACGGAGATTTCTCTGCTAGTTTGTGGACCTGTAGCATATTATTACTTATAAAGCGATGTATTTCAGTAACGCTCTTAACTCTTAGTATACGAATGATATTTGCTGAGGAGATCCCAGACTTCCACAACCTGAGGTATTGCATATGGCTTTACTGTGCACTGGGGTCTGGTGATGCCACTCATAATCGATGCGTTGGAACCATGGCGGACCATGCCACCACAACGGGTGCAAAAGGAGTTGGGATGGAGTAGTTCCTCTAGAGGCACAATCAGCTGGATTGTGCTCCGAGCGTACAGTACAACACCCCAACATTCAGGCGGTATGGTATCTTGGACGTCAGCAACAAGTTTTGCATCGAGATGAGCACCACACAGTTCCAAACGCGGTAACGTTGTGCACTTTAGAGGTGCAACTTTAGTCAGTGCAGCGACAAGAACAACTTTGATGTTTCCATCAGGATGAGATGCTTGTGCATATAAAGCGGCTGCATAAGCGCGCTTCGATGCGTCTGTGAAGACATATGGTAGAACTCAGCATGTGCAGTATGTTGACCAGTTCCTAACCAAAGGCTAAGTCTGAGTGATGATAATTGTGACAACTCTTGTCGATGAAGAAGCCACTGCTTGGCCACGTTGGAAGGCACGGGTTTTTCCTGCAACCATATTTTGGAACGTATTGTGCATGGTGTGATCAAGCCTAGCGGATCGAATATCATGCTCGAGTCAGAAAGAAATACTCTTTTCGCGAGATTTGCACGCAGTACTTTTACGGCGATCGATAGAGAATCGTCATTGGTTTTCCATAAAATACCCAGAGGGCATACTTCAACACCGTCAGAAGATATGAAATTTGGTTGGATGCATGTGATATTGTTGCTTTGATTTCAGAGAAATTTGTTGCTTAATTTGTAACTCCAAACTTCCGTTAGATAGAATATTAGAGACGTTTATTTATAGCTCTTACAGCTTTACGACCGAAGACGAGCTCGTGAGTAAATCATAAAGGTAAAATGATGACTAATGGGGCTTCCGCATGAATTTGGCGTCGGGAGTTGACTGCTAAACGCGAAGCCGCAGCGACACCGTATGTGACACATAGCATCTGGCAATCTTGTTTTGGATCAGTTGGACTAAATCGCCATACTATGCGCTGGTAATCAGCATCCTCTTTGTCCTTGTCAGCAGTTATGGCGTAGCGATACATTCTGAAGTGCACTAGTATGGTGTAAAGGTCTTGCTGCACCTGTGGCCCTAACAGTAAAGCCTCGTTATTGAAAACCCAGTGGATGCCTTCGTCGAAACGTTAAACACCACTTGAAGTTTGGTGGTAGAACTCTTATCCTTTACCACCGTGTGATGAGGCATGTAGCTCCATATGGCACATGTCTGGAAGCTGTTTCATAAACGTGGAGTATTGCAGTCGGAGCTCTTTGTCAGCTCCATTGGAAGCAGGCTGCGCACTGCTGTATTTATGGATTCACAAAGTGAAATTTAAACTTTAAGCAGAAGATGCACGATGAAATGCCGATCATTAGCTCGGCGACACGTTTTGTTGAAGTGTGCCTCGCAAAAGCCTTCTTTTGTAGTAAGATGTTTCTTCGGTGGAAACTCTTCCAATTCCTAAAATTTACCTACGATTACAAAGAGTTGTACGTCACAATACAGCGTTGACACAGCAGTAACTGGCCTTGATGACTTCGATGCATTGCCAAAGAGCACCCAATCAACCACGGTGTTTTTGAGCCATTGCTGTGCCAAGCCCTTATGGAACCGAGCTACGAGAACTTTATAAATCTCATACAATCCTATTAACACGTCGAGGGGACCAGGTTTTGCGAACTGTGGATCAGGCATTAAGTGGTCATGAAGATTCGGCCTAGATGACATATGTACGTTGACGGTGGAATTATGGTTCGTTATTTTCGATAAAATTAACGCTCGTGATGATAGAGATAGTGCAGCTTCATCCCTCACTTTTCCACCCTGTAAAGAGTTGATTCCAGGAACATATACAGATTATGGTTTCCCAGACAGACGAAGACGTTGAATGCAAGCCTTCGTCACGAAGTAAGCATATAGCCAAAAAAAAAAATGGCGCGGTCAGCATCAGTATGATGAGATACGATGTTTTCAGGCGCGTACAGATACTTCTATGGTGGTGAATACAGAGGGTAATGTGGCAGTGCTCATATGCATGGTAGGAATTATTACTCATTGATAATTAAATTGTTTATTCGATTGTTGTTGAATCGCAGCAGTTTGTGGTACAGCATATCGATCGATAGAGAAATTACAAGTAACACAAGTAGCAGCCAGCATTTGTTCGGTAGCGTTGCGATCACAATTTGTAGTAAACGGCGTTGCATTATTATACTGTTCGGTAGGTATACTATTTTCAGAGATTATGTTTAAAATTCGGTAGAAGAGAAGAACCGTCCACATAATTTTTGGATTGAATTTGTGAAACGTGTGCCCGAAACTGGATCTTAATTGGATAAAACACGTTCTCGCACAACTGAAAAATTGCTACTGTTGCTCATAATGTGCAAGAAGAACCAACCACATCAACTCGCCATCGTTCTTAGGAATTGAAAATTTCACGCACTTCTTTGTTGCCGTCGGAATGAAGCATTACAAAATTGAATTGGTACAGCATGACGCCACATGGAAATCTGCAACGTTTTCGGTTCGCTAACTGGGCTCTGGAACGCTTGGAAGAAGATGAGCATTTTTACCTGACAAAGCTCATTTTGACCTGGGTGGTTAAGTTAATATGCAAAATTTTCGCATCTGGGGCTCAGAAAATCCATGCGCGATTATTGAGAAGACAATGCTTGGCAAGTTTGAAAATAGCGTATTAGCCACGCAGTTGTGATTTGACTCCGTTGGCCTATTATTTGTGGGGATTCGTTAAAGAAAGCTGTGGCGTAGTGGTAATGCGTTGGGCTGCTACGCAGAGTGTCCGGGGTTCGATTCTCGGCACAGGCAAAAAAAAAAAATGTAGAAAAAATTAATTTTTCTACACGGCAGGCAATGGCAAACATACAAGAGTAAAAATTGCTATGAAAAGCTTTTCACTTCGCCGTTCGGATTCGGCATCAAACTGTAGGTCCCTTCCATTCATGTACAAATATAACACGCACAACATGAGTGGATGCGAAAAGCTCGGCCTAGGCCCTCCATGGGCTGTTGTGCCATTAAAAGTAAGTAAGTAATTCGTTAAAGAAAAAGTTACGCTAATCATCCAGCAACGATTCATGCTCTTAAGGAAGAAATTGGTGCAGCCATCGGTCAAATACAGCTCCAAACAGTCGAAAAGGTACTGGGTTCATCGTATGGGCTACTGCAAGGCCAGCCGAGGAAGCCATTTGAATGAAATAGTGTTCCACAATTAACCAGAAGGATTGTACTTTCGAATAATAAAAACCACATTGAAAAAATTATTCGTTTCTTATTTACACCAAAATCAAATTCCAAATTATAAATGGTCCACCCTTTATAAGTATATGTTATGATACGCATTGCAATAAAAACATGCAAAAACAGAATTCGTTGATTTGGAACGTAAGCACGGCCTTCACCGATTACGTAAAATAGGTTTGCTGTCTTGGAAGCACCTTTGTTGGAATGTTGTCATATGTTAGCAGTAGCGCTGGTTGGTCGTAACAATTCCAGCGTGTGTTCTCCTATTTCTAAAAACTCTTTTATTTCTTCAAATACAGGCAAATGATCGTTTATCAGAGACAGCTCCCACTGTTTGCGAGTTTCATATGCTAGTTTCGACGTGCTGCAACGTTACAATTACAACGTTACACACTTGATTGCCTTACTGGTGTTTAGTAGCCTTCTCGATCGAAAATATTGCTTTGAGATAGCTCTCCACCATGATGTGCATGAGTTTGTATCGCGCAGTTAACAGGTCCCAAACCTCTTGTAGTCGATCATCACATATCAGTTGAAATTGCAACCGTTACCATTGACGACTTGGTTTCATTTAACAGTTCATTGTTTATTTCTTGTGTGTAAAATGTCGACGAAAATTTTATTTATTGCGAAAATACTTCAGTTCTTGCCATTTAAATGCGAGGAGAATCAAAGACGAAATATTTAGCAACAAGATGAAAGTGCATCAGAGAAACCATCAATTGTGTAAATATATTAAACTTGCAGAGACAATGGATGATGCTTGCTACAGTTGTAGCCTTTGGCTTCAAAGCAAAGAGTGTGTTGGAAGATGGTAAATACAGTGGCGGACAATCAAATAAGAACTATAAAACCTCCATTGTTTTTTTTTTATCATACTGCTTATGGCAATCAATTTTTATAGAGAAGAAAATGATATGGTATATACTTTATAAATTTCTAGGTCGCAACACTACATTTAAATATTTTTTGGGGATTCCCAAACAAAAAAGTTGAAGCGAAGCAATCGAAGGCGGACAATCCAATAAGAACAGCAGACGAAAAAGTTCATATTTTAAAAAGAAAACTTAAAGTTTTTGTACTGGTAAGCATTTAAGTGGTAGCATTGAGGGTAATTTAACAAATTAAATGTAAACTATTCCGTAATGTCACAGCAAAATAGGTCAAGTAAAGCACTGTAGCAAGGAGGAGCGTGATTTGGTGAAAAAACTTCGAAATGAGCCACAAAGCATTAGCCAAATAGCTAAAACTATTAGCAGATCCTCAACATTTGTCTACCAATCTTTATTACCTAAAAAATTTCATTGCAAGAGAGGTGGGCCCCGCAAAACTACAAGTTGAGATGACAATCGCATAAAAATTTTAGCGGCACGCAATCCATTTAAGGCAGCTGCCGCAATTATAAAGGAGGCAGGGGTTCAAATTTGTGCTCGATCAGTAAGGAGACGTTTGGTGGAAAAAAAATGTATGGGAGAACAGCACGAAAAGTACCAATGTTGACATAAAGACATCGAAAGTATCCCATAGAGTTCGCTGAAGCGCACATTGAGTGGGATGGTTCACTTAATGCAAAAAAATGGCCTAACGTATTATGGACAGACAAAAGCAAGGTGAATCTTGTTGGAAGTAATGGCAAACGTTGGGTTAGACGCCCGAAAAATGCAGAACTGAGCCCAAAATATACTAGGAAGACGTTTAGGCACTGAGGTGGAAGCATCATGGTATGGGGATGCTTCTCTTGGTATGGTCTGGGCCTCTGTATTGGATAAAAGAAACGATGGACAGATTTCTTTATTCTTTATTTCTTTCTTTGTCAAAAAGAAGATTGGCAGTACCAGAGCTAAAAACAAAGACGAATTGTGGCAAAGCATTCAAAGATTGTGGTATTCCATACCCCAGGCTACTTGCGCGTCTCTGGTGGAATCAATGCCTAGAAGGTGTAAGGCGGTTTTAATTACCAAAGGCTATTCCACAAAATATTAGCATTAGTGAACAATTTAAGTCAATATTTTAAAAATTTTTTTTTTAATTGAAGTGTTCTTATTGTTTTGTCCTTTTGAAATGTGATTTTATGTATTACTTTTAAATTTCTTTTTTTACACTGAATTGATTTTGTTTTTGTTTTAAGAAAAAATTTAACTTTTGGAATAAATGAAAAATAAAATAAATACCTTTTAAATTTATCATAAGCCTAGAGAAATATATTTTTAAGGTTTTTGGTTTCAGAACAATTAAACAACAATTAAATAATTAAAATACGTGTGATATAAGTATAAATTCAATTTAATTTAAAAGGAATCACAAGAGTAATTTCGTAAGTAACATCACCAAAAATTCAATTCTATATTCATTTCAGTGAAAAAAATCAGGGTTGCATTCGATTTTTAACTCAATTTCGACGTAGTTTCGGTGAAACTGCAATATTACCGTCGTTTCATTTGACATTTATTTACATGCTTAGATCGCGAATCTCAGATAAAACCATCAAAGTTACTGTAACTACGCAATGTCGGCTTAATGGGAACATGGTATTAAACAGTTTCTAAGGTAATTAAACTTCTGTCCATTAGGTGATTGTCGTTCGACTGCACGAGAGATTGGGATGCGTCATAGAAACTTATCCCATCAATGGAGTTACCACTGAAAGTAGGTAGCTGCAATTTTGGTAACTTCGCGACTGAGGGTATGATGGTTTGGTTCACTCGTGGAACTGGTATATGAATTTTGGTGAGGCGTTTGAAATTAGATTTGGTGATGGTATACCACTCCTCAGCTTGTATACCCGACTGCTCTTCCACTAGAGTGTACTCTTCTCCGCACAAGATTTCTACCTCCTGCTGAGCATCACAAAATGGCGAGCATTGGTCATCAAGCAGTTGCCCATACTTTTCGATGACTGCGATATCGAACGAAAGCGTATCATTTTTGTTAGTTTGCATATACCTTACAACATTGCACAAAGCCACGAAATTATTTTGAATATTAATGTGAAGCTTTCAATATTGGATGTCAGAATATTAATTTATTTTCAATGTCAAACTGTAAACTAAAGCTTTCATGGTTGCAACTCTGCAGCTTTTCTATTGTTCACTGTGAGGTTATGTATCACACTTGTAGCGATATGCAATTTTATCTTTTTTAAATTTTATTTAACAGATTATTTTATTTGTTTCGATATGAATTTACAACGTAATGGTGCTAAGTATTATTTTGCTCATGCACGGATAGATTGCGGTTTTAACAAAGCGGGTTGCGGGGTAAACTAAGCAGACAGCGAGAAGTAAAAAAACAGATGTGTTCTGCTTGATGATTGATTTACAGAATGACAATTAATAAGTGTATACAACTTTCTTCGCGCTTTATTATTCTACTTAAACGAAAGTACATCTGATATAATTTTTGTGTGGTCTAGATTTCATTTAGTTATTTATTTTACGATGTCAAATAATCGGTCAGCTATTATAACATTGCACCAGCTAGGCAAACGCAAACGGTTTAAGGAGCTGGGTTATGAAGGTGATCGTCCAGGAAGAGGCAGAAAAACCACCGTCAATAATCTCAGGAATTTCAAAATCGTTCAAAAGCGGGTACAGTGTAATTACACGGTCCCCATGAGAAAAGTTGCTCACGAAACTGGCAATCATTGAGACAAAAAAAAAAACAGTTGTGCCAGATTGGAGCGAATAGTCTGTGTTTTGAGATATACAGAGTTATGGTTACCTGGCTAAAATTTCACTGAAGATTAAAATAAATTGAATTCTAATTCGTTCCTTGGGCATAAATAAATTTTCGTACAAAGTGAAAAAAGTGATGATCGTTAAGCAATGGCACTACTAAAAGAAATAATTCAACTCTTATACTATTTGCGAAAGATTTTGCTGATGTAACCAATATCGAATTTTGACCATGATACGTCAGGGGTCTTGAACTATTTAATTTGTATTTTTCATGTTGTGGAATTATTACGAGAAAATCCGCAGAGGAGCCAGAAAACCATTGCAAATAAGGCGAAAGTTGCACAAAACACTGTCCCAATGATTCTCAAAAAATTTAATACAGACTTAACAGTTGCTAGAAAATATGGTTCTGGAAGGAAATGCGGTTTCGTGTCTCCACAAAAGGCGAAGAAAGTCGTTGCTCTCTTAGAGAAGAACCCAGCGTTGTCTAATCGAAAATTGGCGGAAAAAGCGAGTTGCAGTGAGTTTTTAGTTCGTAAAATTAAAAAAGTTGCGGGCCTTAAAACATACAAAGTGCAGTCAGTACACGACAGGAACGCTACTAAGAACTTGGTAGCCCAGAGCCGAGCTAAAAAGTTTAAGACAGATTTTTCAAAAATTCGATTGCTGTGTTATGGACGATGAAACACCCGTGTTGTCTAAATTTTCTCAATTGCCTGGTCAAGAGTTTTACACCGCAAAGGAACGAGGAGGAGTTGAGGAAAGATTTAGGACAAAAAAAGTTCCGGAAGAAGTTTCTGGAATGGCAAGCGATTTGTAGTTGTGCGCTAAGAAGTAAAAGTTTCGTAACAAGTGGCACTGTTAACGCTGAAATTTATGTGAAGGAGTGCCTCCAGAAGAGATTGCTGCCCTTCATTAGAAAGCACAATGTATCTACTTTCTGTTGTCCTGATCTAGCCTCCTGCCACTACAGTAAAGTAACCCTTAAATGGTTCGAAGACCAAAACATCAAATTGGTACCAAAAATCGCCAACCCACCAAATTGCCCAGAACTTCGGCCTATCGAGAGATATTGGGCTCTAGTGAAAAGAACATTAAAGACAACAAACAAATAAGCTAAATCCATGGAAAAGCTGTCCGAATTCTGTAAAAAACAACAAACAAATTAGTTTTATTTATTTATCAGAAATTAAATTTTCTTTTCAAAACTGTTTACATTTTTTTATTTGCATAAGGGATTTCAATGCTAGGACAATTTAAAGTTATCCGATTTTTTCGATCTCACTCCTTAATATGATATATTATGAATCTCCAGTACCAAACAGCCACTTTACAACAGCAACTTTACACTTAAAAATGATAAAAAAAAAACAACAAAAAATTTACTATCGCGCCAACTACCTATAATTTTAGAAAAAAATAAATAGCCGAAATTATTTCGTCATACAAAATACCATTATTTCTGCCTAATTAAGGAATTAAATTTCAATTTATATAAACTTATTTTAGCCAAACAAATACTTTAGTTAACCAATAAACTTCAATTCCGAATATCTTAAAACACAGATCATTTTGTGAAAATTCAAGAAAAGTTTTCTATTTATAATTCAACCCAACATATATCCAATACAGAAAATACATATTGTTGCAATGTGTTATTATAATCGATGTGCTCAGCGTGCTGAGAATTTTAATATAAAGAAGTATGGAAAAGCTACAGACAGCTATAAAAAAAATTTTTTTAAATTTTTAGGAAAATGCTGTCCGAGAGATTATCTCTATCCTCTTCATGTTTCTCATAGTCCATAAGCAGACCTAGTTACGTGAACGTTTACCCGCAGTGTTAGTAAATATAATAAACGCAGAGTTGATTTCCACTATGATTTTAGTATTTACATAGCAAATGAGCTGGAAAGGGGAAAGAAAAGGAGACACAAAAAAAAATTCTAGATCTTAAAAAATTATTCTAAAAATATCCAACACTAAATTCCTGCACAATTCCAAGTTATCCCGTTTGTAGGATACTATGGTTATGTGCAGATAAGTGAAAAAGAGAATAACAACAAATACAAGTATACGAAAATAAGATAGTGTGGTATGTCTCTTGCAATAATACCATTCTGGGAAAATATTTAAAATTCGTGTAATTGAAATTCAATGTAATTGAAATACAATTACAAATTATGAGTAGCTACCACAATGATCACAGATGAGGAACCGCGACGGGTTCCGATACGATCGTCTGATCTGCCTATTCTCTATACATAGTATTCATTAAAAGTATCGATGGAAAGTATCGACGCTAAAAACATGTAGGTACAAATTTATGTGTAATACATCTTATGTTAAAAAATCAATAAACACAGAGTTGATTTTTACCGCTTTGCTCGTCGTGCTAATATGCTCTTAATGTTCATATTGCAAATGCAAATTTCAAACATTTTCAGGTTCTGAAACATTCTGGAATCGAGCAGTCGTAGGTTAAAATCGCATTCGCATTATTGCTTTTTTTATGTTCTTAACGCCGTTTTGTCGTGCGCCAATAAAAGTTTTTCTTCCATTAAAAAAAATACCGGAACAAAGTTTTTCCACATAAGTACATATGTATTTTATTTGATTGTTTATGCTTGTCACCTGCATATGCAACCAAAATAATTTTCAAGACAATTGAGTATTATATGCAACCAAAATAATTTTCATGACAATTGAGTATTACAATAACAATTAGCTTTTGAATTTGGTTAGGAATGTTAAATTGTCAATTGTCAGTGCAGTGAATTTTGTTCTGATCGTAGGAATAACACACTTTGGTCAGAGAGTTGAAAAATTAAAAAGGGAACGTAAAAATTGGCATGATCGACTATAATTTTATTGTCTGCATACTATCGCCCTACGTTAAGAGTTAAGTTACTAACTAGTGTTAGTCCGATATATGTAACTAACTACAAGTAAATACTCGAAATACTTGTTTGTAGATACTACTCTAATCACAGATTAGGTCGTATAACAATTTCTCTCACATTATAGATTTTAATGTTAGTGAATACAGATTCAAATTAAACATTTCAACTTTATTCAATTAATAATTATTTTTGTGTATTTACTAGTCGGCAAGAAATTGAACTGTAGGCTAAATATGAATAAATAAATAAAAATACTTGCACGGAGTATTGAGTACTTTTTGTGCATAGAGTAGGCTCTCTCCATGTCTTCTCATGTGCTCTATGACAGTAACGATGCTTATGGCTCCTTTTACGTTGTTTGAAAACCCGGTATGTCTTTTTTGTCTACTACTGTGTTACTCTGGAATGATGTTTATTTTATGGTAGGTGTAACACATAATAACTACATTGTTCCTTTTTTTATAAAAATTGTATTACTTATTGCACAATAGAGTAAGTACGATACGAGTAAGTATCGAGAATTTTTCTTAGATACATTTTTAGCGTCAATACTTTCCATGGATAGTTTTAATGAACACCGATATCGAGTACATGCCGGTATCGGAACATCACTATTCGTAACTAACAATTCAACACTAGGTTGAATGCAATGACTCAAAAATTATATTATTAAAACTTTTGATGCAAATCTCTCTGAAACAAATTGTAACTGAGTTCGACATAATTTAGATGTTAGTCTATAAGAAATAGGTACAAAACAACTAAAATTAAAAAAACTCAGGAAAGCTACGTTTCTTTTTATGTGGCTTTGGCGGAACAATTGGTCTGACCTTTTTTGGGCTTATTGTTCTTTGTCCAAGACATTTTGTATTTGCAACAGCTACAGCTCCAGTTCCAGTTCCATTGTTGCTGATGTTTGTAGTAGGTATTGACAAGTTACAATCTTCTAGATTGCTAACTAAAGCAGCAACTTTACCAGTTCCAGATTTACCTACAATCGTCTCATCAATACATACATTTCTTGAATTAGTATGTGATGTGTTAGTATATGATGTAGCCATAGGCTTACTATTAAGTGTATTCAATTTAGCCAATTGATCCTCTAGATCATCCATTTTGTTTCTGTAAGGATAGAATGAAATTGTTTGATTTTCAAATAATAATTTAAAACATTAAGTCAAATATTAATAAGAAAAACAAAATCCGAACAATTTGTTACGCATGCCTGAAGTGATATGGTTATTACTTTAAAAACAACAAAAAAATCAAGTTCTAATGTTGATTCCTGTGAAACACATACGAGTATAAAAACACTTTCCCCTTGCAGTATTTCAATATTTTCGAAAATATATTTTATTACAAAATTTAAAAAAAAAAAATATTTTCATAAAAATCAAATAATTACGGCGACTATCTTTAGGGGCGTGGTATTATACAAATTTTAAATGCGTTCGGTTTACAACTCAATGATATTTATTTTCTATTCATTTTACTTAACAATATCGAAAACCAAATGGAAAACGATAAGCTTTAAAATTATTTGTATTGATCTTCATGCACATGCACATATTTGTTTTATTTTCGTGTTTTAATTTATACTTATAAAGGGTGACAATTAATAAGAATATACAACTTTCTTCGCGCTATAGAAAAAATATTGTAATTTTTTTCTTCATTCTTGCATTATTGTACGTAATCGAAAGTACATCCAATTTAATTTTTGTGTGCTCTAGATATCAATTAGTTATTTATTATACAATGTCAAATAATCAGTCAGCTATTATAATAATACACAAGCTGGGCAAGCGCAATTGTGAGATTCCGCGGCAGCTTCGCATTGCTCGTTCGTTAATTTCTCGTGCAGTTAAGTTGGGTTATGAAGGAGATCGTCCAGGAAGAGGCAGTAATAAACCCACCGTCAATACTACCAGGAATCGCAAAATGATTCAAAAGCGGCTACAGTGTAAGTCAACGGTCAATATGCTCACGAAACTGGGATCAATCGTGAATCAGTTTGACTCAAGCGCGAATTACGTATTTAAATAAAAACACGTCTTATTTTGTTGCTGTGAAAATATCAACTGAACTTTATTCAATAAACTTTGCTTAAAATCTAACATATCATCTTTTTGTTTCTCCTTTTTGTTTTTGATTATTTTATTAAACATTCAAATCTTTTAGCTGAATGTGCCTTGTGTTTTAAGTGGTCATGTTGCATCCTGTGTTTCGATGCAACTCCAGACACATGTAACTCGCGTACGACTCCAAAGATGTTGCCTGAGTCGCAGGAATTGGATGGGAAAAAATCGTCTTCACAGATAAAAAACTGTTATTAGTGTGAACAAGCGCATAACCATCAAAAAGACAGAAGCTGGTCAAACAGAGGCTCCTGGCCCATCATTCGTCATTCAACATCGCCAAAATCAGCAATCCGTCATGGTATGGGGTGGGATTTACGCAAATGGCAAAAGTGTAACAAGTGGAGGCTCTGGTAGTCCCCGACAGCACTTTGGCGATAGAGCCAAATTGACAAGAATGGTACAGGCATAATTTTCCTGATTTTATCGCATTTCAAGAATGGCCACCAATTCGCCGGATCTCAACTCGATGGATTTCTGCGTATGGTCCATTTTAAAGGCCAGGGTCCTGCTAAATGTCATAACAACTTTCTGCCCTGAAACAGTCGTTGCGTCAAAGCGTTTGAAGCTGTGTATTTGTGCCAAGGGTAGCCACTTGGAAACTGGCTGAATATATTTTTTACTCATGTATTATGTTATCTTTTTCTTCGATCTGTTTGTCGTTTTTAATTACAATAATTTTTTGGCTAAAATTGTATCCACTTATTAATTATCACCTTGTAAAATCATAGATGATTCAGCAACTTTTACGGTTTACAAGTAGGTGCAGTATAGTAGATATAGATATATAGTAGATATTAGATGTATTTTTATTGACACGTATATGAATATGTCGTGTACATAAACCGAAAACAAATGACATATATAGGAACATTTATTAATGGCACAATTATAGTATTTGTTGGTCTTAAACGTGTATTGAAATAATTTAGTTAGCAATTTTCAATGTTTGATGAGCGAATGCTCATTTATTTTATCAAAACCTTAAAGTTAAATTTGGGGAGCATGTAGTGCGAGCATGCACTTGTCGGTTTACGTCTACCAAGCAATCATGGGAACGCAAACTCAGAGTATTCCGCAACACATGCATACATACACTACACCTCCCCTTTTTATATAGAATGACTTAATTTATAATCTTAAATTAAGTTATTCTATTGTATATCAAATGGATAATATAGTATTATTTTAATGGTATTATTATTGAGATATATTTTTTTATTTTTATTTATATTTTTTTATGATGTATAGTACATACTTTTAATCTATCTTTATGCACGGTTTGCGATTTTTTCTTACCTTGCCTTATCATTATGTCCTATTTTTTCAGCGTTATAGAACCCTGTATATTTATTTTCAAGCTTATGACTTGTTTCATTGCGTAATAGCACTGAATCTCTTACGTGTAGCTCAAAATCCCTGACTTTTTTGTCGTAGGCGATCTTTTGCTTATTTTTTCTATTTTCTAACATTACTCGAGCTCGTTTATATGCTAATTCCAGTCTATATTTAATTTCCTTATCATAGTCCTCTATATTGCAGAAAGGTGCTATTTTATCTATACTTTTAAATTCGTGAAATTAACTTGGTTTTTTACCAAAAATTTATTCGTAGGGGCAGTAATCATGTACTACAGAAGGTGTCGTATTGAAGCAATACGTAAAGTACTTTAGCCATACATCCCAACAGTCTTTGTCTACCGATATATACGAACGTATATATTGTTCGGTGACTGCGTTCTACAGTTCCGAGAGACTGGTTGAAGTTGTTGACGTAATATTTTAAATTTTTAAGTATTTACATATATCCGTTATAATTGAATTTTTATATTCAGTACCCATGTCCGAAATGAACATCTTCATTGGACCGTACTTCAATATGAAATTCTCAGCAATTGCCTTGGCAATCCTTCTTGCGCTTTTCTCTTGTACCGGTATTGCTACTAAATACTTGGTTAGATCGCATATTAGTGTAATTATGTATTCATTACCATTGTGTCGACCAGAACAGTGTCGAACGAAGATGTAGGTGTGTTTGTCAACGTAAGAGGTGCCTTTGTGTGAGTTGTTGTTTTGGCCAATTGACACTTAAGACATTGTTTAACATATTGGGTTATGGTTTTCGTCATGTTTTTCCAATAATAATGTTGTTTAATTTTTTTTAGCGTACGCGTAGTTCCTGTATGACCTCCTTCTATGGGGTCGTCATGGTATTTCGATAAGGTTGATTTAATTTTATCGTTTTCGTTTATATTTAGTTTTGGAAGTAGCGCTACTTCTGTAATTTTTAAATATTTATTGCCCATCTCTTTAAATAATTGGACCGGAACGAATTCAAAAATTTGTTCACTAGGTGCCATATTTAATCGTTCGATATTACATACACCGGCTTCTTAATCAAGCCTTTGGAAGAACTGACCTAAATCTAGACTACCATTAGTGTATATATCGTCGATTTTAAATCGTGAGATAATGTTTTTACCATGTTTAAAGAAACAGTTTGTGAGGTCCATTTTCATCTGCACTGATTTTTTCACTTCATTAGGTTTAATTTTAAAATTTTTTTTTAAATTCAATTTTATTTAAAAATCAACAACAACTAGTCACATTTGACTAACAAGAGGTTTTTTAATGTAAAATTGCACGTATTACTACTTATCTAAAGTGAGCATGTTGATCTGAGATAGTCAATCTCCTTGCTGGTTGAAACGCCTCAAAAGGTCCTTTGGCTTGAACCGACTTAAACGTCTGTGTGTAACATCGCAAAGTAACGCCGGAATAGTGCTGTTTGAGTGTTGACTCAGTCTGTCATGACGTGTATTGGCAACCTTCTGTATTACTTGCCTGACTGTAGGTATTTTAAGATCACGATGTACGTCATCATTTCGCACATACCACGGAGCGTTAACCGCATCCCAGAGTGCTTTGTTTTGGAATCTTTGTATCATATTTATTATATGATTTTTTGCGCATTCCCAAATTTGAATGCTATAGAGCCACACAGGCTTGAAGACTTGTTTGTATATCATTAGTTTGTTTTGTTGAGACACTTTGGATCTCCTTCCAATAAGCCAAGTTAGTTTTTTGTATTTAATGTTCAGCTCTATTAGTTTTTTCTTGACGTGTACCTTCCATCTCAGTTTGGCATCTAGGTTCATACCCAAGTATTTCGCAGAATTAGCTGCTGGAATTGGTTCACTGTTTAGAAACAATGGAATTTGGGTTTCTCTTTTGTTGGTTAAGTCGACGTGGATAGACTTGAAGCTATTTACTGCCAGTATCCATTTATTGATCCATTGTTTAACTTCTTGGAGAGCGGTTTGTATCTTAGTGGTAGACACGTTGTTATTTGGACATGTAGCTTGAGTTTACCGGCAAGTCATGTGTATACAGCAGGTACAACAACGGACCTAGTATACTTCCCTGAGGGACCCCGCGATTTATAGGATATAGTTTTGAATACGCATCATCTAGTTTAACTCGATAGAACCTTTCGGCAATATACGATTCCAACAGTTTACAATATTGCTGTGGCAGAAGGTTGTTTAGCTTATAAATCAGGCCAGAATGCCAGACCCCATCAAAAGCCTTAGAGATATCAAGAAACACAGCTGAACAAATTTCCTTGTTTTCTAAGGCCTTTTCGATTTCGTACGTAACTCTGTGTACTTGATTGATCGTTGAATGTTTTTTTCGGAATTCAAACTGATGATTTGGGATAATATTTCTTTGGCAAACGATTTTTTCGAGCCTTTTACATATGAGTTTCTCAAATAATTTTCCGATGACTGGCAGAAGCGAAATTGGTCTATACAAGGCTGGAGAGTGTTGATCCTTATCTGGTTTTAAAACCATCACTTGATCTTGTTGTCACTTTCAGTATTGTCGAAATGTTTCGATTTTGTTCTTTTAAGTCATGTGTTGTAACAACATAACTATTTTTCCCCTTGAGGTATTCAACCGTAAAGTCACATTCTTCCAAATCCAGCCTCATACGTATTAGTTTTGGACTTGGGTTTTTTCGAGAAAAGGTAAGAGAGTTGTCTGTGGTCGGATTTTACGAAAAAGTGTAGTCCGTAGACATAAGGTCTGAAGTGTTCTATTGCCCAATGAATTGCTGCGAGTTCTTGTTCTATTGTTGATTTATTACTTTCCCCTTGCCTGAAAGTTCTTGATGCATATGCTACCGGAAGTTGTTTGGAATCGTACTCTTGGCTGAGTACTGCTCCACATGCATATTTACTCGCATCTGTCGTTATACATAATTCCTTTTCAAAATTAGGGTACTGTAATAGTGTGGGTTGTATTAGTTCATTTTTCAGATGATTAAATGCGTCATTGCATTTTTTAGACCACTCAAATTTTACGTTTTTCTTACAGAGTCTTGTCAAATGTCGAGAATGTTCAGAAAAGCTTTTTATAAATCGCCTATAATAGTTGCAGAAGGAAACGAATCTTCTAGCGCTATCGGCATCGCTGGGAACTAGATAATTTTTAATGACTTTGTATTTGTTGGCATCGGGTAATATACTTTTGTCTGTGCATATGTGCCCTAGGAATGTTCCTTGCATGAAGAACGAAAGCTGTATTTTCGACAAAATTCGAAAACATTTGTTAAGTTTATTAACATATGTCGTTCCGAGCAACCTAATATTATCAAAAAATTAGGTCGAGACATGAGAAGTATTTAGCTCGGCCCAACTGGTCAAGAATATCTTCTATTCTTGGATGAGGGAACTTGTCGGCTATAAATTTTTTGTTAAGTCGACGGTAGTCCACCACTAACCGCCATCTTTTATCAGTGGAATCTGTGCCATCCTTGACCTGTTTATTTATTTCTTTTTTATGGGAATAGTTCTATAATTTTTTATGTATACGGGATTTTTATCATTCAATCTAAGGTTTTGTTTATAGAAATTGTTTGTTATGGTATCGATTTCGAGGCCAAATACGTCGCTGAAATTTTGTGCACAATTCAGTTGGTTGTGATTTAAATTGATTAGGGAAAGTGAGTTTTTTTCAAAATTTCTTGGGTTCTTTTATGAGTTTGATCTAGTGACGAAACTATGTCATAATTATTCATTGACTCGAATTTAATATTGATGCGCAACACTTTCGGTGGTTGTGTTTATTATTCTAACTAGTGCGTTTTTGCTATTTACTGTTGTGCTTGCTATAACTACTCCAGGCACGATTGAGTATCCAGGGATCCTGATTGAGTGCCAACACTATTTTTTTTTTGGTGTTTAGCGGCACTTGCCTAATCACTTCAGATCGAGCTGGCAGTAGTATGGTGTTATGTTCAGCTGAATGTATTATGGGAATAAGTATTTTGGTATGAAAATTTTCCGGGTCTTAACACAAACCAGTCTTGCTCCTTTCGAAAATCAAGTCTATGCCGAGAATTCCGTCACATGGTATTGGAAAATTTCTATGTACCACATGAAATTCGTGAGGAATAAGACCCTGAGGTCCAATAGAATTGAACCTTGCCCTATACCGCTGAGTTGAGTTATATTGTTTATGTTCAAGTTGCTGTATTCACTGTTACATATTCTTTGACAATTGAAATATCTGCTCCTGTATCAATTAAAAGGGTTAATGAGTTTTGAGTTTTTTCATTTGTGACTCGTAATAAAATGCTTAGATTTAGGTTCAAATTATAGATTTTTGCAACGCTTAGGTGCAATTGCTCAAGGGTGCTTGTTAGTTTTCCGACTATTCATTTTGTACTACACGCACGTTACCATTTCGAATATTGGTATTGTTGTCCGCTCTGTACTGATTGTTATGTCCACGTCTGTATCTGTTGCTGTAATTGCTATTGTTATTCTGGAGTCTGTATCCGTAGTTATTAGAGTTTCTTCCTCTATTACCATTGTTGTATCTGCCACGGTTATCTGCTTCGTTACTAACCAGATTCCTTGCACTACCCTTAAGTTTGGTTTTTACTAACGAAACGGCAATGGTTTCGTGGGTCTCCTTAGTGGTACCTTATAATTCCACAGCATCAATGAAGCTTTGTAAATTTTCGGGTTTGCCGTCAAAATCAAGCACAAGCTGTGACGCTGTTCTCAGAAAATCTATATTTGTTAGTGGCATTTTGCAGGGTCTTATTTTCACTTCAGTATCACTACTATTTGATTCTTCAATACTGTCTATGTCACTATCTGATTCTACAACAGCTTCTATTCTTCTTCGGTTTAAATGTCCAAAAATTTGATTAGCCTCTTTCTTGTGTTGTTCCGTTGATATTTTATAATTTACATTTAAAAGAGATCGTATCGTATTAAAATGTAAAATTTATTTAGAGAGGTATTTCTGAAGTGTCTCGTTAGAAATCGTTATTGTTAACGATTTATTGGGACATTTATAGGATTTTTGGAATTTTTCTTTTTGTTTATTAATTTTATTCAATTCGGTGCTCATACCTTCATTTAAAATTAATCAATTAAATTTCGAATTGGCTAAACTTGGTCGAGCTTGGTTAAGCCGGGCTTTAAGTATCTCTTTTTAATATTTCTATTGTGCATGATGTAAACTTTTAGTAATAATTGAATTACCGCTGTAATTGTAATTATTAATAATAAGAGCCAAATGGAGTCTAAATGGGCCGTGTGGTCTACTATTTCCACGTTATTAATAACATTGGCTTTTGGGTCCTTAAATTTTGTATTTTAGGTACCCATTTATAAATTTACTTCTTCTGATTCTAAAAAATGCTTCTCTTTTGACAAAAATATAATATAACAAATAGCAACAAAAAATTATTTTCTTAATTTACTTAAATTTCAAGTATTTTTACATTTTCATGTAAAACCAGAGTAAATGTGTGACAATAAATAATTTTATAATTTTAAATTTGGATTGAAACATTGTATAGAAAATTTCTTAAAATTTAAATGTAAAATTAATGAAATTAGGATTGAAAATATTTACAGAAAAATTTCTTAAAATATATTTACAAGAAACCTAAATTCACATTCTAAGTAGCAAAATATTAAAAGCAATGAAACAAAGATTTTAAATCGCGCGTTTACTGACTTGACCTCCGACAATTGCTGATGCTGTGGCTACTTTTGCGATTCTTGCTGCTGCTGTGATGGTGTTGCTGATGTTGTGAGCTGCTGTTTATGTTGCGAGCTGCTGCTGCTGTGTTACCGAGATATTCAAACGCTGCATTCCACTATATTCCTGTTTTTTTTTTTTAGTTGTAGTAACTTTCAGTTAGTTCAGGTGATTATATCAAATTATTTCTTTACTTCGTTACAGAAGGTTCTTTTAGATATTTTGTTTTTCTCAACCAATACCTTATTCTAACTTTGTAGGTTGTTGTAAAGTCAAGATTACTATCGTAAATTGGAGGCATGTTTTAAAACTTAATGTTCTTTTAATTTATTCTTTAGTTTTAAACTTAATGTTATTTTCCATTTTATGCACTTTTAAACTTAATGTTATTTTCAATTTTATGCAATTTTATACTTCATGTTAATTTAAATTTTATGCACTTTTAAAATATGTTCTTCTATCAATCCAACACTCAAATACTCCTATTACATCTACTGAATCACAAAGCACATTTCGCCCTGCTAAACCCACTACTAGATGCCCTACTTCTCAACGTAATCGCGTATCCTTTAATTTATCGTCAAATCCCTCCCCTTCTTCACTTCAGACGGCAAATTCTGTTAGCACTCTTCCCACCGTTAAATACCCAAATTTTATTTGTTCTCGCATTCTTAATCCAACATCTTCCTCCTCAATATCCCCTAGTGAAAACAATGATATTAGTTCTTCAAAGCCCTCCCAAAGCCCGCCATCCTTTTTAGACCCACTCCTCCCACCTATAAATAAACTTACTAAAAAACTTAACCGGTTTATCCTATCTCGTTTGAGAGATCGCAGAATTTACGTATCTATCTTGTATATCTGCACGATAAATCGGATTCTATTTGCATAGATGGTATTACTAAAACAAGCGTTCTGGTATCAATAAATCAAGAAGGCCTCCCAACTAATCCAAGTGAGCTGAGAAAAATCTTTGTTCGCTTTCATGAGAGCTTTGATATCTCTCCTCTTGAGGTAAATAATTATTTAACTACATTTGCCTCACACTTAAGCTCCAAACGTCTTTGGCACCTTCAAAGAACACGTTCTAATTTCAAAAATTATTATCGCTCCCAACACACTTCCCCCAAGCTCTTCTCAATTTGTATTTATATACTACCAGACATACTTCCCTACGACATATTTGCCCTTTCTGGAACCAACTTGTGTTCCGATTACAAAGATACAGAATTATTTACTGCTGACTTTGAGGTCTTCCGAGACGATGGTCTCAAGAAAGAAGACAATTCCTCCGATCGTGGCGTAATTGTGGCAGTACATAATCGCTTCGACCCAGCACTTGTTAATTCCTCACATACGGCCTACTTTGAGTATATTTGTGTCAAAATAACTATAACTATAATATAAAACGCTACCTTTACATATTCTGCTGTTATATTCGTCCCTCTCAACCTATTAATGGCTATCAACAGGCTGCATATGCTTCTGATTCTATATTAGATGCTGTTGACCCCTCGGACACCGTCATAATTGTTGGGGATTTTAACCTTCCCAATCTCAAATGGGTGCAATCTAATGACGAATGTACTATTTCGCGTCTAATCCCTGCTCAGACGAGGAAATTCTTTTCACTGACTGTCTCTTAAACTCCGGTCTTTTCCAATTAAGTGGTATTACTAATAACCTTTACGGTCAACTTGACCTTGTTTTCGCTTCAGATGCCGACAATTGCGTTACATCTCCTCTCAAACTTAGACTATTATCACCCACCTCTATGAATTACTTATTCCTACGACAATGTTAATAAAGTACTATACTCGGAGTACTCATACAGATTCAATTTTCGTTAGACGAACTTCGAAAAATTAAATAGTTTAATCTGCAAAGTTAACTTTCAGCTTATATTTAAGAGCAAACATATAACTATCGATATTGCAATTACTAAGTTCTATTGTGAAATTTTCAATTGCATTCAACAATCCCTTTTGTCCCTTTTGTTCCCCAGAAAAACTTTTCATCGTCCCCTCCTTGTTACAACAAGGATTTGCGAGAACTTCGTAATATAAGGAATAAACTATGGCGTGCCTATCTACAATCTCGTTCTGTTTCTGACTTTCAAAATTACCTAATTGTATATAAAAATTTTTCTGAACTCTTTGAATGTCTTTACCTGTCATACTTAAACCAAATGCAGTCCAACCTCATCTCTGACCCTAAAAGTTTTTTTCACTTTATTAACATTAAAAGGAAATCAGATAGCTACCCGACTACTTTGAAATTGGGTGACACCTCCTCAGACAACCCAAAGATATTGCAAATTTGTTTGCCCATTTCTTTAGCCAGTCTTTTACCAGTCATGTACTACAACCTGACCCTGATTACTTTTCGTACATGAGTAATTGCTCCCAAACGTCTCTAACTTCAATCGAAATACCCCTTGAAGTTGTAAAAGAGAAGATACAAACACTTAGGAACGAGTACTCCCCCGGCCCAGAAGGCTTGTCTGCAATAGTTATAAAATAATGTCAAAACATCCTAGCGCAACCCATATGTACTCCATTCCAACTTTCTATCTCACAACCAATTTTTCCCACACTCTGGAAGAGTTCTTACATTACTCCACTTCACAAAAAGGGTAGAAAAATGCTTTTCGAAAGCATAGTATATGATGCCATGTTTTTCCATTGAAAATCCATTTTCTCACCTAAACACGGATTTCTAAACGGCAGATCAACAACAACTAACTTAACCGAATTTTTATCCAGCACCCTGTGTGCATTGGAGGATGGCAAAGAAGTCGATGTAATTGTTACCGACTTCAGTAAGGCTTTTGATAAAATTTCGCATGGTATTATCTCTCTTAAACTCAACGCTTTAGGCTTTCAATTTGGGTTTATAAGATGGATAAAATATTACCTTGAAAATCGGATATATAATGTCGTAGTTAGGTCTTCCACATCTGAACCCTTTGTTGCCACATCCGGTGTCCCTCAAGGTAGCCACCTTGGTCCCTTGATTTTTGTCTTCACAATTAACGATGTAGATTGTATCATCAAAAACTCTCAGCTCTCTATCTACGCTGATGACATGAAAATTTACCGACACATTCTAATACCCCTTGACTATCGCCCACTACAAGATGACTTGAATAATTTTTCAGAATGGTGCGGTAAAAATTTTCTCGAGCTCTCAATGTCAGTAAATGTCAACTCCTAACATATTCCAGAAAGCGAATTCCTTCACTGCCTAGGATATATTTTATACGCAATAACATTGTCCCCTCTGTAACTTCGTTACGGGACTGGGTGTTATCTGTGGTAAGGAACTAAATTTTCGTTCCCATATTGATGACGTTGTAAATAGGGCCAGCCAACTCTGCTCTTGGGTTTGTGAAACACTGGTCCAAAGAATTCTTAAAAGCCATGTCACAAAATCTCTTTATTTTACATTTGTCAGGCTAATTCTTGAATATGCTAGCCAAGTCTGGTCTCCTTATTATAACACCCATTATCTTAGAATTGAAGCAGTGCAACGCAGATTTATTCGGTTCGCCTTGCGTGGCCTACCATGGTCTGATCCCTTTAACTTGCCCCCATATAAAGATCGTCTAAAACTAATTAACGTACAGTCCCTTGAAATACGCCAAAAAACAGCCGATACAGTATTTGTTCACCAATTATTAGCTGTCCCGCGTTGCTCCAAACTATTTTTACTAACACCAACCCACGTAACCTTAGATATGTGCCCGATTTTCGTCTTAATACTCACCGAACAGATTATGTTTTTGGCTTTCACCATAGCAAATTTAGGTTAAAGAATGTATAAAGCCTACTCCTCTCCCTCCTCTTGCTAAGCCATAAATGAAAAAATCCCTGCCCCTAAATTAAGTATAGATTTAAGTAATTTTTAATTTAAGTAATTTTCTCGCTTAGCTTAGTACAATAAATAAATATATATATATTCACAAAAATGATGGCAACACATATGCAATTACTATGCGCCCTCTATCAATCGATGAGTTGTTTATTCCTTTACCGATTGAAAAGGGCGCTGAATCGCGTTTAATTCATACTCGATTGATAGAGGGCACTGCCAACCTGTTGCTAATAAAATTTTACATTTCAAACAAAAATCGTTAGAAATTTCTAGAGCGAGTGTAGACTGAAAAAACAAACGCGAGGCACAAACAAATGGTAATTGTGTTACTATAAAATCTCCTAATAAATGCCTGATAAAATTCAGATTCTGGTACCTTGAAAAAAAAACCAAAAACCAGGACCAAGAGATCGCGAGAGTCTAGGCTTCGCAAGCAACTTGAGTCATAACAGAATTAGAAATCCATTGAAAAACAGCTTGCAAAAACTAATGCGGAGAGACAGCATGAATGGCAAATGAGTTCATTAAACCCAATAATTGTATCAACACTCATTGAGTCCCGCCGAAGGTCATCAGATTATACAGCACCAGACAGTCGTTGGGGTGACCGAATTCCCAGCTTCTCAACGAAAGAAAAGGGCAGAAGACTTACTTGAAAATTTGCCTGAAAATCTTTCCTCCATGGAAAGAAAAAAACTCGTGTCAGCACAGCAAAACATAGCCGAGATTTACCAAGATTCTAATCAACCTCATAACATTCGCGAGTTCTCAGACCGGCAGAAGTGACAAATTTTCCACTTGATGAGATTATACAACCTGAATATTTTAATGACGATGATTATTATAATCATGATGGTAAGGTTATAATTATAATAATGTAGCAAATAAATTCCCATGCTTTGAGTATGAAAATTTTGACGGAGATGATGATTTTACAGAGGGCGTTGCATGCATTGGAAATGCAAACGATCAAAATTAAGTTAATCCAGATTTATCACACCTGGGATCAGAGAATCATCAAACTGAACTATATACAAGCGTTTCAGTGAATGAATTCAAAGTTGAATCCGAATTTTTCTTCAGTTTCGGCGAAATAGCAACCACGGCGGTTTCATTTCACATTTATTTATATGCCGAAATATTTTTTTTTTTGTGTGATACATTCAACACAGGGTGTACCCCTGTTGTTGAATGGAAGGAAGGTTGATAGGTGGGAGGAAGAAGGAGGGAGAATGAGAGAGAGAATTCAATCAGAGGACACCAATAATAGATAAACAGTGGCAAGTGTTATGCCTTTAACACAATGAATTCCAGTTTTATCAATGTCGACTATGACCGCATGTAGCGCCAAAGGTCGAGCTTTTCGCATCCACTCATATTTTGCGAGTTATATTTGTACATGTAGGTGTCAGTTTTTATGCCGAACGGCGAAGTGAAAAGCTTTTTCATGGGCAATGTTTACTATTCTAGATTTGCCATTGCCTGCCAAGAGGTTGTGCCGTGTACAGTTTGTTTTTTTCTTTTTGCCTGTGCCGAGATTTGAATCCCGGACACTCTGCGTAATAGTCGAACGCACTACCACTACGATACAGCGTCCTCCAAATTGCGTACGTTTAGGTACAAAGCGAAAGTTGGATGTCGAACAGCTGCAATCACAATAGACAGCCGAAGTCTTCGCCAATCGGCTCGCAAAACAACCAACTCTATGCGTACGGCTGTCGAAGAGGTGCTAGGCTACCACCGTCGACGCAGAAATATGTGGTACGACCAAGAGTGTCGCGATTCTACTGAAGCGAGAAAAGCAGTATATAGAGCCACCCTGCTGTCAGTTACAACGTGTGCTGCTAAGGATACAAAGAGTTGAGGAGGGAGGAGAAACGTCTCCTCAGGGGCAAGAAAAGGGAAGCAGAAAGACGTGAGTTGAATGATATCGAAATGTTACGGGACAGAAACGAGAAAAACTAAGACACCTGACTGGTTTGAAGACCGGGCCTCTTCCTGCAAGAATGAAGACAAATCTGGTGACAGATGTCCAGGTCACAATGAGATTATGGAGGGAGCACTTTTCGCAGCTGCTTAATGGCTTAATCCCGCCACTGCGGAATCTACTCCGGAAACGGCGTTGAAGTACCGCCACCCGCGTATGAAGAGGTCTTAATCAGCCATATCGGCTGAAAAATAATAAGGCTGCAGGTGCAGATAGCCTGCCTATCTTATTTAAGACTGGAGGCGAAGAGCTCAAAAAACGCATGCATGAGCTTCTATGCAGAATATGGTCAGATGAAAGCATGCCAAGTGATTGGAACCTCAGCGTACCCTGCCCAATCCATAAAAAAGGTGATTCCACGATGTGCGCCAACTACTGTGGGATTAGCCTTCTTAATATCGCATATAAGGTACAATCAAGCGTACTGTGCGAAAGACTGAAGCCCATCGTCAACAAACTGATTGGATGTTATCAGTGTGGCTTCAGGCCTGGTAAATCCACCATCGACCAGATATTCACACTGCGCCATATCCTAGAAAAGACCCAATAGCAACAAATCGACACCCACCGTCTATTCGCCGACTATAAAGCCGCTTTCGACAGCACAATTAAATATTATACGCCTCAATGTCTGATTTTGGTATTCCTACAAAGCTCTTTGCAAAATATCACTGACCGACAGCACCAGCGCAGTGAAAATTGGGACAGACTTCTCCGCATAATTTGATACCAAAAGAGGTTTCAGACAAGGTAAAATATAGCCAAATAGAGAAAGAGGACTTCGAAAAATATTTGAGGTTCAGAGCTTCCATCAGCACTTGTATGCACAAGAGCACAACATGGAAATGGTGATGCATTATCTCGTCTGCCTTGGGGGCTTGACCAGCAGTTCAATAAAGACGAAGCCTGCTATAACGTAGAGGATGCTGCTACTCCTATCGACGCAAACTTAATTCGCCAGAGCGCCAAAAACGATCCTACATTCAAAAAATATTGATATTTTATTAAAAATGGGTGGCCTTAACACATGAGTAACGAAAAAAGCGACATTTTACCCTGCTTCAATTGTAGATTGCCTTTGATTATTTGTAATAACCTTATTTCTGCAAGAGTAGTCATGCCAGATTTATTAAGTTATCGCACCTTGCAAATGTTACACGAAGGCCATTGGGGTGTTGTCAAAATGAAGCAGCTAGCAGGTGATCATTGCTGTTGACCTAACATCGATAAGGACATTGACAAGCTCGCAGCTAACTCTGATATTTGTAAAATGTGTTCTTCAAGACGCCCTTGGGAACGCTCATAACTGTAGATGTGCATTCATAAAATCCGTTTGTCTCACAACTTAATGGTACAACAACTGCTGACACAATTTCGACTCTTTCAGCGATATTTGCAATCGACGGAAGGTCAGAAACAGTAGTCAGCGACAACGGACCGCAATTAACATCCAAAAACTTCAAGCAGATTTGTGCGGAAAACGGCATAAAGCGCCATTCCTCCCAGCATCGAATGGACTCCCGAACTCTATGCCACATCGTTTAAAACAACAACGCGCAAGAATTTGGAGGATGGCTTGAATTTCAACGCTGCTGTATTTAGGTATTTATCATGATATTGCTCAATGCCCAATGCAGAGAGGAAATCGCCGGTCGAACTCCTACAAACCCCGGTAACTCTGCGTAGCAGACCCAGCGCATTAACTACGCCACGGTGACCAAAAAGCTCAAAAACTTATTCTGCGCAACTATTCGCGTGGTCTTCTAGGAAATATGGTATATATTGCGAAAACTTCCTTCGGCTTTTTTAAACGTGCTCAAAATCAACTACAACCTCCTGGCGATTTTGTTGATTCGCCTCAGCCACCTCACGCCCACATTCATTATTATCTATATTCTGTTACGTAATGGCGTGCATTGGACTGTTACGCAGAGTGTCAGGGGTTCGAATCTTTGCACAGGCAAAATAAAATTAAAAAAATAAAAAACAAAACAAAAAGTAACAACAACAAAATTTATACACGGCACCACCTCTTGGCAGGCAATGGCAAACCTACAAGAGTAAAAATTGCCTATGAAAAGATTTTCACTTCGCCGTTCGGATTCGGCATAAAACTGTAGGTCCCTTCCATTCATGTACAAATATAACACGCAGAACATGAGTGGATGCGAAAAGCTTCGCCTTTGGCGCAACATGCGGTCATATTCTACACCGATAAAATGAAGTTCATTGTGTTGTTTCAAGAATTTTCATTTTTCTTACCGCTTTTCTTAAATTTATGGAAAATCCTGTATCTGTGTAAAAATTATGTTTTTTTTCAAAAGGCGTATTAATATGTTTGCCATATACATAGATGTGTGTCGTTCAATAGTTTAAGTTCCTTGAGTGGACAAGTATCGCCATCTCGTATGTATGTATGAAATGCCACCATGAGTTAGTTCTCTTTTATAATGAAAGACATAATAAATCCAGCTAGTTTTTGTGATTTGAGATCAGCTGCGCTCAATCTCAGAAAAACTTCTAAAGCAATCATATGTTCTTTATCATCTCCGCCAGTAGTCGTACTGTATTCTTTACAAAATTAACAACACCGGGAATTCCTAAGTAGTAACATCTTCTCTAATTCCATTTGACATTTACTAGTCGCAGTTTTTACGCCGTGTGGCAATCGATTTACTGCAAACACTCCTTTATGCTTTGACCAAGTTGCTCGATTCTTCTGCCAATTCCATTTGGGTATTTGCATTTGATTAGTCAACTTTCAAAATTTTTTCTCATTACCAAGAGAAACGAAAACATTTTCTATGCGGTTCAATACTTCGATCTTTAAAGAAACGATTCAATATAATCTTATAATCACTACATATCTTCAGTGCGATCAGGCTTGATTATTGACATTAATTGCGTTCCCTAGTCGCTCATTTCTGCTGCACTTATTACACCTGCTTCTACTAATTTATCTTCTTTACGTCTTTCTTAAACGCGAATGGCACTGGTTGTGGCTTAAAAAACACCGGCTTTGCACTCTTCTCATACACTAATTTTACATTTGTACACCTATATTTTCCCAATGAGCCATCAAACAAATTCCCATAGCTGTCAATCAATGACTCGAGATTGTTTATTTTGGTTTCTTTATTTTTAATTTTCTTTTGCGTCCGTAACACATTGAACCAATTTGAATGCCTTTGTGAAGTCTCTTCCGAGCAAAATCGATTTACCGTGCCACTATACGCCGATCAACACCACTAAGTATATGAAACTTTTGAATCAAACTTTCCTATCACCTGTAACATGGCAGCTCTGTAACATTGTAGCTTCACATTTGATTCCTTTAGCTCGCAGCCCTTAAAATGTTTGCGGAAACTTTCCTCCGGCATTACTGTAACCCAAGCGCCACAATCGATATTCGTCAAAAGATCCACGTCATTTATCATGACTTTGATTGTAAATGGATTACATATTTTTGCCAAATGCTCTTTGTTATGGCATTTGTGCAATTTAGTTCCTTGTATTGGAAATTATTTGATTTGTGGTTTCGATATCCACAGTGACAGTACCTAACATTGATCGTAATTCGATCTGTTTTGATTTAGTTTGATCTTTCTTTGTAGTCACGTAGAGTAAATAGTATTAATTGCATTTCTTGCTGCTTGTTACTGCTGCCACTGCTTACGTTCGTGAATTACACTTGCAATCATAACTTCAATTTCAAGTGGCTGTTCTTAACCACAATTTCTTTCCTACGCTTGCTATTTTTCTATCTTCGCAATATATATTGCGAATAAATAAATGAGACATAAGATTTTCTAAACTAAAAAGAGCCAAATCGTCTTGATCTCTGCAAGAGGTATTTCCAATGTACTTGCTGTGTTGGTCCATTGATTGAATATGGTCTTAAAATCCTTACATAAAATCGTAGTCTCAGCTATGTCTGTGAGAAGTGTTTTGCGGGTGTTGTGCTTAGTTTTCAAAGGCATATGATTCAGTTCTTGAATCGCATGAAGCTGGTGTTATTTTTTTGCTGTCCTTCTTTGAATCAAAATGGAAGTCGATTAACGACAAATTTGTTACATTTAACAGCAAATAAAGATTCTGTTGGGCAAGTTTCCAATATCTCTACAAAGATACAGGAATTTAAATCAAATTGTGAATCCAAACAGTGGCAGTGTTGCCAGGTGTCAAAAAATGTTCTTCTAGGAAATCTCAAAACCCTCCATATATACTATATTTCAGAAGAAAAATTTTTTTTTTAAATGCCAAGTTTTAAACCTTCTTACTTTTCTTTCCTTTAATGGTACAACAGCTCATGGAGGGCCTAAGCCGATATACTCATGTTGTTCGTCATATATAATATTTATACATGAATGGAAGGGACTTACAGTTCTATGCCGAATCCGAACTTTGAAGTGAAAAGCTTTTCATGGGCAATTTCTACTCTTGTAGGTTTGCCATTGCCTGCTAAGAGGTGGTGCAGTATAGAAAAAAATTTTTTTCTACTTTATTTGATTTTGCCAACACACTACCAACTAAGCCCCAGCGACCAAGTCTCAATATGATATAATGGTAAAATGTATTGTGCTAAGTAAAATGCGAGTCAATTTTACAGAACTTTTGGGAAGGGACTGCAAACAGCTCGTTGCTTAACTCCATAACCTTATGCAGATCACAAGGTCAAATTAGAAATACTAGAAAAATCTGTTAGCTGAGCGCGACAAAAAATTAAATGATAGAGTCACGGACACGAGGAACGGCAGCGGGATTATTCACTAATAATAGCATCCAGCAACAATATTGCGTCTTTTGTAAAAAGAGTTCTAACGCAACAAAAAATTGTAAGTGCGGTTTGAGCGCAGAAGAAAAACCACAACTTTAAATTTAGCAACGCACAGTATATGAAGTGTGAAACGTGTGGTGGTTGGCACATAACATCACTGTGTGGGCAACAAAAAAGTATAACACACAATGGTGCAAGGGAGAGAGCTCAGAAACGAGATCCCATCAGGTGCAGCGACTTTACGCACTCTTCGAGCAAGCGGGAGAGTAATTTTTTTTATAAACAGCGAAAGGGATTATAATTGAAACCAACGACAGCGAGCGCGTGATGTCAAGATGAATAACGATTTTTGCAGTGAGCTTATTCCAAGTACGATAGATAAACAAATTTTCCCTGTAATGCGGTGGAACACCGTGTTCACGTGGAAGGCTGCATCAGCTTGCGCATCTCAGCAGAACATCTACTATAAAAGTAAAGGTAAAACAGAGAGACGCAAGCCACGTTTCGACGACTTTCCAAGGAATCAATAGAACTGGAAACTCTACTTTCTCATATTAGGAACTCCAGTTGCGTTCGTGAAGCTCCAGCCCATAGCTGCGAATTAAACTCCAATTTGGGACGTACGCGGTGTAAATCATGCGGAGATCAGCCGGAGTGAAATATTTTGTATACCGCCTAAGAAAGCCGAGACACTTGGCTGTTTCTTTCCACACGTCAAAAATGTTTTTATTCAAACAAACATCACATTGAATGGACATGCCCAGAACATCAAGAGTCGCTGTCTCCGCAATACCTACCCAACAATATCTAGGAGGTTAACGGGGGGTTGGGAAACTCGTTTGTGAGATAACAGGCACATGAATGAAAAATTGTGCTGTTATCTGCAAACGACAGATGCGGACAATAAAATATCGAAAGAAAAGTTAGTGGATGGGGTTAATATTTTAATCGGACAAGATTATTATCGTAAATTTAATTCCACTGGATTTGAAGTGATAACGAACAATTTAAGTAGTTGCATTAAGAACATTTTCGAGTGGACCCTACAAGGTCGACAGGATGAACAACAAGACGTAAGTCATAAATTTATGGCAAACAGGGGTGCAGGAGTACTCGAAGAATATTTCGATATTTGGAATTTAGAATCCATTGACATACTTAATAAGGTAATTTGATTCAAAAAACTGTGTCCGAAATTAAGTGAAAGGTCGATACGTCATGAATTTACCTTGGAAAGAAAATAACGAAAACTTCAATAAAAATAAAGAAATAGCGTGGGGGAGTCTGAGTCTGTGCGGTCTAACATATAAATTGTTAAAAAAGAAGAAGAATTTCTCGAATAAGATCTCGGTATCAGGGACTTAGTTAAAAACGGTATAGCGGATAGTGTCGTAAAGACAGTAACTGAAGAGCAGAATTACTACATGCCACATAAGTCAGTTTATCGAGATGATAAAACTACAACCAAAATGCGAATAGTTTTCTACGTAGCGCAGCGAAATTCAATCTACGTAAATGGAATTCGAACGAAATTCAATTACGAAAATTCGGCATCATCCAAAAACTGGTGGTATAACCTGGTGTACAGCGAGCAACAAGATCAATGTTGGCGTAGCGAATAGCTGTGAATATTTACGAGCCTGAAGAAGAACTAGCGCAACGTTGTGAAAGCGATTGCGAAAATTTACGAATAAAAATCATTTTACTCGTAGATATTTCGAATATTTTTATTTTAATTTTTTTATTTATACATTCTACACACAGGGTGTACTCCTATGAATGCAAAGCATTGTGTTGAATGGAAGGAAGATTGATAGGTTGGAGGAAGAAGGAGGGAGAATGAATGAGGGAATGTAATCACACAGGGCACCGATAAAGAGATAAACAGCCATTGTGGCAAGTGTTATGCCTTTACCACAGTGAACTTCAGTTTATCAGTGTCGACTATGACCGCATGTAGCCCCAAAAGCCAAGCTTTTCGCATCCACTCATGTTGTGCGAATTATATTTGTACATGAATGGCCGAATCCAAACGGCGAAGTAAAAAGCTTTTCATAGGCAATTTTAACTCTTGTAGGTTTGCCATTGCCTGCCGAGAGGTGGTGCCGTGTAGAAATTTTGTTTTTCTTTTTTTATTGTTTTTATTTTTATTTTACCTGTGCCGAGTTTCGAACCCCGGACACTCTGCGTAACAGTCCAACGCACTACCGCCACGCTACAGCGACCTTTTAACATTTAATAAGGTGCACATAATTGCTGACGCCAGCCATAATGCATACGGAGCTGTGGTATATGTGCGCCAAACCTCGGCGAGCGGAATTATTACAAAAACATTTGTATGTTAAAAAAAAGGAAACACAGCGAAATCAGCAAGTTAATAGAGTCAGAATTACAAGAAGCGGAAACTTATTGGATAAAATACAAATACAAAGATGTCAGCATCTAAAAGAAATCGACACATTAGCAATGTAGCGCGCGATTCCATCCGACTCAAAAATCGGATTAGTAAATCCAGTCCGTGATAACAGTTTCCTGAAGATTAGCAGTAGAGTACCACCAGCCGCATTATGTAACTGTAATTCTATATTATTACCCAAGCATTCTCATTTCAGTAAACTCGTTGTATGGGAAGCGCATTGAAACATGATACATTGTGCGCCAATGAGCGCAGAAAATTCTGGATAGTACAATCGCGGTAGCTGATCAAAACGAACCTGTGTCATTGTGTAGTATGCAAGCGACAACATGGAAAAAGGGCGCCAGTGGAGAGAGTAGCAATTAGTAGGCCATTCGAAACAACTGGCGTAGATTTTGCATATCCGCTTTATATACAGGCAAACGATGGAACTTAGCGATCTCGAACTGGTGGGAGATATGTGGACGAAAAGCTGCATTGATTCATTGCGACGATTCATAGCCAGAAGAGGTGTGCCAGCTACTATAATTTCCGAAAACCACAAAATGTTTAAGTGAGGAGTTTGGAACTTATGAAATTGGAGAACCTTGTACTAACTAGCAACATTCAGCGACTAGCAACACACCAAAACATCATCAAGTTTATAACACAGCGAGCGGAGTAGTGGGGTGGCTTTTGGGAACGCCTGGTGAAAAGCGTGAAAGATTGTTTAAAGGTAACAATCGGAAAAGCGTGTCTGAAGGTAGATGACCGCTCAACCTCAATAGCGGCAAGAGAGAGCATCGTACACCCTAGGCCATTAACGTACATAACGAATGAGAAGAACTATTTGGAGCCCCTTACCTCAACTCATTTTTTAACGAACCATAAATCTATTTTATTTCAAACAGATTTTAAAAACGATTTGTCATTAATAGCGAAATCATGAGAGTCACTTCAAGTTTTGATGACAAAATACCTAAAGAGGTGGCGCATCGAAAACCTCAATCAGCTTCGCACTATCAACCGCAACAAAAGCGGGCCAACTCGAAGTGTGAAAGTGGTCTCACTGCACGAAGACAACAAGCTATTATATGTATATAAATTATACATAAATTTGGCTAATTATAAATATATGCTAATATAAAATGTATTGCGTACTTATATTGTCTAATTTTATACTATGAAAAGATATTAGATCAATATTAAATCACCCGCCGAAACCGTTAGAACTTGGGACTAAAACAGAACGTTGTATTTCGGAATTTTTCACAATGTCTTTAATGAAACAACCCCTACATTTCCTCTCCTAAAGGGAAGAACGACATTTAGTTTCCATGCACCAGTTCCTTCCAGACCCAGTCTGAACACAAATCCAACTACTACGTCAAAATCTGCCTTTGATATTTGCGTCACTACCGTTGCAGCTCATTTAATCAATCCTAAAAATTTTCCAACTCCTGTATCAGGTGGGACTGCAGGAGTACTTATAGCTGTGCTAGTTGGCTCTAATACTAATTCAAATCTTGATTTTGCTGCGCGTATGAAATGGCTACATCTATCGTCTCTTTCCCCTCAGAGTATTCAGAGGATATTATAAGCTTATAGAGGCGAAGTCATTTCAAGCTTTTATTTTTTTTTTATTGATGCATTCTTTTTTTTTTATTACTATTTTTATTTTTTATTATTATTTAAAGCAAGCTGTCTTTGAGACATTTAATACACCCATATTTTATGTGTATTTTATTTTATTTATATTTTACATTATTACATTTACATATTTATGTTTCGCAATTTTCACCTTAAATTATGAGATCTTTAGGGGTTTTTCGTTTTAGACTGGAGAAAGTCCACTGCGAATTCATCAACTTAGATGCTAGTTGATTTGGATGGTTCAACATTCCTATTTGGTATGAATTAGATCTGGCCTTAATTTCATCTTTGACGAAAATGACTTGTAAATCACGATGTAGTTGTAAGTTGGTAACATACCAAGGTGCGTTCACAATCATACAAAGCATTTTGGACTGATAGCGTTGCAATATTTCGACATTTGTATTAGCGGCAGTACCCCACAGTTGTATGCCTTAGGTCCATATCGGTTTAAGGATAGTCTTGTAAAGGAGCTGTTTGTTTTCGCAACATAGTTGCGAATTACGATTGAGTAGCAAGAAGATACTTCTCAGTTTAAGACCTAGAGCTTTGCGCTTCGTAAATACGTTTTCTATGTGACACGTCTATCCAGATGCATTCCTAGGTACTTTGCATTGTTTGCTCGAGGGATTTGCGCCGTGTTGTGAATGTTACTTGCACCGACTTGGTTTCGTTCGCCATAATTTTCCAGTTTTTAAGCCACAATGATATTTTAAACATTCTTGTAGTTTGAGTGAGGCAGTGCCAGGATCATAATCAATTGACAAGGCAGCAGTGTCGTCTGCGAAGATTCCAATAACAATTCAATCAGTTGTCGGCAAATCAGCAGTGAAAAGCAGATATAACATTGGGCGCATAACACTGCCCTGAGGAACACCGGATTTTATATCATATAGAGATGTGATGTCTTTGTTCTGTTTCACGAAGAAATGGCGATTTTCAACATGCGATTTCAAGAACGTGTAAAAGTTTATTGGAAGCGTTTTTCTAGCTTTATATAAAAGCCCCTGGTGCCACACAGGGTCAAAAGCTTGTGATATGTCTGGAAAAGCCGTGGCTGCGTTTATTTTTTCAATTGTACCGTGACCTTGACGGAAACCAAACTGATGATCAGGAATAAGATGTTTTGAATAATAGGCATTAAGTCTTTTCATAAACAACGATTCTAAGACTTTGGAAGGAATTGGTAGCAGACTTGCGGGGCGGTATGACTTTGCATCTCCAGAATTTTTCATGGATTTTTGGATCATTTTTATTTGTGCAACCATCCATTGTGGTGGGACAAAGCTAGTTCTCAACACAGCATTGTAGAGTTGGGTTAGAAAGGTTATTGCTTGCTCTGGTAATTTCTTCAGAATTTTTCCTGCAATCAGATCATATCCTGGAGGCTTCGCAGGTTTCAATTAGTTTATAATTGACCGTACTTCGTTTTTTGTGAATAGAGATATCGGTAAATCTAGTTGATATGGCTGATTAAAGACATCGGATACTTCATCTAATATTTCCCCTGGTGGTTTGTCAGGATTAGGATAAATACATTTTTAAGATGTTACGCGAAAATTCGAGCCTCTTCGTGGTCACTTTTCGCCCACGTTCCATCGGGTTTTCGTATTGGGGGTTGAAATTGTGTTGGTCTTTTCAATTTATTTGATGCCTTCCAAAGAGAATAATCAGTTGCAAAAGTTGCTTCGAGTTTTTCAATATAATTTTTGAATATAATGTTTTTGTCCTCAGCTAACATTAGGGTAGGGTAGGACCCGGGGTAACGGACTGACACTTTCTCGTACTCTTTGACGTCTGTAACATGTCAATTCGCTTTTCTCATAAAAAAAAACATACTCTCGAAGACACGGACCATGTACACGCATTTCTCGTAACTCTCGAGTGGATCGAAAAAAATTCCATTTATTTTCTGAATTTTTTGTGTTTTTGGTGTTCTGAATTTGTTATTTTTTGCAACAACTAATACCGGTAAGTGAATTGATAGTAAAGCTTGGTCCTTTCTCTTTCATTCCGTACAAACAAACTGCCATGGTTTTATACAACATGTTATACCGCGATAACATTGAAAAAAAAAACATGCAAATGTAAGCGTTGTATGCCATTGTTGTTTTTTTTCAAATAAATTTTGATACTCGTTCGATTAAAAATAAGTTGGTTTTTCGATTTTTAGTCGTTTTGTTCTCATCATGCCTCGAAACTGTGCGTAAAACCGATAAACCTGCTCAAAATTCAGAAAATTTATTAGCTGCAAATGCAAAAATGCAAAATGCTTTTTGTGTTTTTAATAAAGTTTTGTCATGTTTAAAAATAACAAAAAAATTCGCCAAAATAATTCTTTTTTTTGTCTATAATTACCCCGCCGTGTCCAGAACTACCTTATCACAGAGGTCTGACTTCTTGTCTTGTTCTTACGGTCGTACTTGCTGTCATTTTGAATTATGAACTTACTCTTTCTAATGGTACAATCGGTTTGAGAATACAGTTCAAATTAAGCATTTTATGGTAAAATAACCAAAATATGTCCAGAATTACCCTGGTCGCCCGCCCATACTTCTAACTCTTTAGTTTTTTAGCATTTTATCGCCTGGGAACAGTTTTTTTTCCAAATTTTATTCGCTAACTTTTTTTCTTTTATTTTTTCCAGATTGAAACGGAATACGAGGGTAGATCCAAAAGTATTCGTGTGTGAAGACAGGTGGCGTCGCTGAGGGTAGTTGGCATTACCGTCGTCTACTGCCATCTGTCACACGATACCACACTAAATTTCAAACTGATTCATAGGTTAGTTTTTATTTGGCAGCCATTAGTATCATACTTGTCTGGTGTTTCGCGATAAAATGGAAAATGAACAATATCGATCCGTAATTCGCTTCTTTTTTTTTTGGATGGAAAAACATGCCAAGATATAAAAGCGAAGTTGGATGCTGTCTATGGGGACCCTATATCATCTATGACAACCGTAAGGTATTGGTTCAACGAATTTAAACGTGGTCGTACATCCGTTTTTGATGAAGGGCAGACGTGGTTACCGAGGAAATCGTTGAAAAGGTCCACGACATGATTCTCGCTGATCGCCGAACGCAAGTGCGCTGCGTACCGCTAAGTGTCGTACGGAACCGAAATTAATATTTTACATGATAGGTTAAGCATGAGAAAGGTGTCGGCCCGATGGGTTCCGCGATTGCTTACGGTGGACAAGCGGATATAGAATTGTCGCGGCCAAATTGCATGAATTGCTGCCCCACTCACCGTACTCGCCCGACTTGGTTCCCTGCGACATTTTTCTGCTACCCAATATGAAAACGTGGCTCGGGTGGAAAAAATTCAGCTCAAACGAGGAGGTTATCGTCGAGACAGAAGCGTAGAGTTCGACAAACCGTATTTTTTGGAGGGTTTAAAGAAATGGCAGAAACGTTGGGAAAAGTGTATTGTACTAAAAGGAGATTACGTTGAAAAATAAAATATAAAATTTGTGAAAAACTTGACTCTTCATTCCTAACACGGGTACTTATTGATCTACCCTCGTACTTGTTTGTGTAGAAACTTGTGAGTACTGGAAGTAGAAGCCCAAGCGGATTGTTGAATGCAGTCATTAAAGTGTTCTACTGCTTCTGTAATGCCGTTGGGTGTTTTTAGTAGCAGTTTCACATTAATTGTTGTGGGCAACTAACTCTGAAGAAAGGCCAATCGGTTTTATAATTATGGAACACACCATGGCTCGTTTACTTTCTTTGGCGTTTTGCTAAGAATAATTATCACAGGGGAATTGTTTGATGAAAGTAAAAATTTAAGTGACATTTAAAACTTTTAAGAGCAATAGTTACACAAAAGTCTATAAGAGATCTGGTATTTTTTAGGATCCGTAGGCCAATACGTTGGTTCTCCTGTTGAGATGGTGGTTAGATTTAAACTTTGAATAGCAGACAAGAGCTGTTGCCCTTTTGTAGTTATTAGTTGCGAGCCCCAAGAAGTGTGCTTTGCATTGTAATCTCCACCACTTATAAATCTGTCGTCAAGTGTCTAAAAAATATTTTACACTCCTCTTTTTATCATATTATGTTTTGGGAGGCTGTATATAGCAGATATTGTAATTGACCTTATCCAATCTTCTATTACAATATTTGTTGCTTGAATATGTTGCGTACAAAAGGATGTTGTTTCGTGATGTTTTATATTACGTTTTACCAGTATCGCACTTCAGTGGTCTCTGTGGCGTACTGGTAATGCATTGGACTGCTACGCAGTGTCCGGGATTCGCTTCTCGGCACACGCAAAATCAAAGAGTAGAAAACAAAATTTTCTACACGGCACCACCTCTTAACTGGCAATAGCAAACCTGCAACAGTAAAAATTGCCTATGAAAAGCTTTTCACTTCGCCGTTCGGATTCGGCATTAAACTCTTGGTCCCTTCTATTCATGTACAAATATAACAAGCACAACAGGAATGGATGCGAAAAGCTCGGCCTAGGCCCTCCATGGGCCTTAAAAGTAAAGTAAAGTAAGATTTTGAGAAGAGTTTGATGTTAGATTTATTAATAAGTTTGTCATGGTGGTAAGTTCCTGCATTATCTGTTGTAGTAATGACATCATTTCACGCATATCACGTGAATTGTTTGGAAGTTCAAGAATATTTGTTGTTTCATTTTGATTTGGAGTAGTGTCTCTAACGGCCTGAGCGTACGATACGGTTTTTCGTACTTTTGGATGCAGTAGATTATTTGTCGTTTCAGTCTGTGGGGCTGTTGTTATTTGTTTCCTTAAGGGAGGGTATTTCAATTGTTGTAAGTTTTTATACACAGCACACCCTTTATAATTTTCAGGATGATTTTCATCGCAGAAAGCATATTTTACATCTTCAGATCTACTTTTTCTTGGACAATTGGCGGAGGAGTGAATTTCAGCACATTTAATGCACCTTGACTTACGTCTCCAATATGCTCTTGTGTGACCATATTGATGGTAATTTGCTCATTGCAGTAATTGGCGCTTGGGACGTGGCGGTTCAAATACGATTCTGCTATGTAATAAGTTTTTAACTTCATATATTTGTTTGTTACTTTTGGGTTCTAGCTAGACTAAAAATAGAGGAAGTGTCTGTTTAATAGTTCTTCATATTCTAAATATTGGAGACCAGATGGCTTATCGAAAAGTTAATTTTTAATATCATCCACTGCATCGGATGGATGTATGTTTTTTAGTACAACTTTAAAGAACTTTTGTTGTTTTGGTTTATAACTATAAATTTCGGTATCTTTTAGTTCCAATTGTTTGCCCATCTACATATATGATCATGTAGTAGTTTATATTGAGGATGGATATTAGCGACCTTGTCAACAAATATCGGAGGTGGTTTATAGATCTTTTCCTTACGTTTACTTTGATTCTGTTCTTCTTCTATTTCAAAAATTTCATATATATTAAATGTACCTTCAGGGTTACTAAGCCAGTAAGAGCTTAGCTTTGTTTGTTTCATATTTTTACGCATTACCGTGACTGTTACGCCTTCTTTTTGGGCGCGATACCTGAACACAACCCTCGTTAAGGTCACATTTCTCGGTAGACATAGTACTAAGTAATATTCAATGAAACTATGTTACTTGCCTTTTCAATGTTTTGCTGGCTTGGTAATAGTTCATAGTGAGGAGCTTCGTTTTCTCTGTATTGTTTTCAGTTTTTGATAGGTCTTGTTAAAATCGCTCAGCTGTTGTTGTTCATGTGATGTTATTGCTTCTAACCATGTTGTTGTTGATGATTGCGCTTTAACCTGCGGCTGTTGTTGTAGTTGCTGATGTTGCTTCTGTGGCAGTTGTTGTTGATCTTGTTTTCGATATTGCTGCTGCTGATGCTTTGCGACTACCATTTTTGCTATCGCTGTTGATTTATTTGGCGAAGTATTTCCGCTGGTCCCTGACTTGGGCGAATGTTGGACACTCATGGTCCGCTGCTGTGTTTTGGACAAGTTTGTGCTAAGCTCGTACACAAACCTAAATCATTAATAGTAGACTGGTGGCGCTAGTAGCTAAATACCGATGACAGCTCGGACAGCTGACCGTATTAACACTTCGCGTTTGAGTGAAATTAAAATATTGCGAAACGGGAATAATGCGCGGTAAAATGTTTTTGATGCATATAACACACAGTGTGTGTTATATGTATGCAGAGCATTGTGTTGAACGGAAGGAAGATTGATAGGTGGGAGGAAGAAGGATGGAGAATGAATGAGGGAATGCAATCACACAGGACACCGATAAACAGATAGACAGCTTATCCCATCCACTCATGTTGTGCATGTTATATTTGTACATGAATATTCATGTTCGTACCTTTCGTTTTACCCCATAACTTCTAAACAACAAATAATGGTATAAGTAACAATATGACCATCAACACGATCAACGTTAAATTACTTAGAATAAATAAATTGAGGCGATGAGCGGAAAAATAACCTCATTCAATTAATTAATCAATTTAGCTCTGAATAATTCCGAAATTATGTATGCGCAAAAATTAATTTGACTGAAATCCCGTGAGGGGGTGAGCAAATAAGAGTGGTTCGATAATGCCTGATAAAAATTTAAGTATTAGTAAGTCAATATACCATTAAACTCGATGTTGAAAAATGTGTGGCTTTAGTCACTTTTTGAATCAACTCAATTAATGTACCTACTAGGAAATGTACTTTTTCCCGGCAAAGTAACTCGAATTTTTTTTCATAATGTTATCATTATTATGAATTTATATTTCATATTTTCTGATCAACGATTTAGAGATTGGTTGTTGTGTTCCATTTGCATCATTTGCACGCCCATACAGAACATTTAACTAACTCTCAAGTTTTTATAGCAAGCTAATTTATTATTTTAAACTTATTATATTATTATAAACATTTCAACACACTTACGATATGAGAACCTGTTGATTTGTTAACTGGATCACAGTTAATGGATTTCACTTCTTATTTTATTTTTTGTCAACTTCAACATAATTTTCGTTACTATATTTAGTTCTCGGCTGCAAATTTGCTTTAAAGTAGGGATGGGAAACATATCGATACTCGTCGATAATTATCGTTAATCCGTAAAATCAAAATGTATAGACAATGTTGGTTGGTGCGATAAATATTGATATTTACAACATAATACATATGAGTGGGAATTTATAAATAAATTTTAATTTATTTTGTGTAAACTGTTTTAATTTTCTCCGTAAATTTTTTTACTACTCGATGCAACACAGCAATAAATCTGTTCTCTTTCCTTTTTGCGTCCGCCTTTCATTTTTCTTGCTTTTGCGTTTTCAATTGGGAAATTTTGGTGTATTAGATTACTTTTTTCTAACAAAAGCTAAGAAATATATTGATATTAAATATACATAAATACTTATATGTAATACACAATGTTGTTTATAAACATAAAGATGTATTAATTATGAATATATTTTGTGAAGGTTCATTGGGGGGTTTGCAATAAAACAAGCCAAAAAAAATTTCAAAATGCAACTATCATTTAGTTTTTCAAAGTGTGGATATTTGTCGACGAACTCAAGGACTGATATTTCTTATCCCATCCCTATTTTATAGTATGAGTCGCAGTTATCTGCGTTGCCAGAAAATGATCTTCAAAATCAGTACTTAAAAAACAATTGCGACTGACACCGATCGGTTGTAAACCACTTCAAACTAATTTCAACATCTTAGACATTGTATGAAATTGGTGTTCGATTTAAATCAAATTCATTATTGGAAGCCTAAACCGATACAGTGTTACGCCGATACTCTGCAGTTTTGTTGATATCTTTACTCATACAAGACCTACCCACAAAGGAGTCGGACGTCGTGAAATTGATCGTCAGGTACCCGCCGGCAAATCCCATCGAATTAGATTTATTTCTATTTTCACCGACTGGTGGCCAGGACGCAGGGTTGCATCGTATATTTTTTAATAATGAAGAGTAGTCCGTCTAACATTTGGAATTTGAACTGCTGGTTATTTTGAGAGTGGTAACTCTAATGGCATTCGTATTATGATGGAAGAAGAGAAGGGCTTTCCACCTAATTTGTGGATCTTTATTGGAGTAAACAATATGTTCTCTTACTACTTAGTAGGAAAGAAGATGTGTTAGTAAATGGTGTGGGCTGCTGCACAATGATAACTGATTATTTGTTGCCTATTTTAGAAGATATGACAACATTTCGTTCCAACAAATTGGCGCGCTGTGTCGTTATTAGCCGTTATGGTGATGTTCATTTGCCACTACGCAGGTGACTCCGTTAAACTAATGTTTGTGTGGAGCCGTTAAAGATAAGTGTTACTCTAACCATCCAGCAACGATTGAGGCTCTTAGGACATACTTGGTGTAGCCATCGGTCAAGTACAGCTTCATACAGATGGGCTACTGCAAAGCCAGCCAAGGAAATTATTTGAAAAGTGTTTCACAATTAACCGGAAGGATTGTACTTTCGAATGATAAAACCCACATTGAAAAAAATTATTAGTTTCTTATTAACACAAAAATCAAATTGTAAATTGTCCACTGTATATGCGCAAGGACTCATCAACAAAAATCAATTCTCTTCTGAATTAAAAATTGGAGTTAATTACCATCGTCCGACTCAATTGTGTTCATTCGATCATGGCACCCACGTTTTACACTCTCTTTTCGTTTTTTCAACTCTGTGCCCAAAGTAAGTTATGCAAATAGTCATTTGATCGCAGATCACTAGTACGTTTTTACATGCTTTTAGTACTTTTTATTTGCACTTCATATTTATATACATTTACGTACATTTTACGTCAGATATTAATGTAAACTGTTGCTAATGTAAGTGTTGCTGTTAAGCAGTTTTATTTATTTTTTGCATTCATTTTCATCAAGAGTGTACTATTTTTCTCATAAAAGTGAATTATTGCAAATAATTTGAAATCATTTGGCGACCGTGGCGATCAAATTTTATTCTCTCGCTCTCTTTCTCGCAATTTTTCGTTTTATATTGAAGCAACAACAACTCGTGCCCATGATGTGACAGTGACCGTCTGTATAACAAGGTGCTGGTTATGCTGGGGTTCGCTGTTCGACGAACACATCATATTTTTCTCTCATGCTCGGTGTAGTGGTTACATCGGAGTTCGTTAAAGAGTTGCTTTTTGTCGAAATTCAGTTGTTTTTTGCAATACTATATTGTTCGCAACGGCAACACTAAATGGCATATCACAAAACTTAAATCGATTTTATTAATATGGAACGTGAAATTAATAATATTGTATAATTGAATGTGCAATAAATTATGAAAATAATGTATAAGGTGGAGTGGAACCTGTCGACCTGCCCGTTGCTTTCGCTGTGGAGTGTGGGCATAAAAAATTGCTCTATTGAATAGTTGTCCCTCAGTAAAGTTTTAATTAAGTTAGAGCGAAATGTTTTTCGTTGTCAGATACTATAGTTTTGGTGTTATTAAATTTTAATAATATTTCCAACAAGGCATCTTTCATATTGACAATGGGCTTCACGATTGCAAATTTTGAAAATTTGTTCACGCAAATTATTTTATTTGCAAATTTTTACTTGGAAAAATTAAAAGTAAAAATATAATTAGTAAAAAAAAAAAAATTTTTATTTGCCTGACCGTTTTGATTGAGTTTGATCTTAAGACTAACTAATTCTACTCTACATAAAAGTATGGAGATGTGCATTGTGCACTATCAGCATATTTTGTTGAGAACGTTTCATCAGAAGTAAAAATATGGAAATGTGCATTTTTGCACTATCAGCATATTTTTATGAGAGCATTTCATCAGAAGTATAACTTGCATAAAGGTACGAAATTGCTGAATTAGCATCTGGAGTATCTAATTCAGGAATGTCGCTCCATTCATGGGAACAGATTTTGACTGGGACGTAACTCGCATGTCAAAAAATGTTGCTTACTGGTAATAAAAACATCAATATGAAGAATTTCCCCTGGATTAAGTGGTTTGGGATGGGAGTTTTGTCAATCCCAGGGTTAGTTGGTTTACGTTGGTATTTATTTTGCATTCATATCTTACAGTTTGCAATTATCGCTTTATACGACTTTCGTATATTTGGAAAATAATACTCGTTAAGATATTTGGAAATTTTATTGTAAACAGCAATGCTCTGTAGCCACTGTTTCAAGCTGTTTTATGTTATGTTGTTTATTTAACTCCTGGAAATTCTGACAATAAATCATTTTGTATTCCTGCTAAGGCAGGAAGGTCACAGTGAATTCCATTGGTGACACTAGGATTAATCGCAGACTTTAAGTAGCGAATTTAGTTTTCAATTGTATCAAAAAATGGTATGCCTAATAAATTTTTGGAAGACGATTTTGGTGTTTTTACTAAAACAATCGGATTTAGAAAGTACTAATTGGTTTTTAAATTGATCAACAGGGTACTTTATAGTTCTGATATCATTACTTAAAGACTCTTCACTATGAGCGGTTTCTTCTTCATCCTATTATTTCAAGTTATTGGCAAACTGTCTCGATAGTGCGTCTGGTACTTTATTCTCCTTTCCGGGCTTATAGTAGAAGTTTGGCGAAAACTCTTCTATAAACGCACGCCATCTTTTCATTTTAGCGTTCGGATTTTTTTCTGAAGTGGCAAATATTAACGGCTGGTAGTCCGTAAAAATGTTATTGCTGTGGATTCCGTAAAAGTAAAGCCGAAGCTTTTTCAAGGCCCATACAATAACGAGAAGTTCGCGCTCGTTCGTGGCGTAATTTTGCTCTGTAGAAAGCGTTCGAGAAATTATGGTAATTGGACGTCCGTTTTGAGACAGTACTGCTTCTAAAGCAATCGAAGAAGCGTCCTTAGTAAGGTGGAAGGGGCGGTTATAGTCAGGGTATTGGAGGAGGACATCTTCGGAAGCTAAAACCTGCTTCACTTTTCCAAAAGCACGCATTGCCTCTTGATCAAGGTCGATTGTAATGATTTTCGACTTTTGTGCCCCCACTTACCCATTTTTGCCTCGGAGATATCTTGTCAAAGGCTTCACCATGGCGGCATAATCTCTCATAAATCGGAGATAATACCCCGAAAGATCTAGAAACGAACGTAGCGCTCGGAGAGTTGTTGGAGGCTCATAATTAAGAATGCCATCAATTTTATCTTTCTCTGAAACATCGAATTCTAAAAATTTAACTTCAGTTCGAAAAAATTTTGATTTTTCTACAGAAACTCTCATTCCTGCTTTTTCCAATTTCTTTAGAGTACTATCTTTTTACTTTTACTTTTTAATGGCACAACAGCCCATGGAGGGCCTAGGCCGAGCCTTTCGCATCCACTCATGTTGTGCGTGTTATATTTGCAGATGAATAGAAGGGACCTACAGTTTAATGGCGAATCCGAACGGCGAAGTGAAAAGCTTTTCATAGCAATTTTTACTCTTGTAGGTTTGCCCTTGCCTGCCAAGAGGTGGTGCCGCGTAGAAAAATTATATTTTCTACTTTTTGATTTGGCCTGTGCCGAAATTCGAACCCCGGACACTCTGCGCAGCAGTCCAACGCACTACCACTACGCCACAGCGACCTTCGCATTAGTTTTAATTCTGCCTTTTACGGATGTATTATATGGTAGCGCTCTATTTGGATCAGCAAGAGCATAAATGTTGTTACTAATCATCTCACGAAATTGGGGTTGAACGTTAGCTGGGACCGAACCGTCTTCTATTGTTATCAAGTTTACTTGATCGCATGAGGGGTATTCCAGAGCCATTCTACCACTTTGGTAAAATAAATACCCGTTCTCAGCATCAATTTTTGCATTGATACTTTTAAGAAAATCGTAACCATTTATACTTGCTTAGATTTAGGAGCAAATAAAACGTCGAGGTATTATCCAAAACATTAATTAGACATTTTTTATTTATTAAATTTGTACCATTTATAGATTTTAATTTAAAAGGTTTATCAACTAGGTTGACTCCTTGAAGGCAAGAAAAGTTCTTGACATAATTTTTTGAAGTACCGGTATCAATCAAAATACGCAGCTTCTGACCATTTTTGGTTTTTTCGTAATAAATAAATGGATAGCCTTCAGTTTAAAAACTGTATTTCGTCATAATTGTCAGCAACAACATCAACTGAATCCTGATTGTAGTGGTCATAACCGTCAAAGGCTCCATTTTCACAGCAGTGTTCACTTTTACAATCGTCAACGTAACTATCTTATTCTGCTTCATTCGATGTACCACCCATTTTTTCTGGCATGAAATTCACTTTTTGATTTTGTTGAAAGGGAAATTGGTATATATTTGGTTGTTCTCGCTGATTAGAATTCGGATGCCGCTGTCTGTAGAAGGACGTACCACGGTCAATTTCCATTGGAGTTGGTCTATTTTGGTAGGGACGTATGTGTTGCTGATTATTGCGCTCTATTGGTTGAAACTGAGGCATTGTTGGTCTTTGTTTGTTCGGGTTTATCGAGTTTTCTATAGCAAATGCGCATGCAAAGTCGTGACGCATATGACTCGTTTCGAGTTCTTGGTCGACTGCTAAAGCTGTTGGGAGATCTTTCGGTCTAGCAGGGAAGATAATGTCGCACATTGGACGACGAAGTCCAGATATGAAGACACGTAACGCGTTTTCTCTAACGCACTCATTTAGAGCTATGGTGGCATCATTATTATCACTATGGGTCATTAATTGCTTGTTAACGATAATGGTCCATTGTTTGTCCACTCTATCATAATAATCTGAGATGTTCAAATTGTCTTGTCTTAAAATGCTGAGTTCGTTTTCTAAAACGTACAACGGTCTCAGAGTGTTTTTGATTAAGCCTGGCTATAAATGCTTTGAAATTTAGCACGGTATTAAAAGATGAAAGTGTGGAGTTGGCGGACTCCGTTATTTTATTTCGGAAAATTCCTATTGCTACTAATCCTTTCAGACCCTTGCGTGAAGTAATTCATAGCAAACTGCGCGGCACTTCGCCAAGCTGGGTAAGCCGAGGAATTACCTTTAAATTCCGGCAACGATTTAATTAAATCTAAACTTGCACTATCAGCTTCAATCATTGGGTTAATAGAGACAGGCAAATAGGGTTCCACACTCGGCGGCTCTAATCGATTAAGCGCTAAAGTAAGACGATTTATTTGTACTTCGAGTCCCTGCCTAGTTCACTCGTTAGTCGAATTCACAATTTCTATTACTTGCTTCCTACTTACACTCATTTTTATTTATTTTTTTAATATTAGTACAAATTCAATAAAATTTTGAAAATGTATGAAATATATTTACAGAAATTACTAGGCTAACGGGTTTTGAATTTTAAATTAAAATTAATTAGCTCAGGTTTATAAAATGTATGAATTAATGATATTTTTTTATTCACGTATTAAAAAGCACTTAGTTTTCGTATTTGAAAAAAACAATCTTCCGTAAAATTTTTCAGAAAACAGAAACCTCTATAATAAATCGATTTTTTATTTTAAGTTATGGATTCAGACTTAAAATAGCCTGAAGTTTTTTATTAAGTTAACATTAAATCTTACATTAAATTACTGAAAGCTGCGAAACACGTGCTAAATCGTCAAAAATGTTACGTACGTAATCGGACAATTGCATAATTACTTATACAAAAATTAACAAAGTTTTCAATTACATGAATCTTATAATTATTTTTCTGATATTTTAAAACAAAACAACATATTTTTCAATTGTGAATTAAATTTTTTTTTTATATTTATATTTGATTTTGAATCAAGTATGAGTTAAACTTTCTATGACGTGTCGCTTTAACATATTTTTTAAACAAAATTCGCACTTTTACGTTGTGAATAATTACTTACAATTATCTCATTTAATTTTTTTATAATTTTAAATTAATGTTCTGATTTTTCTTTTTTAAAAAGAAATAGCCTTCGAGTTGGGCGCCAGTTAACAAAACAGCTTTATATTTTTTGTATTACGAAACGACTCGCCAAAGTTATCATCAACTTCATCATCAAGCTCTCTTCGGTGAAAATTCTTGGAGACAATCGTTGCTGCATTTTGGTCGCGGGGAGCTAGGCTTAAATATAACTGTTATCACGACGTGGCGCCTTTATCACGACGTGGCGCCTTTATCACGTTTTCGTTAATCAAAAGACCGCAGGCAGATCATTTCTGCTCCATTAACTTGCAATTAAAAGAGGAAGACCTTAGAATATGGAAAATTTAAATACATATGTTCATTTCAATTAAAACTTTATTTACCTACATTACATTAGTGCATTAGCGAAATTATCACATACTTACTTACTTAACTGGCACTACAACCGATGATCGGTCTTGGCCGCCTCTACAAAGCTTCGCCAGTCGCCTCTGCTATGCGCGCGCTGGCGCCAGTTGATAACGCCAAGTGCAGTCAGGTTGCCCTGCACCTGGTCTTTCCAACGGAGATTAGGACGTCCCCTTCTGCGTGTTCCTCCACCGTGGTTCGAATAAAACACCCTTCTAGCCGGAGCGCTTTCTTCCATTCGCTCAACATGACCCAGCCAGCGAAGCCGCTGGAGTTTTATACGCTTGACTATGTCAGTGTCGGCGTACAGCTCATACAGCTCATAGTTCCATCTCATTCGATACACGTCGTCCACGCATACTGGACCGTAGATCTTACGGAGTATCTTCCTCTCGAACGCTTCTAACAGCCTCTCATCATTGATGGTCAATGTCCACGTCTCTGCGCAGCACTTATCACATAGTATATGTTTATTTGTACATACAGCCTTTTTTAAGAAGTAAATCGAAAAGTAAATATAATACATAAAATAAATCAGTTTCAAATAAAAAGTTGCAAGGAAACCAAAACTAAAACATTGCATTATTAGTAAGTACTTATCACATTAGTTTACTTAAATATCAAATATAAATTCAGTATTTTTCAGAAGTAAAAGAAAAAGTAAATAAAATACATGAAAATAGTTCAGTTTTAAATTAGTTCGCTTAACCATCACATAGACATACATATACAGTCTCTTCAGTTTTACTTTATTCGTCTTAAATATCACATATATACAGTCTTTTTTAGGAAATAAATTAAAAACTAAACAACATAAAATAATTCATTTTAAAAAACCAAATTCAAAAATAAAACAGACATTAAAAAATTATCGCACTTCACTTCAATAATAAATAAAACTATCTACATATCTATCTTCATCAGAGAAGACGCCTTGCATCGCCACATTCAATATGTCCGTACTGGAATCTCTTACATTAGTTTCTTGTTAGCTACTTGGTCTTTCTTCACTGCTGACGCAAGCAGTGAATGGATATTGTCAACAGTTTCCAGAGCAATATCTTCATTCTTCAGCCTTTCAAGCATACTCACTACCTCCTCGCCAACCCACTCGTAACGTCGTATTTTATTCACCTTCATTGTTTGTCAGTTCTTCTAGGCCGCGCGAAATATTTACTTTTACCTCCGTTCCATTGAGTTTTATTTTAGATGAAGATGTCCGAAATTATACCAAAATTTGGTTAGTAAATTTCTTTTCAGTTCCCGGAATCTCCCGATCAATGGAAAGAAATTGCAGACGAGTTTCAGCAATAATACCAGTGTCCACTCTGACGGAAAGCACATTAACTTTTATGCACCACAATCAGGCTTATATTACCACAATTATAAAGGAACAGGTAGCATTATATTATTAGCGCTGACAGATGCAAACTACAAATTTATATATATTGGCATCGGAGCAAATGGTAGGACTAATGATGCTGCTGTACTAAGGCACTTCTCTTTGCAGCGAGTAGTGGACAATGGCGCTGACTATTTTCCAGCTGACAGAATCATTGGAAACGATAGAAAGCTGTCATACGTAATTGTTGCCGATAATGCTTTTGCGTTCCATGTGATGAAACCAAAACGAATGTGCCGGAAAAACTAGCATTCAACAAAAGACTGTCCAGAGCCTGACAAACAATTGAAAGACCTTTTTGATTGTTGTCCCAAATTCAAAAAACCAATTAATCTAAGAAGTGTTAGCCGTATTGAAGCAATTACACAAGCTTGTTGTGTCCTACATAATTTTCTCTTAAGTGAGAACTTGTTAACTTTGAAGTATCTACGATTGAGCAAAATTTATAACCTGAAGCTATTAGAAATTCTTTTCTCCAATATTTTAATGGGGAAGGAAAATTGGAATGGCTGGGACCATGATTAATACTTAAATGTTAAAGCCTTACTAAGGCAATATAATATTTGGTATTTTACATATTTGGTTAGAAGATTTACATATCGACGGTTCCGTACAGAGTACGTCTTCTGCGTTGTCATTGAATTACTATTGAAAGATTGAAAATGCACGTAACAGTTAAAGTCGTATAACTTACAATTTACGAAGGATCTGCATTTTCTTCGTTGAAACTGGTCTTTGTCGTTCTTATTTCTACGATTGGTCAAAGAAATTCAGCAGGTCATAGCACTACAGCTTGACAGTTTTCACATCCGCAGCTCCGCTTCCACTTCGCTTACTTGCTTCTGTTACGCGCAGTTTGCTGAAGAACTGGGAGCGAAGCATTTGAATTTTGTCACGGATATGATTTGGGACTAACTGCTCCAAGTTATGTTTTTTTTGTAACACTTGATGAATGCTATTTACTGCTTGACTTCTTTTGTCCCGGTCGCAGTACTCTGGATTTTTAACATTCCATAGGCACTCTTTGTTTTGCACCATATTCATTAGCTCCTCGGTTAAATGCCGGTTCCATACAAACGCCATTTACTTACTTTACTTTTAATGGCACAACAACCCATGGAGGGCCTAGGCCGAGCTTTTCGCATCCACTCATGTTGTGCGTGTTATATTTGTACATGAATGGAAGGGGCCTACAGTTTAATGCCGAATCCGAACGGCGAAGTGAAAAGCTTTTCATAGCAATTTTTACTCTTGTAGGTTTGCCATTGCCTGCCAAGAGGTGGTGCCGTGTAGAAAAATTATCTTTTCTACTTTTCGATTTTGCCTGTGCCGAGATTCGAACCCCGGACACTCTGCGTAGCAGTCCAACACACTACCACTACACCACAGCGACCACAAACGCCATTATATTGGTTAAAAAACTTACTTCAATAGTTTTATTAAATTATGTATTTAATATTCACTTTCAAACAGTAAAAATATGCACAACTTCGCTTTTCTGCAAATGAAAATAATGACGTACAGTTTTGCGTTTTTTTGAACTATTTTACATACATTTCTGTTCTTTTTTTGTAGAATAACTCATTGCCACAATGAATACTTGGCGTGTTCGGTGTACATTTTACCAAGCATATCGTGTTCGCTGTGAGAGTGAGTAAAAGTTCGGTACAACAACAATTGCATGGTGTTCGGCGAGCAAAATCTGAACATTACCATGACCTAACTAATCAGCCTTTCACTCACCGTCAAATAGCTTTCCATCGACATAGGTATATCTTTTTATTTCTATATATGTATGTATGTATAGATTTATTATTAATACTTGCCCGTCGCGAGGCGAAGACAAAGGGTTGGATCTAATAATTTTTTCTAAAATAATAATACCCAAGAACAATACATTTATATACTCACACAATTCTACAATTCGACGCTGTGAAAACGCAACACATAAAGTTATATGAACAACCGTATACAGGCGCCTCACTGTCGTAGAGCGTTTTTCAAACATACTAATTTTTTAGTCGCGCTGAAGATGTAGCTCACCGCGATCTTTCTTCTTCTTCAACTTTTTCTTATGTGATAAGAAAAAGAGTTGTAAGGCGACGCCACCATGGGAGGATGGGAATGATTTATTATTGTACATCTGATAGTTTGTTGGTATTGGTATATTTTTGGAAGAGTGTAAATATGTTTCTTGTAAGGCATTGTCTTTGGGCTATGTCGTTTTATTAGTAATTGTAGTTCTGTATAGTTGTTTAGGTATTTATGTTCTGTTGAATTAGTTTTAGGTCTGTATTTAATATAAATTACAAATTTTAAATATAAATTAAAGTATACTAGAAAATAACTTGTAAGATAGGTAAGTTCATGTGAAAGAAAGTTTATTTAGATAGATAATCGGTGTAAGTATTTAAATTCTGGTAATATGGTATGGTATTCTGGTAATATTCTGATATTATAGTAAGATAGATAAGATGTGGTCGCTGTGGCGTAGTAATAATGCGTTGGACTGCTACGCAGTGTCCAGGGTTCGAATATCGTAAAAATTGCTATGAAAAGCTTTTCACTTCGCCGTTCGGATTCGGCATTAAACTGTAGGTCCCCCTTCCATTCATGTACAAATATAACACGCACAACATGAGTGGATGCGAAAAGCTCGGCCTGGGCCCTCCATGGGCTGTTGTGCCATTAAAAGTAAAGTAAAAGTAAGATAAGATTAAGGAGGTAAGAGTTTATGTGGTCATCAACTATTCGTCGGGCTGTGGTCAATTTGTAAAAAACTTAATCGCGAAGGAGTTTAAAGCTAAATATCCTCGAGCAGTTGAAAGCATAACCGAACATTATTATGTGGACAGCATGCTTGGCTCAGTAGATACGGCGGCCAAGACAGTACGACTTGCTGGTGGTTCATTCCCAGCCTAGCTTTGAATTTCGATACTGGGTATTCAACTCCGCCGCCGCATTACATGAATTAGGTTCTGCGGCAACACCATCGATGAAATTTACCGAAGAAAGTGGCCTAACTGAAAAAAAATACTGGGTATGTGGTGGCTCACAGACGATGATTGCTTTACATTCATAGTATCACCGAAAATTAGAAATCGTGATAATCTCTCTGGATATCGACACCCAGCAAAGCGTGAAATGCTCAGCGTAGTTATGGATGTTTTCGATCCTCTATGTCTTGTCGCTCACTATTTCATGTACGCCAAAATCATTTTACAAGAAACTTGGAGAGCTGGTTGTTCGTGGGACGATCCTATACCAAACGAGCAGTATTTGAAATGGTTGTCCTGAATACGCCTGCTACCGGAAGTAGAGTGTATACGAATTCCGAGATACTACTTCTCAACTGGATACACCATTCCCACTAACATCGAACTACATACCTTTGTCGATGCTAGTGAGAATGGCTATGAAGCGGTGAACTACTTACTTTATACCAGCGGAACGATCACCGGTTGCACTATTGCTGGCAGCAAAACTAGAGCCTCGCCTCTTTAGCTAATGTCTATAACGCTTTTAGAGCTGCAAGATGCATTACTTGACGCGCGTCTTGCGTCGGCATTACAAAGTCTTTGACGGTTCAAATAAGTTCTTAAACGTTTTAGACAGAGTCACGCACTGTTCTGTCTTGGCTGCAATCTGACCAATACCTTTACCGCCAGTCCGTCGATTTCACAGTTAATGAAATTTTGGAGCTATCTGGTGTAGCCCTTTGGAAATAATGTAGCCGACGACGCCACCAAATGGGCAAAGTTGCGAGCGAAGTATATCGGACGACATTCTGCAGTGCGAAACTAAACATTAAATTTGAATGATTGATTGCTAAAGGTAACAAACTTAAGTTATTACCAGTGCTTAGTGAAGACCTGAAACGAGCTGAGTACTTCAGACTTTCTACTGCCCAGCAGCACTTCTTTGTATCTCCATTTATTGATGACGTCGGACTACCATGTTATCACCATCGCTACTCCGAAACAGTTGTGAGCTACGCCAAACATATTGGCTTCCCATTCCCCCCGTTGTTGTTAATAAAGTTAGATGCGCCTGCCAGCTCTACCGCAATCGCCTAGTTTGCGCTCAATCCCCAAGATGAGTGAATTGCCAAATGCCAGAATCTCCGCATACAGTTGCTTTTTCACTTATGTAGGTGTAGACTATTTCGGGCCACTGTTGGTTGCAGTAAGACGTAGCCGGGAAATCTCGTCTCAATCTCGTTTTATTCATTTGCTTTACGACCCGCGGTGTATATTTGGAGTGAGTGGGCTCGCTCTCAACAGATTCCTGCATCATGGCTGTAAGAAACTTCATGACTCTCCATGACCTTCCTATAGAGCTGTGGAACGATAACGGCACTAATTTTAAAGGTATTGAAAGCTCAACTTTTTCTGTTATAACACATCGCTGCAAATAGTTTGCCGACGTAAAACCTATCGAAGTTGACAAACTGCTGGTAGGAAAAGCCCGCAACGAAGATTGTCGTTTTAAATTCGGTAGGCCATCCCTCGAGGGGAAAGTATGGCAACGTCGCAACAGTAACGCTGCGCAGCATGACTTTTCATCGATCGGTGCTTTTCACATTTTTGCTATTTGTCATTTTGTAATCCATGTATATTTATGTATATCCTTGGTAGAATAATACTGGTAGCCGCATGCGAGAGGAAATCCAAGATTAACTGTCAAGTTATGAAGATAGAGCGCTGAGCATAGTAATGATCAGCGGACAATTGTCAAACTTGAAAAATTATTCTTATTTATTTTCAATATTGTTGGAAGCAATTATCAGATTTGCTTCAAGAAGTTGATAAAAGAAAAACAAGAAAACTACAAGAAAAAAAAGAACTACAGTGGAAAATTCTGAGTGCTCATTAGAATTTAAAATGAATTACTAAACAAACAAATTTTATATTTTGTCATGGCAAAAAGTCTTGCTTAAGCACGAGACAATATGGTTTCATAGAATTATTATAAGCTTTGGGGCACCGTTGATTCAACAGTTATATTCAGTAGTTAGCTTGATTTTATTTGAAAGTCCTGACAAACTTTTGAAGAAAATACAGCCCAAACACAGTAAGTGCACCGGTAGCAGCAACACTTACAGATAACTTAACAGAAAGCCTTCGTTGAAAAGTTAGCCAAAGAGAAGCATAAATTGATGAATTTCCAGCTATTCCCACTATTGCAATCTCAACTTCGACTGAAAGTATAATTATACCTTCATCTATCACTGAATGCTATGCCAGTTCCAAAAAAATTAACAGTAGTTGAATGTTTCGCACCTGCTACAAAAAAACTTAAAGCAGTTGAACCCAATTCTTTCGTGTTTCTAATGACACTACAATTGAAATTTATGACATTTCTGTTCTGAAGTTTAAATTTTCATATTGAAGAAATATTTAATCTTTTAAAATTAGTATTCCGGCTGAGATGTTTGGCAAAATCATTGATATTAACTTCTGGCCAAAACGTGCAATTGTGAAAGAGTTTGTTTGTAAACCTACGCCAGACTCAGATAGGATTGTGCACATTCCTCGTGTGGATCCAAAAAACTAGCTGGGATAAGTGATTTTTTGAAAATAATATACCAAAATGTTAGAGTGTTAAATTTATAGTTGAACACTCATATCTTAAAAGTTTTACTTGTAATGCGCACAGTTTAGCATTCACTGAAACTTGGCTTAAACCATCTAAGTATATATGATGAAATTCTTTGTACGAATTTTCACATTTTTAAAATAGATCGCCTTCATAAACATGGCGGCGGTATTCTAGTAGCCGTTCAGCCTTTATATATTTATTTGAGGTTTACCCAAATTTGAGGTTTAGATTATTCTGATGACATTGAATTCTTATGTGCTTAAGGAACGATGAGCAATATTTATTTATTACATGTTCATATATGCTCAAAATGATCCTTTTCGTGGAATATGTAGAGATTTTAATGAACATTATAATCTACTCAACATTTCCGATTCTCTGTTGATTTTACATCTGTAGTTGTAAAGAATGCCTATTTGGATATACGCGGTCCATTACATATTTTCATGTAAAGCGGTTGCGTCGGTCACCGATTCGTGCGTTAAGCGGATGCGCACCTCGGTCATGTTGGGCGGGATGAGGGTCTGTTAGGATTCAGTTCAGCCATCGCTTAGCTGATGGATCGCCTTTGATGGCTCACATTACTCTAACGCACACTGTAGCCGATATACATACATCATCAGCGGTTGTTTTCATCTTCTGCGGCATTGCATCTGCCACTAGACAGTATGCCGGATTCCCAATACCTATCAAAGCTATTACGCCGGGCTGCAACCGAGCTCCCTGGAGAGATTATGAAGTCATTAAAGGAAAAATTTTCACATTCTACCGAAGACTTTTTAATGACCGTTTCACATATTTCAGCCCTGTTGTCTCTTAATATTTTTTCATGGAGAATTCAGAAGCGAGAATTAAGTCGAAAGCGAAGCAATAGTGGTCGCTGTGGCGTAGTGGTAGTGTGTTGGGCTGCTACGCAGAATTTCCGGGGTTCGAATCTCGGCACAGGCAAAATCAAAAAAAAAAAGCAGAAAAAAATAATTTTTCTACACGGCACCTCTTGGCAGGCAATGGCAAACCTACAAGAGTAAAAATTGCTATGAAAAGCTTTTCAATTCGCCGTTCGGATTCGGCATTAAACTGTAGGTCCCTTCCATTCATGTACAAATATAACACGCACAACATGAGTGGATGCGAAAAAGCTCGGCCTAGGCCCTCCATGGGCTGTTGTGCCATTAAAAGTAAAAGTAAGCGAAGCAATAGAAATTCGATCATACTCTAGGGATAAAAAAATCAAAATGCGCTCTAATGAAGACAACACCGGTTGTAGTGCCAGCTAAGAAAGTAAGTCATGGCAATGTTTTCTAGACGAGAACCTTTTGTCCGGTTGTTGCATCAAATTTTTGATTTTGCGTTTAAGTCACCTATTATTATTGTTTTTAGTTTTTGTATAAATAGTTGCTCAATTAGTTCTTGATCTTAGTGATATTAATATGTCGTCGTCTGTGTCTAAAAGTTGTCTCATCTGTGTTAGATCATTATTATTTAATAAAGTGTCGATTTTAGCTTCCATTCGTTTTGGCCCCAGCGCGTATAAGCAGAGTCGACTGGTGAAGTTTTATAGAGGCGGCCCAGACCGATCATAAGTTGTAGTGCCAACTAAGTAAGTATGTTACATTAAAGTTATGGTTTCCAATGAAGCGGGTATATTTACGAGCTAATACAATTTTTTTGTATGAAATGATTTATGCTTTTATTGGAATCACGTGATTTAAGTAGTTGATTCAATCGTTCAGACACTGTTTTAATAACTTGGTTCATCACTTCTTAGCCTATTCTGTGGACAACATGTAGCTTGAATATACCACTGCAGGTAAATGAACATATAAAGGTAAAATTACTTTAATATGGTTGAAACGTAGTTCATCAGTAGATTAGATTGAAACAGGACCTGGGCACAAGGCACCAAATCACTGCGGCCTAAAAAGGCCTATTGTGAAGAGCACATTGAATATCTTAAGACACACTTTCTAGGCTTATATCATTTAAAAATGCTAAAATAACCCTGGGTTATCAGTGGTCAGTGGTCGCTGTGGTGTAGTGGTAGTGCGTTGGACTGCTACGCCGAGTGTCCGGGGTTCGAATCTCGGCACAGGCAAAATCAAAAAGTAGAAAAAATAATAATTTTTCTACACGGCACCACCTCTTGGCAGGCAATGGCAAACCTACAAGAGTAAAAATTGCTATGAAAAGCTTTTCACTTCGCCGTTCGGATTCGGCATTAAACTGTAGGTCCCTTCCATTCATGTACAAATATAACACGCACAACATGAGTGGATGCGAAAAGTTCGGCCTAGGCCCTCCATGGGCTGTTGTGCCATTAAAAGTAAAGTAAAGTAAGTTATATTGCCCACTTCAACCGTAGTTGGGTATGCAATAGTAAGGTGACGAAGTCTTAGCATTTAACAACAAGAGTTGTTTTGTTCTTAACTTTGATACACTTGGCATGAATGATTTTGCTTGTCTGTTGCCTGAGGTGTCGTCCCATGGCGGGCCGCAGAATGGGATTGGTCCAAACATGGGTTCGGAGGCCACTTTTCTGGCTAGTTCGTCGGCCATTTCATTGTTCTCAATACCACTATGTCCAGGCACCCAAATTAGGTGGACTCTATTTTGTGATGCTAGCTTGATCAGTAGTTGAAGGTACTCTCATATAAGTTATTAACTAATTTTGAAGGAATTTAAGGCCTGTAGTGCAGCCTTACTGTCCGAGAGAATATAGATGTTTCGTTAACACGCCTTTCTTTATATTCTCTAAGACATAATTCAATTGGGTGTACTTTCGCCTGAAAAACTGAGTTTTCTTGGCTCATACTAGCAATAATATTCTTTCTCGGCCAAACTCCAAAAACTCCCGTTCCAACGCCCTCGTTTGTTTTTGATCTATCTGTGTACCACAGATGGTAGTCTCCAACAAAGCGAGGACATTTCTTTTACCAAGTATCTCTACTAGGGAATGTAACTTGAAAGTTGTGTTGGAAGTTATATCGGGGTAGGCAATAATCATTTAATGTGATGTTAAGGTTTTGTTCCTTAGTCAATTCTTTTCGAAGGGCGGATTGTTTGACTTTAAGAACCTTTGTCTTGCAACATGAGTTTAGCAATGAACTTCAATGCCTCTTGTTTGATCACTAGTGATGACAGCCCCAATGCAACTTCAAATGCTGCTGTTGGTGTGGTTCTCATGACTCCTGTTACTAAGACGCAGGCAAGCTTCTGAATTTTGTAGAGTTTTTCTTTAGTATTTTTTTGCTGAGCCTTTTTGTACCATAGTGGAGCTTCGTATGTTATAATTGGACTAACAATCGCTGTGTACACCCAACGACTGAGTTTTGGACTGAGTCCCCAGTTTTTACCAATTAGGCTTCTACTGGTCCAAAGCGCCACTCTTGCCTTATGGATTATACTTTCCAGATGAGGATTCAAAGTTAATTTTCATTATTATTCCAAGGTATTTAAACTGGCTTGAAAATGGTACAACGTCATTAAAGTAAACTGGTTCCCAAAGGCTTTATTTGTTTCTCTTTTTAGTGAAAATAATTATATTGGATTTTTTAGGATTAATTTTGAGGCCTGATTCTCTACACCACTCAACCACTAAGTTTAACGCTTCTTGTAGCCTACATGGGATTGTTTCTTCATATTTGCCGTGGATAAGGATCATCAGCGTATCCTTGCACCTCAAAGCCTGTTGAGCTAAGACGTCGAAGGAGCTCATCAACCACAATGGACCACAGGAGTGGGGATAATACTCCACCTTGAGGACAGCCTTTCGTAACTTGAGCATTTACTTCGGTGTCACCTAAAACTGATCTAATGACTCTTGATTTAAGTATATAATATATAAATTTGCATTATGTATTGTCTACACCTTAGGTGTCTGCCTCCCACTTTAGGGATGTACTTCACTATTACTTCTTTCCATTCGTCGTGAACGAGTTTATTGCCCATTCTACTTTTTCCTGTGTTACTACTTTGCGGGATATTTTCCAGTCTTCACGATTGGGCCATCTGGCTACCATACCGTTTGGATTTTCAGGCTAGCTACATGGTATAGAACCCGGAAAGCGTGTAACTGTAAGAAGCTCTAATGATTCTTTACAGTTTTCCGTGTAGGTATCATCCGGCTTTCTCAAAAGTCCGATCGAATTAGTTTGCTCTTTTGAGAGGATCTTATGGATTTTTGCACATCCGCTTAGGTTATTTAGATCCGACCAGAACTTTCTCCATGATTAATTTTTCGCTCTTCTAATTTCTTTATTGTATTCAGTGAGGGCTTTCTTATACTTGTCCCATTCACCTCTGAGTTTAGCATTGTTAAAGAGCCTCCGGGTTGGGGTTCTAAGTTTTGCTAGTTTGTTATTCCACCATGGTGTAATTCTTTTTCCAGTTTATGTCTTCATTGGACACGCATAATGGTAGGAATCAATTACTGCTAAGTTTAATGTGGCATCAGCAAATTCTAAGTCGTCTATATTATGAATGGTAAGATTACGATTGCCCACATTAGCCATAAGATGTTGGGAATACAAATACCAGTCTGTGGTCCTGGGCCCTATACAATTCATTGATGATCATCCCAGTGTTTATATCAAAAAATATCTGTCGATGGTCTGACATGGATGTTTCTGACAAAACTTTCCAATTTTTGATAGTGTTTTATAAACGATGTGGAAATTAATATTACAATAACAACGACTTACTTGTTTGCTTGCCAAAAATCAAGAGCAAAATGATAGAGAAAAATATGAAGCAGTAAATAGAAAGTTAAGAATTCATAGAGTGAAAGCTTTTAATATTTATTAGGAATTGTAAGCAAATCAAGTAAATGCATAAGAAATGCAATTGAGTGGAAATTAGCTAATTACCGTTACTTATAAGGTAGACTTATGATTAGTGAGTAGCAGTAAACGAATAGCGTTAGAATTAGAGCTTTATAACACTAGTAAACATAATATATTTTCCAACATTCTCTCCCCTAAGAACAACTGTTCTTAACCCAGGAAATGGTGATGAGGGACGGCCTATCGTTGGAAGAATATTAGTCGAGTCGGCTTCGGACTCCGCTATGCTTCGACTCACAGCGCATTTCTGTTGTAGGCTCCATCCCTGATTCATTGATTTCCATTGAGCTAGTCATACGAGGATCTTCAGTGACGTCATGAGATGGAGGTTCTTCTAAAGGGAGAAAACAGATTTTAGTAATTGGTCGTTTGATAATTTTTTTTTTATATATATAGAAACCACACGATGTGGTTAACCAGCCTGGTGCCGATGGTCGCCCATCGGCACCAGGGTGAACTTGTTGAATTCTACCTAAGGGCCATTGACCTGGTGGATACCTTTCATCTACCACAATGACTAAATCACCCACTTTAGCATCTGGTTTTGGTGTAAGCCATTTAGGACGTGTCGGTAAGCGACTGAGATATTCTACATACCAGCGGTTCCAAAAAAATGTCTACCGTTTTCCAACCTGTAAGTTTATTGATGTTGTGATCAAACAGACTCTCCTCTTGAACTCAGTTTGTAGGTTCACCTATTAAAAAATGTGCGGGAGTTAAAGCATTTAAGTCTCTAGGATCAGTGGTTAATGGACAGAGAGGTCTAGAATTGAGACAACTTTCTATCTGGCACAATAATGTAGTGAGTTCTTCGAAGTTCAATAAGCCTCTCATTCATAATTTAGGTGATATTTTACAGATTTCACACCTGCTTCCCATAGTCCTCCAAAATTGGGAGAGGCAGGTGGTATAAAATGCCAATCGGTGTCAGTAGATGTGAGATAGTAAAGCAATTCTTTTGGTAAAGATGATTTGTCTTTATCAAAAAGTATTTTTAATTCTTTGACAGCACCGACAAAGTTAGTGCCACAATCTGAATATATGTCTGTGCAATCCCCTCTTCTGCACACAAAACGACGAAATGCTGCTAAAAATGAGTTAGTGGTCATGTCAGACACAGCTTCTAAGTGTATTGCTTTAGTTACCATACACACGAATAAACAAATATAGCCTTTGCATACAACGGCTGATCTTAGTGTTGCATTTTTTAATAGAATCGGACCAGCATAATCTACACCACTGTGTTTAAATGTCCTGGTCACATTGAGTCGTTCGCTTGGCAGATTAACCATCAGTTGCAGTGCACTTTTCGCGGTTTGTTTAAAACAACGCAAGCATTTACTTATAATGTTCTTCACCAACTGCCGACCAGAAATAATCCAAAAGTGTCGATTAATATAGGACAGCGTTAATACTAAACCACCGTGTATCGTTTGCTCGTGCGCATCTAAAATGATGAGTCGTGACAAAGGATTATTTTTTGTTGATAGTATTGGATGCTTAGACTCGATAGGTAAACTTGAATTTTGTAGTCGACCAACTACTCGCAGGATAGTAGATGCATCTACGAATGGCAATAATTTAAGTAAGCTTTTGTCTCTTAATGGTTTATGAGCTTGTATACATTCAATACTTTTATGAAAGTCAATTTGTTGCACCAGTGTTACAAGCAACAATAGTGTTTTATTGAGCGTTTTTGCTTTGATTACTCCAAAATCGCGCAATTCTCTACTTTGTTTGCAATTATGAACAAATCGAAAACAAAGCGAACAGATACGTAATAATCTGTTTAGAGTAGAGTATTTAGATAAAATATCTGAGAAGGATACATATGTAAAATTATGCGATACAACCTTTTGTTTTCTTTCCTCTAATGATGTTTGCAGATTAGGTAAACCCTGCGGCCAGGACGACGGAGGCAGCTTTCAAAATGCTGGACCTTCCCACCAAATTAGCTGGTCTTTCAAGTCTTCAGGCATTAAGCCACGTGAGGCACAGTCGGCCGGGTTTAGAGCGGATGGAACATATTTCCACTGCAGTATATTGGTATGCCGTTGAATTTCTCCTATACGGTTGGCAACATAGACACTCCAACGTGAGGGTACTTGGCGAATCCAACTTAAAACTGTGGAACTGTCACTCCAATAAGCTACATTAGATATCACATCCTTATTTATTGTACTAATAACAGTTTGCGTGAGCTTAACCAGCAAGGCGGCAGCACAGAGTTCAAGCCTAGGTATGCTAACTGTTTTTATTGGCGCAAGTTTTGATTTCGCTTGCAAAATATTAACAAGCACTTCATTATCATTTGAATAAATCCTAGCGTATACTACTACAGCATATGCTACTTGTGACGCGTCACAGAAACAATGTAGCTCAATAGTGTAGTGTGGTCGATAGCCTATCCATAGCGTAATTTTTAAAGTTTGAAAGGTTTCAAGTGACGATCTGTACTTTAACCAGTCTGACCATATTTCTATTGGAGCCTCATCGTTCCAGTCTTCTCCTGCTAGCCACAATTTCTGAAAGATGATCTTTGCAACAACAGTTGAAGGAGTTAACCAACCAAGTGGGTTGAATAGACTCGCTGAATCCGATAAGATTGTGCGTTTAGAAATGTTAGACACTTTACTCAAATTTAGCTTAAATGTAAATGCGTCAACAGTGGTATTCCATTGCACCCCTAATGCTTTTACGATATTATCGTCATTAAAATCAAATGTGAGAGAAGTTTCTCGAAATTCGGGCGGAATTTTATTAATTAAACGAGGCGAATTAGAAATCCATTTTCTAGGATTGAATTCGCCTTCTTTTAACAAATCACATAAGTCTTTATACAAAGATATTGCTTCTGGCAATGTGTCAGCGTCTGAAATGACATCGTCTACATATGAAGCGATCTAAAAGGCAAGTGTACAATGTAACGCCCAGATGAATCACGGCGAGATGTATTTTTGAAGTAAGCTTCGCACGCCTCTTCTTCCTCAGTGATTTCCCGTTTGCTTGAAATCTCTTCCTGTTCCCAGAAAGAACGTAAAATGGTTTCTAAATTCAAATTATGAACCACGATGCTATTTGCTACACGATTTTGGGTTGGCCCACATAGTACCCAACCGAAATGTGTATTTTGAAAGAAGAGTCCTTCATATATAAATGATTGTGTGGGTATAGCAATTTTACAAAAAAAATCTAATCCAAGAATCATATCAATTGGATCTGCGTTACTACAATTTGGATCTGCCAAGCAGTCTACCCCAACCGAGTTACTGGCTTATTATAAATTGACCACAAGTCAAGTTGAACGCTGCTGCGACAGAACTTAGTATTGGTATCTCCTATACCGGATACATTGCAATAAACTTTTTGTTTACTGAGTTTGAGCAACTGCACAGCATTCTCCGTTATAAGGGTAGCTTGCGAACCCTGATCAAGCAATGCTCTAAAACAGTGCTGACAATTTGGAGAATCAATGAGTACCTGTAATATAGCGAGCAGTACATGTGGATGTGCCTGCGCACTATGTGTTGTAACGTTAGTTAATAACCCATTAGGAAATCCTTGGTCATGATTAGGACTATGAACAGTAGAGGTAGCATTTGAGTTAATAGTATTTGCATTAAATGATCTTTCGTATGAAGATGCATTATTGTCACTATGCAAACTAGTATGATGCAACTTTTTGCAAATTTTGCAAAGATATAGAGATTTGCAATCATTGTGATTATGATTGCGACAGATTCGTTTAGTTAAGAGAAGGTCAATTTTTAACTTTGAAGATAAAGCTATGAATTTGTAGCATTTGGAAAGCATGTGTGGCTTCTCACAAAATGTACATTGTTGCTGTTGTGAAACATGATTAGAGTTGAACAGGTTCCTTTTTCGTCTAGATACAAATTCTTTAGAATGTTTGTTTGTGCTGCTTCAAGGTGAATGTTACTCCTAAATAGAACATGTCGCTGATAGCAGGCACATCAGTCGATGGTTTTAAAGATTGTTTCCAATCTTTTCGAGTTTGTAGGTCCAATTTTTGAGAAATTAAATTAATTAAAAGCGGATCCCAATTATCAATTTTAATTTATAAATTTTTCAGAGAAAAGAGATACTCTTTTGTGGTGTCTAGCAAGTACTTTATGCCTTGGAAGGTACCCTCAGATTTAGGAATATTAAACAGCCTTTTCGTTAAGATGTCTACGACTAACCGTTTATTATGGTATCTATTTGTTAGTAAGGACCATGCGGAATCATAATTAGCTTCCGTCAAAGAGAGTTTTAACCAAATTTGCGGCTTCTCCGACTAAAGATCCCTTTAAGTAGTAGAATTTTTAAATTTTTGAAAGCGTTTTGTTGTTGTGCACAAGTGACAGTTAAATGTCTTGGAATGGAATCCATTCCATGTAGTCGCCGGAGAATTTAGGTAACGAAATTTTTGGCAAGCCTGAGTCAACGCAATGGCGCAATGAAGTCGCAGGTGGACCACTAGGTGTGGAAAATGTGCTATTGTATGAGAATCTGGAGTTAAGTCTGGCATAGAGTCCAAAACTTCACCTTTGAAGATTAAGTATAAATCAGAAAACTCATAGAAGGCACATCGTTAGTATTTATAGAACTTTCGCGAATCACCGTGGAAATTTCTTCAAGGTTCTTCCGTGGAAATTTCTTCAAGTTAACTTTAATTCTTTTTATATTATTTTATATAAAGTTCAGTTGTTTTTTTTTACAAGTTTAGGTAAATTTAACAAAATATAAATTAAATCAAATTTTTAGAATGAAGAAAGTTTGGGCAAATTTAAGCAAATATTTATAAATTTAATTAATTGAAAAACTTGCACTTTCGGGGTTTCGGCACCAAAAAATGTTACAATTATAAAGAAATGAAAAAAACCACACATGTGCTACTTATCTTATTTCACAAATTTATTTTAAATGCACTTAATATTACAAAATCTACGACTTACTTGTTTGCTTCCCAAAAATCAAGAGCACAATGATAGAGAAAAATATGTAGCAGTAAGTAGAAAGTTAAGAATTCATAGAGTGAAAGCTTTTAATATTTATTAGGAATTGTAAGCAAATCAAGTAAATGCATAAGAAATGCAATTGAGTGGAAATTAGCTAATTACCGTTACTTATAAGGTAGACTTATGATTAGTGAGTAGCAGTAAACGAATAGCGTTAGAATTAGAGCTTTATAACACTAGTAAACATAATATATTTTCTAACAGCCTTTGCATTTGATTCACTTGGCCTAGCCTTACTGTCATTGACCCTCTGTGGCTTTGGGGAATAGTTCATCAGTAAGTTCAGCTGCACTCACTGCATTTGGTAGGTCCTGTTTATTGGCAAAAACTAACAGCACTGCATTACGCAGTACATCTATTTTTTCAACTATTGTTAAGATAATAAATTTTATAATGATAAAATTAAGCAAAAGATTTCAAAAATATCGAACCATTTATTGTAACTCTTTTTCAGTCTCATTGATTCGATCTCTATCATTCAAATCGACAACAAAAATTAGACCTTGTGTATTTTGAAAATAATAGCGCCACAATTACGTATTCAACGTTAAAACCAATTGTAGCAATAGTTGTAACAATTTCTCCAAGCTTTAATGTATAGATTATTGTAGTTTTACCTGTAGTAGCATCTAAACCAACTGTAATTGGTATTGTTTTTATGGAAATATTTGAATTCACATAAATATGATTTTTATTAGCATATACAACAGCAGTAAACAAAAAATTTAATACATTCAATACACACGTGCTCAGTATTTTAAACGCGGCTTTTCTCACTAGTAAGAATTTTCTGAAGAATAATTTAAAATGAAGTTAAACAATATGTTACATTAAAGTTATGGTTTCCAATCAAGCGGGTATATCTACGAACTAACAAACAAATTTTGTATAAAATGATTTATGCTTTTGTTTGAATCACGTATTTTAGTTGATGTAATCGTTTAGACACAGTTTTAATAACTTGAATATCACTTCTTAGCCAATTCGGTGGACAACCAGTCAAGCCCTTCATAAAGCCCATGGCCTTGTGTTGCACATGTAGCCTGAATATACCACTGCAGGGAATGAACAAAATTTTAAAGAAATTAATTAATATAGAAATACCTTATACTAACATGACGCTGCCGTAGCTGGTTGAGACGTAGTTTATCAGTAAGTTCAGCTGCACTCATTGCATTTGGTAAGTCCTGTTTATTGGCAAAAACTAACAGCACTGCATCACGCAGTTCATCTTCCTGCAACTATTGGAAATATAATAAATTTTATAATGATAAAATTAAAAAAGAGATTTAAAAAATAACGAACCATATTTTGTAACTCTTTTTCGGCCTCATTGATTCGATCTCTATCATTCGAATCGACAACAAATATTAGACCTTGTGTGTTTTGAAAATAATGGCGCCATAATGGACGAATCTTATCCTGACCACCAACATCCCAAACAGTGAAACATATATTTTTGTATTCAACGGTTTCAACGTTAAAACCAATTGTGGGAATAGTTGTAACAATTTCTCCGAGCTTTAATTTATAGAGTATGGTAGTTTTACCTGCCGCATCTAAACCAACTGTAAAATAATAACCATAATAGCACAATTACTTTTTTTTCCATTTCAATATATCATACATAGAATCTTCTGAATGACTGATAAATTAAATAATTCAAAAATTCACTTAAAATTAAATAGTATGGAATAGTATGGCAACCCGAGAATTTCACTAACGTTTTATACATAGGTAGTATTTTATATACTTAATTTCTTCAGTTTCAATTATTTTTTTGTTTCGGCTTTAACTAAGAACAATTTCCGTATTAACCAATTTGAACAGCTTACCCAAAAGTAATTAGTGTTTAATATTTGAACATTTGCTGGATTTAAATACATTTACAGAACTTAAAATTATTAGGTCTCACCTTGCTCAAAAGGTGGATAAACAGACATGGTTTGGATGGTAGTTTTAGAAGTCATCAGAAAATAAAATTAATTAATATTATTATATGTAATTAGTTTGTATTGGGTGTATAACTTGAAAATGAATAGATTCACAATTGATGACGTAACTTGTACTACTTAAGTCTGGCAATACTGCAAATACGTTTGAGCTAAGTCATGTAACTTTTGTTTTGATTATGTATCAATTTACTAAAGTGTAAACAACATAGCTTTCTTGTGCTACAAACATATCAGCCAAATAAACAATATATGGGGGAAATTTTGCCTTTCAAAAAAAAAGTGCTGCTGAAAGTCATCGATTGCTGTTGGAATCACCGTAAGGTGATTAAACTCCATCCATTGAAACATGTGAATTCTGATTTCGACTTTGGAGATTTTGGCACGGAAGACAAGGAACGCCATGGCCAAGTGAAGTGAAAATATAGAATTGGAGATGTTACTCTACGAAGACTCATGCCAAACGCAAAAGGAACTGGCACTACCATTGGAAGTTACTCAAACAGCAGAGCAATGACCGAAAAACGACCAGAATGTGCGACCGGGCATGAGACCGTAATTTTCCAACATAACTCTCACTATAACGGTTAAAAATTGTTTTGAATGGATGAGAAGTTTTGGCTTACCCGCCGTATTCACCAGACCTAGCTCCCTCTATGCAGAATGCCCCTACTGGAATACGTTTTACTTCAGTTGAAAGTATCAAAAATTGGATTGATTCGTTCATGGCCTAAAAAAAAGACGGACTGTTTGGCAAGTTTCCGATGGAAACTACTTTGAATAATGTATTCATTCGAATTGTTATTGAAATAAAGCGATGTTTTTGAACCAAAAACGCCGAATACTTAAAATGTAAAATTCATCTGGACAATAAATATGTTAAAATTATAACCTAGCAGGGCAATATATATTTTACAGCTAACCAAACTTTTGTAAAAAAACATATGGAATAATAGGTAAATTTCAACAAAACTACAAATTTTACACATTATTATAACTGCTGAAATTAAATATATAATTGTACATACTAGTGTTGATCTGCTTAGAATAACTAAATACTGCACTTTGTAGAGTTTCTTTGCACTTCATAATCTTTAGTTTAGTTGTACATCCTCCCTCTAATGTTATCTATATGTTATACTATATACCATATACACTTCCTTTTCCAATAAACTCTCTCTTACTTTTACCTTTGCACAAAACACACGTGAACGTATTTTTCTTAACTTCGATACGTTAAACCGACACCGATAAACCAGAAACAATTGAGCACTTGGAAGCCAACATTCGACATTCGAATTATTGCATTATCAACTTTGAGTCAGTTCATCATCATATTAAAGCATTAATGGAAAAAAATTATCTTTAAAATAAAGTCAATTTCATTGATATTATTTCCGTGAAATAATTGTTTTATTTAAATTTAAAGTTCTCCGCCTCAAAAAAAAACAGTCTTTATATATAGTTACGCCATTTGCTGAAGAAGTGTGATGTTTACACATTTTTGATCGTGAGTACGCCACTCATTTTACATTTTTTAGCACAATTGTTATGTCAAAAGAAAAATTATTACAAATTGAACTAAGTAACCATTGTGAAATTATAAAGCAGATGATAGCAGCCGTACTGCAAGTTCAACAGCGTATTAACAACACATTTTTGTTGTTGCGGTGGAAAAGAGTAAATGTTAAAATCAACTGACGAAAATAGCAGTGCAAAAGGCAATAACAATTCACCTTTGTTATTGTGGCCATATTGGTGGCACTCAGTATGTTAACATTAACTGACAATAACAAAGATTTTGGCAACCACTTTTCATTCGCCACAAAAGAAGAAGAGTGAGTTGATAGTAACTTCAGCTTTAATAAATTCACCTCGCTAAGTAACCATTGAAAATTTTTAAGGTTGACACAAATTGTAAAGCAAATCTGACCATGGGATCTTATTCTTAATGGGATTACATATGGTAATAAACTTGGTTAAAATAACTGCTCATGAAATTTTGAAAAAATTTAAAAAATTTCGAGCGAAAAACCATTTTTTTTACCATTTTTGCTGCTTTTGTGTAATTTAGTTTTAAACATATTTAACAAACAAGTTTGTAAAGACGACTTACCATAAAGACGAATCCATCAGATCGTCGTCAGATCAGTCTTTTTAATAATATTGAAGTTGTTACAACTACGTAAGTAACTGTTTGTGCGTGAAATGTAAAGCTGGTGAGAGTGACCGAAGATTAAAGCCTCGAACGTAAGCGCACGTGAATTGAAAAATTAAGTCGTGACTACGACTCGCAACACACTGCTTACATTGTTAGAGGGTTTCTACTCTGGCGTAAGTATCAAAGACTGTGCGAAAGAGACAGGTATAATAGCAAGGTATTAAGAAAGAGATATATGTATAGAAGTTTTGAGCTCTCTTTCTTACTTCCTCACGCTGGTGGCAGAGTGAATGCGATGCTAAGGAGCTAAACAAATTAAAGTGATACACCGTCGGCTCGTACGGATGAAGGAGCGGGTGCAGGGGTGTATGGTCCAAAAGCCAGACACTTTCAGATTATATTAAGAAATCTAATCATTTTCAAAGAGGAGAATCTTGCCATACGCCTCTGTATATAGTTCAACCTCGAACGTAAATATCAAGATACAGTAATTTACTCAGACAGTCAAGCCGGTATCAAAGCACTTAATATACCCAAAATTGGTGTGGGAATGCATAGAGCTCCTGAATGTATTAGGTAAGACAAATAAGGTCACCATATTTTGTACACCTGGGCACACAGGTATATATGGTAACGAGGTAGCTGGCCAGTTCTGAAGAAACGCAACGGTCAAGACATATTGGCCCAGACCCCATGAAAGGTATAGGGAAACAAACCGTAAAGGTCATCAAACTGAGCACACCTTACAAAGCTTAGACAATCATAGTTTCTTCTTTTCGTCGCTGCAGCGTAGTTGTAGTGCATTGGACTGTTACGCAGAGTGTTTGGGGTTCGAATCTCGGCACAGACAAAATGACAAAAAAAAAATATATGAATAAAATTTTTCTACGCGGCACCACTTATTAGCAGGCAATGACAAACCTTCAAGAGTAAAAATAGCCTATGAAAAGCTTTTCACTTCGCGGAAAGCATCCAGGTACATGGCGACCTGACTGCACTTGGCCTTATCAACTGGCGCCAGCGTGCGCATTACAGAGGCGACTGGCGAAGCTTTATAGAGGTGCCCAAGACCGATCATCGGTTGTAGTGCCAGCTATGTAAGTAATCGAATTTCGATTACAGTCCTTTCCGACTAGTAGAAATATTGAAAAAAAAAAATTAATATGAAAGTTTGTTTTTTGAAGCTTCCAACGTTGTTTACTCACCAATTTGCATACTAAAATCGTTTTCAATCTAACATGTCATAGCTTTGTTTATAGTATAAATATCATCGCTTCACGAATCACTCTGCTTATACCATTTACTCTGACATCAGCTTTCTTTTCCACATATCTTTCTAGGTCATTTATGCTTGCGCCAGTGTAAACAGACCCTTTGGCCGATATCACACTGACAACAGTTACCGCCGACGAGAAAAAAATTGTTTCATACGTAAAATGAAAAAAAGGCACTCGCGACAAATTTGCATGTTCAGGATTAGAACTGTTGCCATTGTGATATCAGCATTAGTCGCTTTTTCCAACCGGCAAGTTGAGTTTGTTAGCGTGAGTGAAGACAAGGGTACGGGTAGATACTTTTCGTACCAGCAAGTTTTTTTTTTGTGCTGTCCGATTTTGAAATGACAGTCATAATAAAAGCAGAATTGATAGTGAAAAAATTGATGTGTTAAAAAGCAAGCGGAAGACCGAAAGAAAATTGGAAACTTGCTTTCAAAATACTTGCCGTGTGGAAAAGGGGACTTAGAGATTAGATTTTGTACAACGCCCGAAAACAACTTAAAACACCACCACAATCCCTAGATACGGAACCTATTGAACATTTATAATCCTAAGAAACATATGCAACATTATATACTCAATTTTGCGAGTAACTGTAAAACAATAAACGTCAATAGGAAGCCTTTTTTAAGTTGTTTGAATAGAAAAATTAATCTTTATATACCATATAAGAGCTAATTGGTATGGATCATACATTAAACACACACCAATAGTATATTCAAAATTATAAAATCCTAATTTGAATTCTGGACGAGAGACAACAAGAACTATAAGAAAATTAAATCAAATTTTATTTATTTTTACTCACCCATTAATATACGCATTTGCTTTTTGCCGAAGAGACGTGTCAACAAACTAGAAATTGTTAAGCCCATGTTTTTTTACTGCTTCTCTTTCTTTTACACGACAAAATAATGAATTTTATATATTTCTACTTTGTATATGCTAAGCCAACTCTAATTTGCTCAATGATCGATATAATAAAACACTTGTAGAAAACCAAATCGTTACGATGCTTTCTTCGTTTTCAAGTTAAATGAAATAATCAACAGCTACGTTTTCAATAACTTTTACCTAGTGGTCCTCGTTGCTGCGAATGGAATATAAAAGCAAAACGACGAACACAAAAATTTTCCTCCAAAAACACAGACAAATAAAAAACAAATAGTGACGTGTCTTTCCAAATACACTAATGAGTAAATGCGAAACTACGTTAAATTCAATTATAAGCGTTGCCAGATTGACGATTTTATCGTAATTTTGGCCATTTTTGAAACCTAACTATAGATGATTACACGAATATTTTATTAAAATGACGATATTTTATTACTGTTCATGTTCTTGGATAAAATTCTGCAAGCCGGACGTGTTTTTTTAATTCTCTGTGCGTTAGTGAATATTTGTCTTGATTTTGTTTATTTGTGAATTTGTCGGATTTGAAAACACTTTTATTGAATAATTCACTTTTTACTAAATAATTTAAATACATACATAATATTTTGGCTTTTTTTTAGCCAGTGAGAGCGAGTTCTGTCCATTATAATTCAAAATTTGCTATCTCTTTTTGTCCGATGTTTACTGTTTTAGCTGCTCAGCATATACCTATCTATATACATATATCAAACTTTTCCTCTCATATTTACATAAATACACATTTGAAACCAATGTAGTGGTTCCCAAACGTACTCTCTTTAACCTGTTTTGTTTGCATAGTCCTTTTATATAAATTTTTTTTAATTCTTTTTTACTAGTATAGTTTATCCAAATTACACACTCCAACATGAATCCGAGCGGCAGGTGTCTTTTGATGACCTCGCTCATATACCATAAAGTGTGCTAGTCTTTCCGGTAGAATCGTAGAGGTCTTCGCTGGTCTTGTTTAAAATGTAGATCGGCCGAAGTTGAAATAAATAAGATGTTCAATACAACTAAGAACGGATTTAGTGAGATTAGTAAAAACTTGTCGGAACTTCTAGAAAAATATGAAAAGTACGAAAAACTTTTTAACTGCCTTAACGTTGTTAAGAATGTAGTGTTCCTAATTGAGAATCGATACAATTTATGCACTTATTTTAATCCTGCGAATAAGAAAGCTCCTCAATCTCTTACCTCGTCTAGTGCCAACGATATTTTTTCAACATTTTATTCTTCTCTTTTGGTTATGAATCAATCTCCCATAGTTATTGATGAATCTCCAGTTGTTACCACTATTGCTATTTCAACTGAAAATCAAATTTTACCTTCACCTATCACTGAATGTGCTGTTCCAAAAAAAAACTAACAGCAGTTGAATGTCTTGTCTTCACCAATCAACTCGCACTCCTCTTCGCAAAACACCCAACTTAATATTTTTTCGACTACTCCCAGTGGACCCTCCCGCCCTATATGACCGTGGCGCGCATCTATGTCGCGCGCGCACGGACCGGTGACAACACAGTCCGGACTGCGATGCTTTCCGCGAATCAGGTGGGTACGTCAATAGCAGCTACAGATTTGGCTTATCAACAGCTCGTGGAACATTAGTTAGTATTAATTCAAATGAGAGAACAAATATTGTTTAGGGTATTAACGGGTATACGAAAATCTATTAGCAAATAAAGATGATTATAATCATTGCTCATACAACGCACAGGGACAAACAGTGAATAATTTATTTACAGAGACTTAACTTGATGAGGTTTCTAGAAACGCGACTAGGAACACCAATGCATTGTTCATTTAATAGATATGGAGAGTCGGTCAATCCATTCAAAAATTTGAACACAAAACATACGTTCAACAGAACTCTTCGGCTTCATAAGGAGAAAGCTTCGTCAAGAGATTCCAGTTTAAATTTCGTAAAGAAAATAAAAAAAAACTGTTTTTGAACAGACTCCACGTTATTGATGTAACAACTTTATTCAGGACACCAAACATTCGAAGCATATTCCAAAATCAGTCGGACAAGTGAAATATACAACGTCTTAGTGATATAAGGATCGTTAAATTCCTTTGACCATCTTTTAATAAAACCTAAGACCCCTTTATTTATACATGCGTTTATATGTAAATTGAAGTGAAGTGAAGTCACTACCAGATCAACACAATTGAAGACCCTAGCTAGATGCTTAATGTCAATGTAATAATTTGCCACCAATGGCACACCCTTCGTGAAAAATCAAAACCTTACATTTATCAAGGTTCAAAGTCATCAAATTCAAAGAACACCAGTCAGAAAATCGCTCTCTAATAGATCTTGTGTCGCGAATGAATAATGTGGTAAAAAAAAGCTTTACATCATCTGCAAACATCAACATTCTAGAATATCGAATAATTGATGTAAGATCATTTATAAACAGCGAAAAAAGAATTGGTCCAAAATGACTGCCTTGAGGGACCCCAGAGGGAACAACGATATTACGAGAAACAGCGTCTTACACATAAATAGAATTAAATAATAAGCAAAGAGGAAAATCAGTTCGGTCAAATTTCATTAGTAAAATATTATGATTTACTTTGTCAAAAGCTTTACTATGGTAAAGTCAGTGTAAATTACGTCCGTTTGAAGCCCATTAGAAAACCCTTTTTTAAAAGAACTCGAAAATTCTAAGAGGTTTGTAACAGTGGATCCCCCCTTGAAAACCCATGCTGATTTAGAGAAATATAAAGTTTAACAGATTGGTGATGACAGCGTCAAATAATTTAGGTATAGCACTTAATTTAGCTAGCGAGGTCAAAACCAAATACCTTGCGTCAACAAACAAAGAGTCACGGCGTCTTGTAAAAATGTCACTGATTTCTTTTACATAGGATCCAGCTTAAACACCAACAATAATGCCAGCCTTGAGATCAAGCGGAGATTTACTCTTGCCGACAGGTAATAACGCTCTATAAGTCCCTTATCCTTCCCGTCCTAATGTATGGCGCAGAGACGTGGACATTGGCCATCAATGATGAGAGGTTGTTAGGAGCGTTCGAGAGGAAGATACTACGTAAGATCTACTGTCCAGTATGTGTGGACGACGTGTATAGAATAAGATGGAACGATGAGCTGTATGAGCTGTACGCCAACAATGACATAGTAAAGCGTATAAAAATCCGTAATGTTGAGCGAATGGAAGAAAGGTGCAGGGCAACCTGCACTTGGCCTTATCAACTGGCGCCAGCGCGTGCATAGCAGAAGTGACTGGCGAAGCTTTGTGGAGGCGGCCAAGACCGCTCATTGGTTGTAGTGCCAGTTAAGTAAGTAAGTAACTTAATTTAGCTATGCCTTGATAATTTAAAAAATCAGACTTTGAACCACATTTGTGAAGTTGTGGAATTAAAAAAGAATCTTTCCAACGAGCAGGTAATTAATGATGCATTAAAAATCTCCGATATAGGCTTTTATAGAAAATCTGCACACATTTTAAGAATACAGCTGGAGATGTTATCAGATCCGGGTAAAAAGATGTCTCTAATGATTTTAAATGTGATAATACATCCCCAGGAATGATTGAAGGCAGCGAGCGCAATGACGACAGCGAGTAAGGATAAACCATAGTACTATCATAAGAGTCAGTAGAATAAGAGGACATAAAAAATTCAGCACAATCTTTCCATTTAATAGACGATGGGAACTCAGTATTTTTTCGTTTAATGTTCACAAAGCCTCTGGCTTCCTATGAATCTCTGATTTAATTTTATTTATATACTCATTATAACATTTAAGGTTCAGAATGTGTTATTTGTTTCTAAGAGAGGAATATTTAACAAAGTCTTTTGAATTCCCAGACCTCTTAAAAAACCTTAAAATCTCGGGTCTTCGAACTTTTTTAAACTCTGTAGTTCCGGACCACTCGCCTTTGGAAGATTATTTTGCTTGGAAACACACAACTCAAAGCATTTATAAAGAAAATTATTAAAGTTTAAAACACAGTTGTCAGCTTCCGTTATCATTTTCTCAGTTTGTCCAAATTAGTTATAGAAATTTGATTCGCTTATGGATAAGTGTGGACAATTCAGTTCACTACGTAATTCAAAAATCACTCCAAGAGTACGATGGTAATCATCTTCAGGGGACACAATTGGTTCGCAAGTAGAAACTGACATTTTGGATGAGTCATCAGTATATACCAAGTCCAGAATTTTATTATTTTTATTCGTAATATAATTTACTTGCTGCAAGTAAATCTCAGATAGTGAATCAAGAAACTCATTGAAATTAACAAGAAGTTGAAATCTCCAAAAACAATGAGGGAATCATTAATGTTCATCTTATTATAAACAGACTTCACTAAGCAAGCATGCTTAAGATAAACGTTTATTTCAGAATTAGGAGAAATATAAGAACAGGTGAAGTAAAGTTAATGCACTCCTAATCGTAAGCGAACACGTCAAAATTCGAACTCTTTAACTTCTTGGTTACAGATTTCTTGATTGAACAGCAATAAGAACACCGAAAGCAGTTATATACAAACGGTCTTTCCCGAATATCTGATTGAAAAGCAATAAGAACACCGAAAGCAGTTCTATACAAACGGTCTTTTCCGAATATCTGATATTTATCACAGAAAATTTCAGAATTATAAACATTGGGCTTAAGCCAATTTTCAGAAAAAACTATTACCTCATGCGAGGACTCACAGCTTTTTAGGAAGATTGATGTCGATTTTGTGTTTAATCCCCTAACATTCTGATGCTAAGGAGTGAGGAGAAATTTCAATTCAGGCGCAAGAAAAGAGAAGCAGAAAGACGTGAGTTCAATGATATTGAAATATTACGGGACAGAAACGATGTGTGCAATTTTTTCGATGGAATAAGAGGCCTGGCTAAAGGTTTGAAGACCGGGCCTCGTCCTGCAAGGATGAAGACCAAAATTTGGTGACAATATCAAGGGTATTATGAGATTATGGAGAGAACACTTTTCGCAGCTGCCGGCGGGATTATTGCCGGCGATGGCCCTCAGTTGCAACGCGAGCTGCTAAGGAGCGATACAGAAAGTTGAGGAGGGAGGAGAAACGTCTTTTCAGGCGCAAGAAAAGAGATGAAGAAAGACGTGAGTTCAATGATATCGAAATGTTACGGGACATCAACGAGGTCCGAAAATTCTTTGAAAGAATAAGACGCCTGACTGATGGTTTGAAGACCGGGGCCTCTTCCTGCAAGGATGAAGACGGAAATCTAGTGACAGATGTCCAGGGCATAATGAGATTATGGAGGGAGCACTTTTCGCAGCTGCTTAATGGCGATGACGGCAATAATCCCGCCACTGTGGAATCCACTCCGGAAACCCCAATCACTGACGGCAATTAAGTACCGTCGCCCGACTATTAGGAGGTCTAAACAGCCATCGCTAGGCTGAAAAACAATGAGGCTGCCGGTGCAGATGGCCTGCCTGCTGTGTTGTTTCAGACTGGAGGTGAAGAGTTCACAAAACGCATGAACGAATATGGTCGGATGAAAGCATGCCAAGTGATTGAAACCTCAGTGTACTTTGCCCAATCCATAAGAAAGGTGATTCCACGATCTGCGCCAACTACCGTTGGATAAGCCTTCTTAATATTGCATATAGACATTGTATATAGAAAAGGTGACTCCCTATTGTGCGACTTCTGTGACCTGGAGAAAATACTTCGAGCTGCGAACATCTACATCACTGGCACTATTTTCTACAAGTGTCATGCTGCTAGGATACTCTGATGATATTGATATCATTGCCAAAAACGCTCGAGCAGTTAGTGCAGCATTCTCCAACCTGGAAAGGGAGTCTTGTCGAGTGGGTCTAGTGGTGAACGAGGACCAAACGAAACGAAATACCTTGTGTCAACAAATAAAGAGTCTTGGAAAAAATGTCACTATTGACAATTATACTTTTGAAGTCGTCAAGGGTTTCGTTTACCTCAGATCCAGCATTAACACCAACAACAATGTTAGCCTTGAAATCAAGTGGAGATTAACTCTTGCCAACAGGTGATACTACTTGCTAAGATATGCTGATTATGTAAAGTTGTTTTTAGTTTACAACTATATAATCCAACAAAAACTTCTGCAAGAAGACCTTGATAATTTTTCAAAATGGTGCCGATTAAACTTAATAATTTAATCTTGATAAATGTATGTCGACTAAACACTCTTTACAGAATCACACTCTGAATCATATATTGATATATGTTGATTTCGGTGTGACCATGGACTCCAGATTAAGTTTTAACTTGCATATACACTCGTATGTGAACAAAACTAAAAGTTTTTTAGGGTTTGTTAAACGCTGGTTAAAAGAATTTAACGTTTATACCTAAGTAAAATTTAGTCGGTTCAAAAACAATTTAATTATTTTTGCACTGAGGAGTTTTTGTTGGAATCCTCTTATGAATCTTCCGACGTACGAACATCGATTAAAACTTAATAATCTTTCGACATTAATAAGCAGAAGACAAATGCTGAATATAAAATTAACAAGCTTTTGAATGCAATTTTATCATCTTCGTATTTACTAAATGAAATAAACTTTAATATATGGTACCTGTAGAAATTCACGTTATTTTATTCCTATTAAACGAACTATTCTCCAAATGATACTTTTCGTGGAATATGTAGAGATTTTAATTAACATCTATTTAGCATTTCTGATTCTCTGCTACATATCAAAACCAACTTACTTATTATACTAAATCGAAAATCAGCTCATGATTTTATATCTTTAGTTGTAAGGAATACAATTCGGATCTACGCAGCTCATTACATATTTTCGTTTACAGCTGTTGCTTCGATCACCGATCCGTGGGTTACGCGCAAGCGCCCCTCGGTCGTGTTGGGCAGGAGGAGAGTCCGTTGGGATTCGTTAGTTGTTCATTCAGAAATATGCAATAAAATTAGTTAAATAAAATTTTAACTAACATTTTAATAATTTACGTATATTTATTGCAACACTGTGTACACACATTATTTTATTTTATAAAAATTAATATTAAATAGCAGAAATTTAATGTGTTAATAGTCAACAGCGGTATATGAGTACAGATATAAGAAAAAAGAGAGTATATCAACATCAAACCGTTATTAAAGTCGTTATTTCCTAAAGTCAATATTTCTGAGCTATTGGTTAGGCTGAAAGTGGGAAAATTAAGTTCAGGTATTTTAAAAAATGAGTTTGAACAACAAACAACAAAGATGCGTTCTCGTGTAATTAGTTCGATTTGTATACAATTTTCTCTCACACTATACTTTTTACGTCAGTTCTTTCACATATATATTTTACATTTATAGTTCCACAAACATTTAAATTCCCCTAAATTATTTCTTTTATTAAATTAAAGGTCACTTACTTACTTACTTAGCTCGCACTACAACCGATGATCGGTCTTGGCCGCCTCCACAAAGCTTCGCCAGTCACTTTTGCTATGCGCGCGCTGGCGCCAGTTGATAAGGCCAAGTGCAGTCAGGTTGCCCTGCACCTGGTCTTTCCAACGGAGATTAGGATCCCCTTCTGCGTGTTCCTCCACCGTGGTTCGAATAAAACACCCTTCTAGCCGGAGCGCTTTCTTCCATTCGCTCAACATGACCCAGCCAGCGAAGCCGCTGGAGTTTTATACGCTTGACTATGTCAGTGTCGGCGTACAGCTCATACAGCTCATCGTTCCATCTTATTCGAAACACGTCGTCCACGCATACTGGACCGAAGATCTTACGGAGTATCTACCTCTCAAACGCTCCTAACAGCCTCTCATCATTGATGGTCAATGTCCACGTCTCTGCGCCATACATTAGGACGGGAAGGATGAGGGACTTATAGAGCGTTATTTTCGTCGGTCGAGAGAGAGCTCTACTTCTCAATTGCCTACTGAGCCCGTAGTAACACCTGTTGGCAAGAGTTAGTCTCCGCTTGATCTCAAGGCTGACATAATTGTTGGTGTTTATGGGAAATCCTTGACGACTTCAAAAGTATAGTTGTCAACAGTGACATTTTGTCCAAGACGCCGTGACTCTTTGTTTGTTGACACAAGGTATTTCGTTTTGTCCTCGTTCACCACTAGACGCACACGACGAGACTCCCTTTCCAGGTTGGAGAATGCTGCACTGACTGCTCGAGCGTTTTTGTCAATGTCATCAGCGTATGCTAGCAGCATGACACTCTTGTAGAAGATAGTGCCAGAGATGTCGATGTTCGCAGCTCGAATTATTTTCTCCAGCATAAGGTTAAAGAAGTCGCACGATAGGGAGTCACCTTGTCTGAAACCTCATTTGGTATCAGAGGCCTGTCCCAATTTTCACTGCACTGGTGGTGTGGGTCAGTGTCATTTGGCAAAGACGAATGAGCTTTGCAGGGATACCAAAATCAGACATTGCGGCGTACAAGTGATCCCTAATCGTGCTGTCGAAGGCGGCTTTATAATCGACTAATAGATGATGGGTGTCGATCTGTTTTTCTCGGGTCTTTTCCAGGATTTGGCGTAGTGTGAATATCCGGTCGATGGTGGATTTACCATGCCTGAAACCACACTGATAAGGTCCAATCAGTTTGTTGACGATGGGCTTCAGTCTTTCGCACAGTACGCTCGATAGAACCTTATATGCAATATTAAGAAGGCTTATCCCACGGTAGTTGGCGCAGATCGTGGAATCACCTTTCTTATGGATTGGGCAGAGTACGCTGAGATTCCAATCACTTGGCATGCTTTCATCCAACCATATTCTGCATAGAAGCTCATGCATGTGTTTTTTGAGCTCTTCGCCTCCGATCTTAAACAACTCACAGGCAGGCCATCTGCACCTGCAGCCTTATTGTTTTTCAGCCGAGCAATGGCTGTTAAGACCTCCTCATAGTCAGGCGGCGGTACTTCAACGCCGTCAGTGATTGGGGTTTCCGGAGTAGATTCCACAGTGGCGGGGTTTCTGCTGTCATCGGCATTAAGTAGCTCCGAAAAGTGCTCTCTCCATATTCTCATTATGCCCTGGATATCTGTCACCAGATTTCCGTCTTCATCCTTGCAGGAAGAGGCCCCGGTCTTCAAACCATCAGCCAGGCGTCTTATTCTTTCAAAGAATTTTCGGACCTTGTTCCTGTCCCGCAACATTTCGATAGCATTGAACTCGCGTCTTTCTTCATCTCTTTTCTTGCACCTGAAAAGACGGTTCTCCTCCCTCCTCAACTTTCTGTATCGCTCCTTAGCAGCTCGCGTTGCAACTGACTGCAGGGTGGCTCTGTAAACAGCGTTTTTTTGCTTCAGTAGCATCGCGACACTCTTGGTCGTACCACATATTTCTCCGTCGACGGTGGTAGCCTGGCACCTCTTCGGCAGCCGTACGCATAGAGCGGGAAATGTGCGTCCCCTGCGCGCATATATCATCAAGTTGAGGGGTGTTTTGCAAAAGGAGAAGTGCAAGTTGGTTGGCAAAGACTTTGGCTGTCTGTTGTGATTGCAGTTTTTCGACATCCAGCTTTCTCTTTGTACCTATCCGTACGCGCTTTGCTACACATATACGTTTGCAGACCTTGGCTGCAACCAAGTAGTGGTCTGAGTCGATGTTTGCACCACGTGTTGTGCGTACGTCTAGTACATTGGAAGCTTGCCTTCCGTCGATCACAACGTGATCAATCTGGTTTCGTGTGTTTTGATCAGGGGACAGCCAAGTGGCCTTATGGATATCTTTATGTTGGAATCTGGTGCTACTAACTGTCATGTTTCGTGCGGCGGCGAAGTCGATCAGTCTCATACCGTTATCGGTGGCTTCGTCGTTGAGACTGAATTTTCCGATCGTCGGACCAAAGAGACTCTCCTTGCCCACCTTGGCATTAAAGTCGCCTAACACGATTTTAACATCGTGGCGGGAGCAATGCTCATAAGTTTTGTCGAGGAGCTCGTAGAAGTCATCTTTGGTCGTTTCATCCTTCTCATCCGTCGGGGCATGGACACAAATTAGGCTGATGTTGAAGAATTTTGCCTTGATGCGGATAGTGGCTAGGCGCTCGTTCACGGCCGTGAACCTCGAGACTAGATGACGCAGTCTCTTCCCAACCACAAATCCAACACCAAATTCGTGTCTCAACGCATGACAGCTGTAGTAGATATCACAGGATGCTCTTTTGGAGCTACCCTGTCCCGTCCATCGCATTTCCTGTATAGCGGTGATGTCAGCTCTATATTGTTGGAGGACATCCACCAGCTGGATAGAGGCACCTTCCCTGTAGAGGGTTCGGACATTCCAGGTGCATATCCGTAAATCGTTGTCCTTTGGGCGTTTGCGGGAGTCGTCAACATTAGAGGGGTTCGTTATCCGAGGATTCATTGGTGGGTATTTTAACGTGGTGGGTTCCAAGCCCGACGCACAACCATTCATTCAAGGCCATGGAGAAGCTCGCCGCACACATTAGTTAACTCACTGACGGTTGTCAGATCGCTATCCAGGGGAAGCCACGAGGAGGCTGTGTGTCGACTTGAAACGTAGAAGCGCAAGGATCGACCATGGACGCACCTGCAACCGTCACAAACTTTACCTTGTGTCCTACGCCCCAGGCCCTCCAATTTATAGTTCAACCCTTTTTAAATAGATAAAGGTTAAAATCTAATAAAAGTTCAAATTCATGTAAGGGTTGATAGCAAAAATTCTAATAAAAAAAAGAAAATTACATCTGCCACTAGACTGCATGGTAGATTCCTAATACCAACCAAAGGTACTGAGCCGGGCTGCAACCGAGCTGTCTTGGAATGACTCCTTGGAGGGATTGAAAATTTCCCAACATTTATAAGCCTAGACAAAATTAAAACAAGACAGGAGGCAGGGAATGCAATAATAGGACACCGATAAAGGGGTCGCTGTGGCGTAGTGGTAGTGCGTTGGACTGCTACGCAGTGTGTCCGGGGTTCGAATCTCGGCACAGGCAAAATCAAAAAAAAAAAAGAAGAAAAAATAATTTTTCTACACGGCACCACCTCTTGTCAGGCAATGGCAAACCTACAAGAGTAAAAATTGCTATGAAAAGCTTTTCCTTCGCCGTTCGGATTCGGCTTTAAAACTGTAGGTCCCTTCCATTCATGTACAAATATAACACGCACAACATGAGTGGATGCGAAAGGTTCGGCCTAGGCCCTCCATGGGCTGTTGTGCCATTAAAAGTAAAAGTAAAAGACTATGTACCGCATGTAGCGCGAACGGAAGAGTTATGGAAAGAGAAGGAAATATAAATCAACAGCAATCCAATTCTACTGACTGTGGGTGCTGTTTTGTTGTTATTATTGGTTTATTGTTGTTCCCGTTATTTACTTTACTTTACTTTTAATGGCACAACAATCCATGGAGGGCGTAGGCCGAGCTTTTCGCATCCACTCATGTTGTGCGTGTTATATTTGTACATGAATGGAAGGGACCTACAGTTTGATGCCGAATCCGAACGGCGAAGTGAAAAGCTTGTCATAGCAATTTTTACTCTTGTAGGTTTGCCATTGCCTGCCAAGAGGTGGTGCCGTGTAGAAATTTTTTTTTTCTACTTTCTGATTTTGCCTGTGCCGATATTCGAACCCCGGACACTCTGCGCAGCAGTCCAACGCACTACCACTACGGCACAGCGACCCGTTATGGTATATATTATTTAATTTATTAGTTATTGTTTAGTTTGTTTATTATCAAAAACGCGCGGCGTGTTGTTAACATTAAAGACGAAAAAAAGAAGAATAAAAACATTATATGATAATATAATAACAATGAGCACGGAAAACCCATAAAGTGATGTTAATTCGAAGGAGCATGTGGCAACCAATATAGCGTCGCATTACCAAAGCTTATGATCTCTACAAATTAAAATTTTTGTTTATTTTTTATTGATACATTCAACACATAGGGTGTACCCCTATGAATGCAAAGCATTGTGTTGAATGAAAGGAAGATTGATAGGTCGGAGGAAGAAGGAGGGAGAATGAAAGAGGGAATTCAATCACACAGGACACCGATTTACCACAATGAACTTCAGTTTATCAATGTCGACTATGACCGCGTGTAGCGCCAAAGGCTGATCTTTTCGCATCCATTCATGTTTTGCATATTATATTTGTACATGAATGGAAGGGACCTACAGTTTTATGCCGAGTCCGAACGGCGAAGTGAAAAGCTTTTCATGGCAAGTTTGCCATTGCCTGCTAAAAGGTAGTGCCGTGTAGAAAAATTGTTGTTGTTTTATTTTAAATTTTTTTTTTCTTTACGTTATTTTTAATTTAAATTTGTTTCATTTTGCCTGTGCTGAGATTCGATCCCCAGACATTCTGCGTAACAGTCCAACGCTCTACCGCTACGCTACAGCGTCCACAATAAATATATTTATTCGCGACGGGCTTAGATGAAGCTATAAACCAAAGAAAAATAGCCATAACGCTGCACTCTATGGGATAAAAGGTTTTGTAATGTTCAATTCAGTCTTTTGAAAAATAATTATTCTAATAGATGAATTTTTAATGAGCTCAAGGCCAAGAATTTAAACAATCGTTTCCATAAAAACTGTTTATTTATTTTTGTCTTAAATATTGTATGTTTTTTTCAAGTTGAATATACGGGGTGTTTTATACAGTGTGGTTTTCAAGAAGAAATAAAACGCATATTTATTGTTATGGCCAAGAATTTAGCTTTATTATAGATATAAGGATTTGCCATTATGTTTTAAAAACGATTTCCGGCAAGTGGCCGCCGCGGCTGGTTCGAATAAATTTCAGCCGAGAGGCCAAATTTTCGACCACTTTTTGCAGCAATTGGGGCCGTATGTCAGTAATGACGCGCCGAATATTCTCTTCCAAGGCGTCAATCGTCTCGGGCTCATCTGCGTAGACAAACGACTTCACATAACCCCACAAAAAATAGACCAGCGGTGTTAAATCGCACGACCTTGGGCGCGAGATAATGTGCTCACCAAAAGTTTCCTTCAATAAATTGATTGTTTCGTTGGCCGTATGGTATGTAGCGCCGTCTTGTTGGAACCAAAGGTCGTCCACATCAACATCCTCTAATTCAGGCACGAAAAAGTCATTAATCATGGCTCTATATCGTTCCCCATTGACTGTAACATTATGACCGGCTTCATCTTTGAAGAAATATGGACCAATGATTCCCTCTGCCCATAGAGCACACCAAACAGTGACTTTTTGGGGATGTAACGGCGTCTCAATAATGGCTTGTGGATTATGATCACTCCAAATGCGACAATTTTGCTTATTAACGTACCCATTCAACCAAAAGTGAGCTTCATCGCTGAACAAAATTTTCTTGTGAAAATCGCGCGAACCGAACCATTATTTTGGTAATAAATTTGCACGATTTGCAAACGTTGTTCAATTGTAAGTCTATTCATTATGAAATGGCAAACCAAACTGGGCATAAATTTAGTGACAGCTGTCAAAAAGACCAACACCGAAAAAAGTTTTGCCAGATTGAAAACTACATTTCTAAAAATAAACACTCTTTATTTTATTGTTATAGTGTCCTGAAGATGACTTTTAATTGAAGCCGAATTATTGACAAAAATAAATAAAAACTTTTTATGGAAATGATTGTTTAAAAACTTTCAATTCTTGGCCTAGAGCTCGTTAAAAATGCATCTAATATAAATCCAAATGCCGTTAAATATTCAAAACAATTATTTTTCTTTAAATAATTAAATGTATTTAATTCGAGAAATATTACAAGAGAAAATGAAAACGACCTGTCACTACGATCATCGACAATAAACTGATATTTACATTTTTCTTTAAAAAACAAAGAGGCTTCAATTTCAATGCAAAACATAACTAAGTTTGGTCGGTCACGTAGTCCAAATGTAACTTCGAAACTTAACGGGAGCGCATCTAGTGAGAAGAATATCATGAGCGTTTTGATTTACATATTTGTTATATATTTATATATACCTATCTATCTAATACATAATAATACATAATTATATTATTATGTATACCCACATACTCGTATAACATGCGAATGCTGTTTTTCTAGAAATATAGTTATATATATATAACATTATATTCTGGGTATTCACGAGTTGATACAAAAATGCGACCACTTTTTGCACTATCATGTCAACATAGCATTGAAATGTCAAAAATGCAACTTTTATTATAAGCTGTCATATGTCAAAATTATCAAATTCTAAATGAGAAAGATGAATAAAACAATTTCTAATTGAATTTTTCATGTATGTAATAAACTAAAGTATATAAAAACACAATTTTTAATTTGGCAAAAATAAATAAAACAACGAGCAATCGTTTCTGGCATGCCATTCGGATTTCGTTGTTGTTTTCCCTACAAAATAAAGAAAAATAAAACAGCAAGAACTTGTTTCTCATATGGAAACAACAAAGTCCTTTTAACTTTGTTGGCAAAAGTTAGTTTCCTGAGATACGGCATCTACAGATTGTGAAACCATGGTATCACTCAAATAGACTAATTCGTCGGCAAAATCAAAATTTTAAGGATTTAAAGAAGGATTTACTAAGAAATGTAGAAAAATAGTTGTTATTCTGCCCAGGAAGTCCCTGTTCGTGTCTCGCTTTGCAGCTGACACTACTAAAGATGATCTAGTGGAATATTTAACATAAAACACTAACCTTAACCTTTAAATTTAACTTTTAAATTTAACTTTAATTATAAATGACTTTAATTATAAAAATGCCGGCTAACATTTATAAAAATATTTCTAATCCATCTTTTTGGCCAGATAATGTTTTTGTGAAAGAGTTCATTTCTCGAGAGAGCACTAGGTTACCTAAAACTGCAACACTGCCTAAACTTCATACGAACCAAAAAAACTAATTAAATGTACGCAATGTAGCATTATATATAAAAAAGGTTCGAGGTGTCAATATTAAGTTAAGAAAATTATTCCTAGCCAGCTTTGAGCTCGAATGTGATATTGTTGTCTTAACTGAGACATGGCTGAGACCTTCCGTTTTTCACGGTTTTTCGTAAAGACAGAAATTATATCGTTGGTAATGCTGCTATGGGAGGTGGCGTTTTGATAGCTGTTAGGTCTTGTTGCTTTTCCGAGGAAGTGCCACTTTCAATTGCTTTAAACATCGAATTTTGTTGTGTTAAGTTCAGATGTCAATCCATTTGCTTTTACATAAAGTGTTCTTATGTTCCTCCTAACTCTTCTTCTGAAGTATATCAGATGCATGTTTCAGCGATTAGTGAATACATAGAGCAATGTTGAAACCAAATGATTGTTGAAGATTTAAATTTGCCTGATGTTGTTTGGGAGTCTCCCCCGATGATCCTTTTATACTACTACCTACTTGTAAAAATTATAACCGCATTGATATAATAAACTCCATAACTAGCAAAGGCCTTTCCCAATTAAATCAGTTTCAAATGCCAATAATAAAATTCTGGATCTCATTTTCATTGACGATTTTTCTAACGCAAATGTGTCACGTTCATTACCTTTGGTCCTCATCATCCTACCGTTGAAATAAATTTTTTTTATTTCTCATTAAACTATAGCATATATAAATATATATAGTATATATATAAGCAGCTTGAGTTTTCCAAAAACAAAAATAATTATATATATTCATCATCATTGAAAATTTAAAGTTTTTTACCTACATAAAGTTACACTTAACATTTTTGAGGATAATAAAAAACGAAACAAAAATAAAATTATTTTTTTTCCATTTGTTGGATATTTATTTGCAATTTTATTTTTTCAAAGTAATTCTAAATTTTTTAGAATAACTTAAAGCCTGTTGATAGATCTCCTCCCAGGCAAAGCGATTCTGTTGAGACAAATAAAAATACAAGTTTTAAAAATGTCAACAAAGAGAAAAAAAGAACCCTATTTATTTATTTATTTAGCTGAGTACAAGCGAGAAATTACTTAAAATTACTTAAATCTATACTTAATTTAGGGGGAGGGATTTTTTCATTTATACGTGGCTTAGCAAGAGGAGGGAGAGGAGTAGGCTTTATACAGAGCATTCTTTAAGCTAAATTTGCTATGGTGAAAGTCAAAAACATTTGGAATGTCGTTGGCTATTCGAAGCATTCTAGACATTGGTGCATTGCCGCCATAATCTGTTCGGTGAGTATTAAGACGAAAATCGTGCAAAGATGTAAGGTTACGAGGGTTGGTGTTAATAAAAATAGTTTGAAGCAACGCGAGACAGTCAATGTTTCCGGCTAATAATTGGTGAATAGATACTGTATCGGCGGTTTTTCGGCGCATTTCAAAGGACTGTACGTTAATTAATTTTAGACGATCCTTATATGGGGGCAAGTTAAAGGGATCAAACCATGATAGGCCAAGCAAGGCGAACCAAATAAATCTGCGTTGCACTGCTTCAATTCTAAGAGAATGGGTGTTATAATAAGGAGACCAGACTTGGCTAGCATATTCAAGAATTTGCCTGACAAATGTAAAATAGAGAGATTTTGTGACATTGGGTTTGAGAATTCTTTGGACCAGTGTTGCACAAACCCAAGAGCAGAGTTGGGTTTATTTACAACGTCATCAATATGGGAACGAAAATTTAGTTCCTTACCACAGATAACACCCAGTCCCGTAACGAAGTTACAGAGGGGACAATGTTATTGCGTATAAAATATATCCTAGGCAGTGAAGGAATTCGCTTTCTGGAATATGTTAGGAGTTGACATTTACTGACATTGAGCTCGAGAAAATTTTTACCGCACCATTCTGAAAAATTATTCAAGTCATCTTGTAGTGGGCGATAGTCAAGGGGTATTAGAATGTGTCGGTAAATTTTCATGTCATCAGCGTAGATAGAGAGCTGAGAGTTTTTGATGATACAATCTACATCGTTAATTGTGAAGACAAAAATCAAGGGACCAAGGTGGCTACCTTGAGGGACACCGGATGTGGCAACAAAGGGTTCAGATGTGGAAGACCTAACTACGACATTATATATCCGATTTTCAAGGTAATATTTTATCCATCTTATAAACCCAAATTGAAAGCCTAAAGCGTTGAGTTTAAGAGAGATAATACCATGCGAAATTTTATCAAAAGCCTTACTGAAGTCGGTAACAATTACATCGACTTCTTTGCCATCCTCCAATGCACACAGGGTGCTGGATAAAAATTCGGTTAAGTTAGTTGTTGTTGATCTGCCGTTTAGAAATCCGTGCTGTTTAGGTGAGAAAATGGATTTACAATGGAAAAACATTGCATCATATACTATGCTTTCGAAAAGCGTATGTATACAGGAAGCTCAGCGATTGGCCGATAGTTGGAAATTTCATTTTTTCTACCCTTTTTGTGAAGTGGAGTAATGTAAGAACTCTTCCAGAGTGTGGGAAAAATTGCTTGTGAGATAGAAAGTTGGAATAGAGTACATATGGGTTGCGCTAGGACGTTTTGACATTATTTTATAACTATTGCAGACAAGCCTTCTGGGCCGGGGGAGTACTCGTTCCTAAGTGTTTGTATCTTCTCTTTTACAACTTCAAGGGGTATTTCGATTGAAGTTAGAGACGTTTGGGAGCAATTACTCATGTACGAAAAGTAATCAGGGTCAGGTTGTAGTACATGACTGGTAAAAGACTGGCTAAAGAAATGGGCAAACAAATTTGCAATATCTTTGGGTTGTCTGAGGAGGTGTCACCCAATTTCAAAGTAGTCGGGTAGCTATCTGATTTCCTTTTAATGTTAATAAAGTGAAAAAAACTTTTAGGGTCAGAGATGAGGTTGGACTTCATTTGGTTTAAGTATGACAGGTAAAGACATTCAAAGAGTTCAGAAAAATTTTTATATACAATTAGGTAATTTTGAAAGTCAGAAACAGAACGAGATTGTAGATAGGCACGCCATAGTTTATTCCTTATATTACGAAGTTCTCGCAAATCCTTGTTGTAACAAGGAGGGGACGATGAAAAGTTTTTCTGGGGAACAAAAGGGACAAAAGGGATTGTTGAATGCAATTGAAAATTTCACAATAGAACTTAGTAATTGCAATATCGATAGTTATATGTTTGCTCTTAAATATAAGCTGAAAGTTAACTTTGCTGATTAAACTATTTAATTTTTCGAAGTTCGTCTAACGGAAATTGAATCTGTATGAGTACTCCGAGTATAATACTTTATTAACATTGTCGTAGGAATAAGTAATTCATAGAGGTGGGTGATAATAGTCTAAGTTTGAGAGGAAATGTAACGCAATTGTCGGCATCTGAAGCGAAATCAAGGTCAAGTTGACCGTAAAGGTTATTAGTAATACCACTTAATTGGAAAAGACCGGAGTTTAAGAAACAGTCAGTGAAAAGAATTTCCTCGTCTGAGCAGGGATTAGACGCAAAATAATACAATTCGTCATTTGATTGCACGCATTTGAGATTGGGAAGGTTAAAATCCCCAACAATTATGGCAGTGTCCGAGGGGTCAACAGCATCTAATATAGAATAAAAAGCATACACAGCCTGTTGATAGCCATTAGTAGGTTGAGAGGGACGAATATAACAGCAGAATATATAAAGGTAGCGTTTTAAGATAGTTATTTTGACACAAATATACTCAAAGTAGGCCGTATGTGAGGAATTAACAAGTGCTGGGTCGAAGCGATTATGTACTGCCACAAGGACGCCACGACCGGTGGAATTGTCTTCTTTGTTGAGACCATCGTCTCGGAAGACCTCAAAGTCAGCGGTAAATAATTCTGTATCTTTGTAATCGGAACACAAGTTGGTTTCAGAAAGAGCAAATATGTCGTAGGGAAGTATGTCTGGTAGTAAATAGATACAAATTGAGAAGGGCTTGGGGGAAGTGTGTTGGGAGCGATAGTAATTTTTGAAATTAGAACGTGTTCTTTGAAGGTGCCAAAGACGTTTGGAGCTTAAGTGTGAGGCGAATGTAGTTAATTTAATTTATTGATACCAGAACGCTTGTTTTAGTAATACCATCTATGCAAATAGAATCCTATTTATCGTGCGGATATGCAAGATAGATACATACGCTTTCGTAAATTCTGTGATCTCTCAAACGAGATAGGATAAACCTGTTAACTGTTATCTGTAAGTTTTTTTTGGAAGTTTACTTATAGGTGGGAGGAGTGGGTCCGAAAATACTGGCGGTGCATCAAGCGGGCTTTGGGAGGGCTTTGAAAAACTAATATCATTGTTTTCACTAGAAGATATTATGGAGGAAGATGTCGGATTAAGAACGTGAGAACGAAAAAAATTTGGGTATTTAACGGTGGGAAGAGTGCTAACAGAATTTGCCGTCTGAAGTGGATTACGATTACGTTGAGTAATTGGGCGTTTAGTAGAGGGTTTAGCAGGGCGAAGTGTGCTTTGTGATTTAGTAGATGTAATAGGAGTATTTGACCCCCCTAATGTTGACGACTACCGCAAACGCCCAAAGGACAACGATTTGCGGACATGCACCTCGAATGTCCGAACCCTCTACAGGGAAGGTGCCTCTATCCAGCTGGTGGATGTCCTCCAACAATATAGAGCTGACATCACCGCTATACAGGAAATGCGATGGACGGGACAGGGTAGCTCCAAAAGAGCATCCTGTGATATCTACTACAGCTGTCATGCGTTGAGACACGAATTTGGTGTTGGATTTGTGGTTGGGAAGAGACTGCGTCATCTAGTCTCGAGGTTCACGGCCGTGGACAACCGCCTAGCCACTATCCGCATCAAGGCATAATTCTTCAACATCAGCCTAATTTGTGTCCATGCCCCGACGGATGAGAAGGATGAAACGACCAAAGATGACTTCTACGAGCTCCTCGACAAAACTTATGAGCATTGCTCCCGCCACGATGTTAAAATCGTGTTAGGCGACTTTAATGCCAAGGTGGGCAAGGAGAGTCTCTTTGGTCCGACGATCGGAAAATTCAGTCTCCACGACGAAGCCACCGATTACGGTATGAGACTGATCGACTTCGCCGCCGCACGAAACATGACAGTTAGTAGCACCAGATTCCAACATAAAGATATCCATAAGGCCACTTGGCTGTCCCCTGATCAAAACACACGAAACCAGATTGATCACGTTGTGATCGACGGGAGGCAAGCTTCCAATGTACTAGACGTACGCACAACACGTGGTGCAAACATGCAGCCAAAGTCTGCACACGTATATGTGTAGCACATCGCGTACGGATAGGTACAAAGAGAAAGCTGGATGTCGGAAAACTGCAATCACAACAGACAGCCAAAGTCTTTGCCAACCAACTTGCACTCCTCCTTTCGCAAAACACCCCTCAACTTAATGATATATGCGCGCAGGGGACGCAAATTTCCCGCTCTATGCGTACGGCTGCCGAAGAGGTGCTAGGCTACCACCGTCGACGGAGAAATATGTGGTACGACCAAGAGTGTCGCGATGCTACTGAAGCAAAAGACGCTGTTTACAGAGCCACCCTGCAGTCAGTTGCAACGCGAGCTGCTAAGGAGCGATACAGAAAGTTGAGGAGGGAGGAGAAACGTCTTTTCAGGTGCAAGAAAAGAGATGAAGAAAGACGCGAGTTCAATGATATCGAAATGTTGCGGGACAGGAACGAGGTCCGAAAAGTCTTTGAAAGAATAAGACGCCTGGTTTAAGACTGATGGGGGCCTCTTCCTGCAAGGATGAAGACGGAAATCTAGTGACATATGTCCAGGGCATAATGAGATTATGGAGGGAGCACTTTTCGCAGCTGCTTAATGGCGATGACGGCAATAATCCCGCAACTGCGGAATCCACTTCGGACACCCCAATCACTGACGGCGTTGAAGTACCGCCGCCTGACTATGAGGAGGTCTCGGCTGAAAAACAATAAGGCTGCAGGTGCAGATGGCCTGCCTGCTGAGTTGTTTAAGACCGGAGGCGAAGTGCTCAAAAAACGCATGTATGAGCTTCTAGGCAGAATATGGTCAGATGAAAGCATGCCAAGTGATTGGAATCTCAGCGTACTCTGCCCAATCCATAAGAAAGGTGATTCCACGATCTGCGCCAACTACCGTGGGATAAGCCTTCTTAATATTGCATATAAGGTTCTATCGAGCGTACTGTGCGAAAGACTGAAGCCCATCGTCAACAAACTGATTGGACCTTATCAGTGTGGCTTCAGGCCTGGTAAATCCACCATCGACCGGATATTCACACTACGCCAAATCCTGGAAAAGACCCGAGAAAAACAGATCGACACCCATCATCTATTTGTCGATTATAAAGCCGCCTTCGACACCACGATTAGGGATCACTTGTACGCCGCAATGTCTGATTTTGGTATCCCTGCAAAGCTGATTCGTCTTTGCAAAATGACACTGACCAACACCACCAGTGCAGTGAAAATTGTGACAGACCTCTCCGCACCATTTGATACCAAAAGAGGTTTCAGACAGGGTGACTCCCTATCGTGCGATTTCTTTAACCTTATGCTGGAGAAAATAATTCGAGCTGCGAACATCGACATCTCTGGCACTATCTTCCACAAGAGTGTCATGCTGCTAGCATACGCTGATAATACTGACATCATTGGCAAAAACGCTCGAGCAGTCAGTGCAGCATTCTCCAACCTGGAAAGGGAGTCTCGTCGAGTGGGTCTAGTGGTGAACGAGGACAAAACGAAATACCTTGTGTCAACAAACAAAGAGTCACGGCGTCTTGGGACAAAATGCCACTGTTGACAACTATACTTTTGAAGTCGTCAAGGATTTCGTATATCTAGGATCCAGCATAAACACCAACAATAATGTTAGCCTTGAGATCAAGCGGAGACTAACTCTTGCCAACAGGTGTTACTACGGGCTCAGTAGGCAATTGAGAAGTAGAACCCTCTCTCGACCGACGAAAATAACGCTCTATAAGTCCCTCATCCTTCCCGTCCTAATGTATGGCGCAGAGACGTGGACATTGACCATCAATGATGAGAGGCTGTTAGGAGCGTTCGAGAGGAAGATACTCCGTAAGATCTACGGTCCAGTATGCGTGGACGACGTGTATCGAATAAGATGGAACTATGAGCTGTATGGGCTGTACGCCGACACTGACATAGTCAAGCGTATAAAACTCCAGCGGCTTCGCTGGCTGGGTCATGTTGAGCGAATGGAAGAAAGCGCTCCGACTAGAAGGGTGTTTTATTCGAACCACGGTGGAGGAACACGCAGAAGGGGACGTCCTAATCTCCGTGGGAAAGACCAGGTGCAGGGCAACCTGACTGCACTTGGTCTTACCAACTGGCGCCAGCGCGCGCATAGCAGAGGCGACTGGCGAAGCTTTGTAAAGGCGGCCAAGACCGATCATCGGTTGTAGTGCCAGTTAAGTAAGTAAGTAATAGGAGTATTTGAGGGTTGGATTGACAGTGGAGAAAAATAAGGAAAAATGTTAGTTTTAAATTTCCAGTTCGGATCAAGGGTGGAATTATTTTCAAGGCTAGTTGAGCTCTTAGAAGTTGATTTATTAGACTAAGGATTAGATTTACGAGTATTAATTGATTTTTTTGATGACTTAAATTTAGGTTTGGGTAGTGTTTGGTTTCCTTTCGGCTTGATAGTCCATTTCGTAAAAACCATTTTCCCCAGCAAGGTAACTGTTGAACTGTTGTTAGAAACATCCATTCGATCTTAGACGGAATGTTAAGTTTATAACTACAAGCCGTTTTGGTTTGAGAAACTCTCTGGTATTTAGTTATGTTAATGGTGAATTTCTGGAGAAAGAAATTACAGACCCAAGAAGAGTCAGCATTTCGGGGAACGCCTTTGAGGAATAACGTAGTAAAATCCTGGTGTTTGTCACTGCGAAAGTGTTTGAGCCTATGATGAGGATGATTGAAGAAAGACATCAATAACTTGTTGCAGCGATTTGATATTTTTGCTGATTTCGGCATCCTTAGCATATGGAGTATTTTTTTAATATCTTCAAGTAAGTTCTCTCTGACAGGCTTGTTTTTGGACAATGCACATGTAAGGCTATCGAAGCATCGTGTCATTTCTTTAAAGATTTCCTCATTGGCCAAGGATTGTGTTTGGTTCTTTAAAATGAGGTTATACTGGTCGTAGTTAAGCCTCTCGATGTGACCCAAAATATTGTCGTACATACGCTTTAATAACTTCTCTGTACTCTGGTAATGGGTACATATAAAATGCTCTTCAAGATATGGATGATACCAATCTCTGGGGGCATCCATACATACACCATGGAGCTTTCGGTTACAAAAGGCTTTGCACATCACCCACTTTGATGTATTGTCAAAGGCGCTACAATTCGACAGACTGCACTTAAAACTCATTATCACTGTCAGCAATATCAGCACACAAAAGTAAGTTAAAAATTGTTTAGGTCAACGCACGTAGACTGAGTTTGATAATTGCAAAAAACAATTGTCGTTGGTCACCGGAAAATATTTTCAATCGCACGATATTTCGGTTTTAACAAAAACGGACAAATTGTGTTGATCAGCGATATTAAATAATTAAAAACTCGCGGAGTAATTAAAAACACGTCCGAACCGTTCAAGAGTTGCAACAATGACCCAGCCAGCGAAGGCGCTGGATTTTTATACGCTTGACTATGTCAGTGTCGGCGTGCAGCTCATCGTTCAATCTTATTCGATACACGTCGTCCACGCATATTGGACCATAGATCTTACGGAGTATCTTCCTCTCTGACCCTCTCGGGGATTACCACCTTGTCGCGGTGAGAAAGCACAATAGGTGTAATGAATCTTCGAGCTGTGCCGGATAGGACCAGGGAACAATTATGCCCATTGTCGAGCATGTAGACGACTCAATTCATGCCAGAGAAAACTGTAAACAAAAACAAACAAAAATGCAATGAGTACAAATCCAAATTTGTCTGCACGGGGTACCCACACTAGTGGTAATCCTCCCGCTGGTACGCCAGCGGCTTGGCCGAAGGATATGCATGGCTAAAACTCATTCCTACCTAAGACCGGGATCTCCTGAGGTCCCGGAGGAAGAAAGTTACCAGAGGATGAGGCGGCACATTGACAATGTCAAAAGAGAGCCCACTCTTGGAGGATACGGAGGACATACTAATGTCACAAGCGGAGGCGACTGTAAAGGACGATGAAGATGTGGCACTTGATAGTCCGACGATGCCTTCTAGACAAACTGAATTACAGAGCGAACCTTTGACAACGGTCAAACTTGGTTCGAGTCAGGCGGTCATCGGTAAAGAGACTACTGGTACTGAAGTTTCGAGTGCAGGTGTGGGTTTGTCTAATAGACAACTCAAAAGAAGGATACAGAAGTATAGAAAAGCTGCAGCGCAAGCGACGGGGGGTCCTCAAATTCTGCCAACTTCAACACCTGTGATGACTACACGGAAGTGTGACAGAAAGGTGCACAGACCGAAATCGGACGTGTCTTCGAGCTCAGCAGTCTATATGCCAGCCTGATCATTCAAAAAAGAAGGTTGAAGGACCCCAAAACACACCGGCAGGACCTCAGCCGTCTACCTCTGGTACCACCTTTAAGAAAGGTGGCCGCCAAAGCTATGACGGTTGGGATTCGCACCAACTTGGGAATGGTCGGTTGTCTCAAGGGCAACAGGACTATTTCGACAGCTACCTTTGGAAGGCTATCGGGGAGTCGAAAGACAAACCGACTTTTGAGGGGAAGAGTGTTGAGGATGGAGCTATAGACGTGGACTCGTTGAAGGTACTGAAGTCGAAGTATGGGTACCATCCTCACCTACACCTGGGGAGAGTGCATTTTTGCGTCCAATACTAAGGAGAGGATAAGGCGTAGAGGTAGATTCGGTCACTAATAAAAATAAATAAAAATTACGCAGATAAACTTGCAGCATAGCAAATCGGCTACTGCCTTACTATGCAGTAGTCATGCGAAACTCCAGACATGTCCTCACATAATACTGATTCAAGATCTATGGGTATGCTACAAACGTATCTGTGGCCTTGGTGCCATTACGTGGGGACAAATCCTTAAATGTGAAGGGAGTAATCGACCGCGTGCTTGTATTATCATGCCGCGGATGATTGAATGCACAATGCTTAGACAATACTGTTCTCAAGACATTGTTGCGGCAAAAATAAAGTACTGGAAAGGTGGGAGTAGTGTCGGCCTACCTGCCGTACGACTCTACACTACCTCCTCCTTCAAAGTAATTAGTGGAAGTCGTCCAGTACGTGTAATCCACTGGTTTGGACTTATAGTGGGTTGTGATGCAAATTCACAGAACATTATATGGGGTAGCAGTAAATGAAATCCCAGGGGTTCCTGATTTGGTGATCCAAACCAACTTTTGTGATCAACAGAAGACAAGAAATGATTGATCTTACGCTAACCAATAGGAAGGTAGCAGATCAGATCACCCAATGGCGAGTTCTAGAAGAGGTCTCTCTCTCAGATCATCGCATTATCGAATTCCGGCTGGAATTCCGCGCAAGGCGGACTGGGATAGGTTTGGTGAGCTTCTTGTGGTGAGCGCAACCAACCCTTATTAAACTCAGAACTACAGCTATGATCGAAGAAGCGACTAATAGATTGCAAGGGACTTTGATTGGCTGCTACGAGGAGGTGTGCCCGCTTAGAGCGAGCAGACAAGGCAAGGCAGTCCCATGGTGGAATGGTGAACTTTCGAAGCTTCGCAAACGACCTAGAAAACTACTGAATAGGGCCCTAAAAACCCGAAAGGAAGTTGACTGAACCAGTTTCCATATTGTTCAGAAGGAGTATAAGAAGAAAGTGAGGTCTGCCAAACTTGACTCTCATAGAAACTTCTGCAATAAGGTGGAGGGAATGAAGGAATCAGCAAGACTGTGTAGGGTTCTGCAGAAAGACCAAGACAGACTAAAAGGGGCCTTGAAAAAGATCTCTGGGCCTGCCTTGCCCATGGCTTCATACCAACTCTTTGGTGACAAGTCAGATTAGTCTTTATTCCTTAACCAGGGAAGGATGATTACACACGCTAAAAGTTTCAGGCCGATTAGCTTGACCTCTTTCATGCTAAAAAGCCTAGAACGAATAGTAGAGTGCACATTCGGGTAAAGGTATTGGCAATGTGTCCTCTCAGTAATAGCCAACATGCCTACCAGGGAGGAAAATCCAGTGAGTCAGCGCTGCATGATCTTGTAAGCAAGATAGAAGTAGCACTGGAAGCGGACAAGTACACTCTGGGGGTCTTTGTGGATATTAAAGGGACTTTTGACAACGCTGCCTTTGACTCTATGTGCTCAGCGTCCAGAAGGCATGGAGTGAGTAAAAACTTTACTAGATGGATCTACTCTATGCTCTCCGAGAGACTGCTGACTGTTGGCGAGGGCGACGATTCGGTCACGGTGGAGGTTAGACAGGGCTGCCCCCAAGGGGGTGTTCTCTCTCCTCTACTGTGGTGCTTTGTTGTTGACTCATTACTAACGCAAATGAAAGATCTCAGATTTCACGTCTAAGCGTATGCGGACGACGTCTGTGCACTCACATCTGGTAAATCCTTGCGTATGGTCTGCATTAAAATGCAGAAAATCCTGGACAAAAGTGATGCACTGGCCAGGGTCTTTCTGTCAATCCTAGTAAAACGACTCTTGTTCTATTTACTAGGAAGCGGCAGCTGGAGGGTTTAAAACTGCCAGTACTGAAAGGTGTGACCCTCAGTCTTGCCATGGAAGTAAAATATCTGGGTGTGACCCTAGATCGGAAAGTAACATGGAAGACTCACGTCTTAACGAAGCTAGATCGCGCATTAAAGGTTTTCCACCAATGTCGCCGAACCTTTGGTAGGACCTGAGACCTAAAGTGGTCCTTTGGATATACATAGCACTTATCAGACCGAACTATGGTTAAATCCTCAGTACCACCTCTGGTGACGTCCTTAACGCCATGCTTGACTTGCTCCCACTGGACATACAGATCCAACAAGTAGCGGTGAAGGCGACATGTCTGCTATACTCTATGGGTATTGGTATTGGTTCGATAATAGAACTTCGGGTCAAGGAGAAATCTTCAAAAGTTTGTCAGAGTAATATCCATACCCGTGGTTACTTTAGGAAGAAAATATGAAGTTAGCTTCCCGAAGCGTGAACAATGGAGCAATCCAGAGGTCGTTCTGCAGAATCTGACGGATATCTTCTTCACGGACAGATCCAAGACCGATGAAGGTACGAAGGTGTCAATTGGTCGCTGTGGCGTAGTAGTAGTGCGTTGGGTTGCTACGCAGAGTGTCCGGTCTTCGAATCTCGGCACAGGCAAAATCAAAAAGTAGAAAAAACCATTTTTCTACACGGCACCACCTCTTGGCAGGCAATGGCAACCTACAAGAGTAAAAATTGCTATGAAAAGCTTTTCACTTCGCCGTTAGGATTCGGCATTAAACTTTATGTCCCTTCCATTCATGTACAAATATAACACGCACAACATGGGTGGATGCGAAAAGCTCGGCCTAGGCGCTCCATGGGCTGCCATTAAAAGTAAACTAAAGTATAGTAAGTCAATTGCTACTATTCCTTGGGTGAGTTGGCAAATGTCTTCCAGACAGAAGTTTTCGTCATCTTTAAAGTAGCGGAATGGATAATTGAAAGAAAATGGCGCTGAAAACGTATAGGTGTCTATACTGACAGTCAGGCTGCACTGAAGGCTCTGGAGAACGCGAGAACTACTTCAAAGATTGTCCAAGAGTGTAAGAGGAAACTTAGATCAGTCGCAAGACTGAATCAGCTCCATCTTATATGGATTCCTGGGCACTGTGGAGTTCCTAGGAATGAGAAAGCCGACGAGTTGGACAACTGTGGATCAAATAACATGACTTTGGGACCAGAGCTAATAGTCGGGACCAGTTTGGCAGGTGCCATGCATTGGATAAAATCTTATGCTAATGATTTACAGAAGAGACACTGGTCCAATCTGGACATCTGTAAAACGGCTAAGTGTTTTGTGACTTGTCCAAAGTGGAAGGCAGCAGAATTCCTTCTTAAATTAGGAAAGAAGGACCTTCGCCGGATGATGAGACTCATCACAGGACATAATCCATGAGGCCAACATATGACTACCATCGGCATCACCGAGGACCCGACTTGCACATCTTGTCTAGAGGAGGTGGACAGCACAGACCATTTTCTCTGCACATGTCCCCCCATTGTCAGAACAAGATGGCGCATTTGGGGTTTCGATGTAACAGGAATGGAGAAAGTGCACTTCTTCCCCTTCTCTTCGATCTTCTCAGATTCGTGAGAGTATCCGGAAAATTTGGGGAAGAGAACGTAGTCCCACTATAACCCCTTTTTCGACTTTTTACCTCTTTTTTCTAACCCCTTTGTTGCTGTCACCTCTTCTTCTTTTCCTAGGCCTTAAGTACAATGGGCTACATAGCCTGAGTGTTTGAGGAACTGTCCTGCACTCGTAGGTCAGGTTTTCGGCCTTCTTCACATCCATCCATCCATCTTCCTCTCGAACGCTCCTAACAGCCTCTCATCATTGGTGGTCAATGTCGTCGTCTCTGCGCCATACATTAGGACTTATATAGCATTATTCTCGTCGGTCGAGAGAGGTCTCTACTTCTCAATTGGCTACTGAGGCCGTAGTAACACCTGTTGGCAAGAGTTAATCTCTGCTTGATCTCAAGGCTGACATTGCAGGACATTGCACATGAGCTTTGCAGGGATACGAAAATCAGACATTTCGGCATACAAGTGATCCGTAATCGTGCTGTCGAAGGCGGCTTTATAATCGACAAATAGATGATGGGTGTCGATCTGTTTTTCTCGAGTATTTTCCAGGATTTGGCGTAGTGTGAATATCCGGTCGATTTACCAGGCCTGAAGCCACACTGATATGGTCCAATCAGTTTGTTGACGATGGGCTTCAGTCTTTCGCACTGTACGCTCGATAGAACCTTATATGCAATATTAAGAAGGCTTATCCCCCGGTAGTTGGCGCAGATCGTGGAATCACCTTTCTTATGGATTGGGCAGAGGACGCTAAGGTTTCAATTACTTGGATTGCTTTCATCCAACCATATTCTGCCTAGAAGCTCATACATGCGTTTTTTGAGCTCTTCGCCTCCGGTCTTAAACAACTCAGCAGGCAGGCCATCTGCACCTGCAGTCTTATTGTTTATTGCCGAGCGATGGTTGTTGAGACCTCCTCATAGTCAGGCGGTGGTACTTCAACGCCGTCAGTGATTGGGGTTTCCGGAGTGGATTCCGCAGTGGCGGGATTATTGCCGTCATCGCCATTAAGCAGCTGCGAAAAGTGCTCTGTCCATAATCGCATAATGCCCTGAACATCTGTCACCAGATTTCCGTCTTCATCCTTGCAGGAATTGGCACCGGTCTTCAAACCATCAGTCTTATTCTTTCAAAGAACTTTCGGACCTCGTTTCTGTTCCGCAACATTTCGATATCATTGAACTCGCGTCTTTCTTCATCTCTTTTTTTGCGCCTGAAAATACGTTTCTTCTCCTCTTCAACTTTCTGTATCGCTCCTTAGCAGCTCGCGTTGCAACTGACTGCAGGGTGGCTCTGTAAACAGCGTCTTTTGCTTCAGTAGCATCGTGACACTCTTGGTATTTCAAGAGTGTCGCGACATATTTCTCCGTCGACGGTGTTAGCCTAGCACCTCTTCGGCAGCCGTACGCATAAAGCGGGAAATGTGCAACCCAGTCCCGTCCATCGCATTTCCTGTATAGTGGTGATGTCAGCTCTGTATCGTTGGAAGACATTCACCAGCTGAATAGAGGCAACTTCTTGTAGAAGGGTTCTGTCATTCCAGGTGCATATCCGTAAATCTTTATCCTTTGGGCGTCTGCGGTAGTCGTCAACATTAGAGGTGTTCTTTATCCGAGACTTATTTTGAGGGTTCATTGGTGGGTTTTTTAACGTGGTGGGTTCCAAAGTCGACTCACAACCATTCATTCAAGGCCATGGAGAAGGCCCGCCGCACACATTAGTTAACTCACTGACGGTTGTCAGATCGCTATCCAGGGGACGACACGAGGAGGCTGTTTGTCGAACTGTCGACGCCTGCGACTGTCGAACTTTAGCTGGTGTCCTACGCCCGAGGCCCCCTATTTAACGACGTCCCCGAATAGCTCCTTCACCCTCTGATCCCGGTAGTGGAACGTCTCGAGACGGCGGTGGATTGTCCGGGCCGCAGCAGTATAAGGAGGCGCAGGAACGGTGGCAGCAGAAGCAGGACGTCCAGGAACGATAGCTCTGGCTGGTCGTTGCGGTACTTGAGGCCGGTGGCTGGCTTTCCTTTTCTTTGCTACGGGCCTGGATTCCGGATGGATCAGCGTGTGGTGATCCAGGGAGCACTTCCTACACCGGTTGGCGGACTCGCATGTTGCCGTGATATGCGTCTGAGCGAGGCAATTCAGGCAATATTCATGGGCTCTAGCCGCTTCCGATCGCTGGTTGGGGGTCATGGCGAGGAAACCGCGACAATACCGCAATGTGTCGGAAGCATAGCTTGCATTGGCGACCATTTCCTTTCTGAGCAGGGGTAGCAATTAACGCTGCGGGTTGCGACGTGTTGCGCTGGTTTGCGCGGCCTACGGCTTTGGATTTGACCTGTGGAGTACTGGAAAGAAGTACAAATTAGTATGGGTTATACTCGTGGTTATAGAAGGAGACTTTTATATTATCAGTTTTTTAAGCGAGAAGTAAATACAAAATTTCACGATAGGACGTGATATTACACCATTTTGGGTGCGCAAATCGACAACGCGAATGTGGTTGTCAGGACCATGGTGTAGCTTGACGATATGGCCCAGACGCCATTCATTTGGGGGAAGCAGTTCGTCCTTTACGACTGCGAACTCTCCCTCTTCAGGGTCTTTCTGCGGATATTTCCATTTATACCGCTTTTGAATATCCCTGAGGCATTCTTTTTTCCAGCGGCAGCTGAATTGGTGATGAAGCACCTTAATCTTTTCCCAACGGTTAACGAGAGAGAGATTCTCAGCGTTAGGTTCGGGAGGCGCCAGGAAAGGCGCACCTCTGATGAAATGCCCAGGAGTGATAGTTGTGACATCAGCAGGATTTTGGGAAGTAGGAGAAAGAGGCCGCGAATTTAGAACGGATTCTATTCTTGCCAGTATAGTAGTGAAAGGTAGTCAAAGGTAAACTTGAGGTTTCCAGCAGTCTTTTTGAGATGAGTTTTGAAACTCTTGACCGCAGATTCCCATATGAGGAGCCACCCATGTGAGGAGCACTTAGAGGAATAAAGTGCCAGGTTATACCTTGAGGAGCATATTTCATAGAGATGTCAATGGAGACTTCGTTAAAGAAATTTAAGAAGTCTTTACTTATAGCGCGTTGAGCACCAACGAATGTTGTACCATTGTCACTCATAATTTTTTCTGGAAGCCTTCTACGTCCAACGAATCGAGCGAAGGACGCTCGGAGCGCATCCGTTGGTAGGTTTGAGCAGAGCTCCAAATGAATGGCTTTCGTGGAAAAGCATACAAATACGGCTACGTATCCTTTAAGAAAGGTAGAAGACCTTAAGAGGGACGCCTTTATTTGAAAGGGTCCAGCAAAGTCCACACCTGTGGTAGCAAACGAAAGTGATAAACTACAGAGCTCAGAGGGGAGAGCAGTCATAATCTGGGTCCGCATTGTCTGCTTGTATATAGTACAAGCCTGGCATTGGAAAATGCACATTTTTAATTTTAGTGAAATATTCCTGCCTTACCATGAAAAGCATGAGACTGACTTCGGCATGGAGGAGCATATTATGGAAACTCCAAATATAAAATACAATAGCGTGAATTCTCGGGAATGATTATAGGATTTCGTTAGTTGTAGCTAAGAGCGACTTGACCGAGACAACCATTCACTCTGAAAATATTCTCCTTGTCTAGAAAAGGATTTAACACGAGAAGAGTGCTTTTCTTTTCTATTGGTTTTGCATCAAGTAATGACGCCTTTTCTCGAAGATAATATCGAGATTGAGCCAAGGATATGAGTCGGGTCTTGACAAATTGAATTTCGGCGTGAAGGATAGAGCTTGAAGTGGGGACACTAACTCTACGAACCTTTGCCTGCACATTGTGAAAGAACCGAAAAACATATGCTAAAACCCTTAGAGCTCGAGGAAAAGAGGAGAATCGATCGAGAATATCGATTTCCTGATCGAGAATGTGATAGGACTCTACTTTGCGTTGCTCTAGCAATGTTGCATTTCAGGAAGTGGATTTAGGCCAATTATCTGAAGATTTTTGAAGCCATTGAGGTCCATTCCACCAGAGATGACAGGATACTAAATCTTGAGATTTGCAACCTCTAGTTCCCAAGTCCGTGGGGTTTTCCGCACTAGAAACACGCCGCTATGAAGTATTTCTAACATTTTGGAGAATCAAGGAAGTTCGATTTGCAACGTAAGTCTTCCATGTGTGGTTTTTCTAACAATGCCAGCACAATCTGGAATCGCACCATAAGAATAAGCTAGCTTCGTTAAGTCTAAGGTGGGATCTGACTAAAGTTACTAACTTTGAGAGCAGAACAGCTCCACATAACTTTAATCGTGGTAGGCTTACCGTTATTATGGGTGCGGCTTTTCCTTTAGCAACTAAGAGATGTGCTGAAGAAGAGGTACGGAGAAAGTACATAATACTAATAGAAAGCTGCATAATACGCTTTCTCTGAAGCGTTGCAAAATCCATAACTCTGAATTTGTTGGTTCGGGGAGAATCCGATCCAACGAGGAATTTCAATTTTGGTAATTGCTGGGAGGTATTCTGCGAACTGAATCCACTGAATGAGGGATCCAGGCTTGACACATTCATCCCAGTCAGTTCCACCTAGCCAAAGCTCTTGCAATAACATCTTGGCTTGAATCATAATTGGTGAAAGCCTTCCTGTCGGGTCAAAAAGTTTCGGGACTGAAGAGAGAATTTGCCGTTTGGTGACCCCGTTCACTGATGAAATTGGTGTAATGGTATAAGAAAATGAGTCAGAAATTGCATTCCAACGAATCCCGAGAGTCTTAGTAGAGCTTGTACTTTAAAACCGTAGGAAATCGGAATTTAACAGATCCTCTACTGGGATATTTTCTAATATTGCAGGATGGTTAGCTGTGATTTTTGTCAGAGGAAATCCAGCTGAGCCAAGACAATGAATTACTTGAGACAGTGATTCGATAGTTGTGTCTACATCATGGCCTACAGAAAGGATGTCATCGACATATATATTTTCGATTAGAATTTTAGCCGCGAGGGGGCATTGTTCTTGCGTATCTTTTGCCAACTGATGGAGAGTTCTGATGGCTAGATACGGTGTGCAATTAAGTCCAAACGTCAACGTTTTGTGCTTAAGATCTCGAATGGGAGCATTCATAGAGCTGCGAAAGAGAATTCGCTGAAAACCTTGGCCATCTTTATGTACCAAAATTTATCTGTTCATCTTCTGCACATCTCCATTAAAAACGAATCAGAACATTCGCCATTGGAGAATAAGAAGCATTAGGTCTAGTATATGTAGAGAACATCGTTAAGAGAAATTCCATATATATTCTTTTGTAATCCTTCTAGAAGGATTTGGAGGAACAAATAACTTCCGATTACAAAATTAATTTGAGCAGGAATATGGCAATTTGGATCAGCAAGATTTAAAGTTGCTAACTGCTGCAAGTTGAGAAAAGAAGCATTAAGTCTGGTTGAAGAGTGTGACCAGTATAGAGAACATCGTTAAGAGAAATTCCTGAGCTAGTGGCTTTTGAAGCATTGAAAACTACACGGAGTTTGGTAGTTACTTTCTCAGGCCGAATCACAGCATGGTTGGGTAAAAAAAATGAGAAGTACTTTCCATTGGAAATAACTTCCTGAGAATGAGTTATTCCAATATGAACGAGAGTGGGATATTCTTGTAGTACTTCGTCATAAACGATTTTCATGTCAACCTTTTTTTTTCAAACTGCGCTCCATTCCGAGAAATTGTTGAAGTGCAGTGGCCCTTGAATGGCCTAACTATAGTTTTGGGAAAACTTTTTTTAAACGGCAACCTGACAACGTAACGACCATCTGAATTTCGTTTCGTAGTAGAACAGTATAAATCCTCACAAGCTTGATCTTCAGGCGAGAGTGGAAGAGCTTGTGGGATTTCTTCTTGCTCCCAGAATTGCTTTAATTGGGAGCTAAGCAATTCATTGGAAACAAGAAATATTTCCTGTAAATAAAGTTATTTTTTTTTTTTTATTAACCAACTAAGTTACTAAGTGCACCTTTTTGTAGGCAAAAATAATTTCAAATATTCAATGAAAATGAATATATTTATTTTTGATGTGTTGAAATATCAACCTGTTTAATGAGAAATAAAAAAATAAATATATATATAATATAATAATGTACTTTAATTCGTCAAAGTGTACCTAAATTTATTGCACAAGGTGTAATAATTTTGTACAGGTTTATCGTTTGGAGGTAAACGAATATACCACAAAAGAAATGCAAGAATTTTCTCTAAAGCAATAAGTGTATATTTGTTGTTGTACACGGAACTTATTTAATTTATGTACATACAAAAGATATTTTTGTATGTTGGAACCAGTATGTATGTATATGGAAATATATACAATTTATACACAATATTTTAAATATGGGAAAATTCAAAATATTATGTATATATGACGTTCACAAGTAAAATTTAGGAAATAAATAAAAACTTGTACTTACTTCAATACTGGACAAAGGGAGGGAAGTTTTTCCCTGTGGTTAACTTGCTGTGCTGTACTTGTTGGTGGTTGATTTTTGGTGAATGTTGGACTTGTGGCACTTTTTTTTTTGTTTGGGTTTATTGTTTATATTTTTAGCGGCACTGCACCAACCTCATTGGGTTTATATATGTTTTCTTTTGTTTTTCTTCTTTCGCTGGCACTTAGTGGCTCGTTTAAGCTCTGGTGGCTTGGTGGAAGGAGAGTTCGATGCCGGAATTTTAGAGGAAAAATTAAAAGACCCGATATCCCGAATTGAAATTTTATAAATTAATTTATTTAAATGAAATAGGAAAAATGGAAATTACAATATAGTAGGATAGACCGTACGGTAATAGGTATTTGGAATGTATATAAAAAGAAAGTAGAAATGGTAGGAATAGGAAAAGGAATAATAGAAAAAGAAAAGAAAAATAATAGAAATGGAGAGGGCCATTAGGGTGGCTTAAACAATTTCCATGAAGAAGTTCATTGCAGAAAGTGACAATCTTGTACAATATTGCACTAAATTCAATAATTCTTCTCTAGAAGATCACAACACCGAATCTCTTTTGGTTGTGAAGCGAAGTAGTCTAGAAAGCAGTTGGACTCGGCTCCGAAGAGTCTATGATTTGGTGTTTGAGACAGACGACAGTGACTTGCTTAAAAATTTCAAAGTACAGGCAAGTGGTAAATAGCATCGAAGATCAGGTGAAATTACTTCAACATCAAGCGATTTCGAGAGAAGTCCCTAAGGAATAACTTAAAGCGCAGGCAGGTATCTCTAACTTGCCAGCCTTACAAGTTCCACCTTGCGATACTGAAATTTTTTCTGGTGGTTATGAAGAATGGCCGTCTTTCCGAAACATGGTGACCGCTGTTTACATTAACCATTCAAAACTCACTTCCGCTCAAAAATTATACCATCTCAGATATAAAACGCAAGGTGGTTGCTGTAGCGTAGCGGTAGTGCGTTGGACAAAATTAAAAAATATAAAAAACAAAACTAAAAAATATAAAAATGTAAAAAACAACAACAATTCCACACGGCACCACCTCTTCGCAGGCAATGGCAAACCTACAAGAGTAAAAATTGCATATGAAAAGCTTTTCACTTTGACGTTCGATTTCGGAATAAAACTATAGGTCCCTTCTATTCATGTACAAATATAACACGCACAACATGAGTGGATGCGAAAAGCTCGGCCTTTGGTGCTACATGCAGTCATAGTCGACACTGATAAACTGAAGTTCATTGTGGTAAAGACATAACACTTGCTACAATGGCTGTCTATCTGTTTATCGGTGTCCTGTGTGTTTGCATTCCCTCTCTCATTCTCCCTCTTTCTTCGTCCGACCTATCAATATTCCTTCCATTCAACACAATGCTCTGCATTCATAGGGTACACCCTGTGTATTGAATGTATAAATAAAAAAAAATAAAAAATTTAAAGCTGAAGCTATCGTCAAACAATATCCTTTATGCGATGAAGTTTTCTCTCTAGCATGAGAAGCCTTGAAAGCTCGTTATGAGAATAAATGCATTCTAATTGACAATCAAATACAAACTCTACTGAATTTGCACACTATTCATTCTGAGAATAGTGAAGAGATACAAAGGCTTCAAATGACAATAAATGTCTGTCTGTGTCTCTTGGCTTCTCAAGACGTAACCACAGAAAACTGGGATCCTATCCTAGTACATATATATATGTTCTACTAAACTACCACACGAAACATTATCGCTGTGGAATAAATCCCTAAAGTCCCGAAGAGACCTATCTCTTTTGTCACAGCTAAATGATTTTCTGACGAGTAGGTATGAAGTAGTAGACCGACTCAACAGAATTCATCCTAATAAGCAAAAGCTAAATGTTTTTAGTCAAAACATTCCTAAGAAGAAGGCTGTTAGCCAAATGCACAAATTGTGGCTGAACCAAAAAGACATATACATGTCGTCTATGTAATGTCCCTCATGCCACGAACGAATCAACTTCGAAAGAGATAATAATCTCTGTGAAAATTGTTTTGCTTTCACACACATGAGAAAGGATTGTGCGAGTAATTTTTCCTATGTCTATTGCCAAAGAAATCATCATTCCCTGCTTCACATAACAACAAAGACGCAAACTCCGAAATCCATTAGTGGATATCTGAACGACTACAACTCATGCTACAACTGCAACATATCAGTTACAAGAAAACATGGAACTTCCCTGTTCTATAAATACAGCGCAAGTTCAAGCGCTTTACTCCAACAACGAAAACATGGTCTTAATTCCCACAACAATCGTTTCCATTGAATATTTAGGGGAATTATTCAAAGTCGGTGCATTGATTGAAGGGTCGCAAAGAACTTTCAACTCCTTTAAAGTTCAAAAACGTATACGTCTACCGACGGAACAAACCCTGTTCGAAATTTCAGGTATGGGAGATAGAATTATTCAAAATTCGAATCGACTTTGTTCTTTCACGCTAGCTACACCCAAAATTAACAAAAGAATATAAGCTCGGGCTGTAGTTCTTTCGCAGTTAACTAAGTTTCCTCCCAGTTTTCCAATCAACTTGCAGCAGTTAGCAACTTCAAATCTTGCTGATCCAAATTGCCATATTCCTGCTCAAATTAATTTTGTAATCGGAAGTTATTTGTTCCTCCAAATCCTTCTAGAAGGATTACAAAAGAATATATGTGGTAATCAATTGGCACAGAGTACTATATTTGGCTGGATAATCAGTGGTTCAGTTAGAGAACCAATCTCCAATGAATTGCCTAGATCCCAATTAAAGCAATTCTGGGAGCAAGAAGAAATCGCACAAGCTCTTTCACTCTCGCCTGAAGATCAAGCTTTTGAGGATTTATACTGTTCTACTACTAAACAAAATTCAGATGCGCAGGAATTTCTCTTAACGATGTTCTCTACATATACTGGTCCCACTCTTCAACCAGACCTAATGCTTCTTATTCTCCAATTGCGAATGTTCCGATTCGTTTTTTGTGCAGAAGATGAACAGATAAATTTTGGTACATAAAGATGGCCAAGGTTTTCAGCGAATTCTCTTTCGTAGCTCTATGAATGCTCCCATTCGAGATCTTAAGCACAAAACGTTGACGTTTGGACTTAATTGCACACCCCTCGCGGCTAAAATTCTAATCGAAAATATATATGTCGATGACATCCTTTCTGGAGGCCATGATGTAGACACAGCTATCGAATCACTGTCTCAAGTAATTCATTGTCTTGGCTCAGCTGGATTTCCTCTGACAAAAATCACAGCTAACCATGCTGCCATATTAGAAAATATCCCAATAGAAGATCTATTAGATTCCGATTTCCTACGGTTTCAAACTACACGTTCCACAAAGACTCTCGGTATTCGTTGGAATGCAATTTTTGACACATATTCTTATACCATTACACCAATTTCATCAGTCACCAAACGGCAGATTCATGGATTTTGTGACGCTTCTGAGAAAGCGTTTTGTGCAACTCGCTACCTCCGTACCTCTGTGTGTGGACTTTGCTGGACCATTTCAAATAAAGGCATGCCTCTTACGGTCTTTTACCTTTCTTAAAGGATACGTAGCCGTATTTGTATGCTTTTCCACGAAAGCCATTCATTTGGAGCTCTGGTCAAACCTAACAACGGATGCGTTCCGAGTGTGCTTCGCTAGATTCGTTGGAGGCAGAGGGCTTCCAGAAAAAATTATGAGTGACAATGGTACAATATTCGTTGGTGCTCAACGCGCTATCAGTAAAGACTTCTTAAATTTCTTTAAGGAAGTCTCTATTGACATCTCTATGAAATATGCCTCTCAAGGTGTAACCTGACACTTTATTTCCCCAAGTGCTTCCCACATTATGGGAATCTGCGGTCAAGAGTTTCAAAACTCATCTCAAAAAGACTGCTGGAAACTACAAATTTACCTTTGAAGAGTTCACCACTCTACTGGCAATTATAGAATCCGTTCTAAATTCACGGCGTCTTTCTCCTGCTTCCGAAAACCCTGCTGATGTCACAGCGATCACTACTGGGCATTTTATCAGATGTGCGCCTCTCCTGGCTCCGTCCGAAGCTAACGCTGAGAATATCTCTCTCGTTAACCGTTGGGGAAAAATGCAAGTGCTTCATCACCAAATCAGCCGCCGCTGGAAAGAAGAGTACCTAAGGGATCTTCAAAAGCGGTATAAATGGTTCCAGTTTGCAGACAAAGGCTGTGCAACACAGCTCAACACGGCTCACTCCGCAGAGGTGATGGCTACTCGCGGGCAGGATATTAATGTTCCACAATGTAACCACAAAGACCCGCCAATACTATCGTTCCGGTACAGCCTGCTAATGCCGCTATCCGTACCATACGCAGTCTCGAGACGTACCACTTCCCAGGTTTAGAGGTGAAGGAGTTGTTCGGTGACATTATAAGGACAATTTCACACCGTTCGGTTAGGCTCTTCAATAAATTGTAGTACAATTTTTCATTTCAATAAATTTATTTTGTTTGAATTAGAAATGAATTCCTTGTCTGAATCGCTGAAAAATCATTATAAAATTTTATATTAATGCGTATTTTAAAAGTCCTTTTCACTTCCCTCCATATTTACTCCACCATCCCCATCCTTCCCTCTTCCCCCACAAAAAAAATTCCAGTTTTTAATAACTTTTGCTAAGGTGAATAATTGAAACAGTGGATTTTTTGTTAAAAAGGCATTTATTGAAGGAGTAAGTTTTTGACATCATCGTGAATATAAAAATTTTGCTTTTTAGGATCCGTTCGGAGAGTATTAGAAGTAGCTAGTAACAGGTGCATTAGGTCTTGATTTTTTGAAATTCTGCCACATTTTCGAGAGTGCTGCAAAAGAATTTTTATGGACGGTAACCGGCATATAATACCAGCTATAGAGATCGGTAGATCGAAGTTAATTTGGTAACTATTCTCACCATAACAATCAATTGAGGCTTACGGTATGATAAGATTATGTACATAAGGCCTGCCTGCTGGATTGTTTAAGGCGAAGAGCTCACAAATCGCATGTTTCTCGGCGTATCCTCGGCCAATCCACAACAAATGTGATTCCACGATCTGCGCCAACTACCGTGGGATAACCCCTTTTCAATATCGCATATAAGGTTCTAGCAAGCGTACTGTGTGATTGGAGCTTTTCAGTGTGGCTTCACTACCTCACACTACGCCAAATCCCGAAAGACCAGAAAAAATATATCGACACCCACCATCAAAAATCGTTGAGAGACAATTGTACAAGTCGGTCGTGTTTTTTTTTTGTTCTCTGTGGAAATTAAATTTTTTATTGGTTTTATATTGATTTTGGTGTTTATTTCGAGTTTGGTGATTTGTCGGGCTTGGAGTCACTGGGTGATATTGTTTATTGAATTATTAATTTTTAATTGAATAATTTAGCTGCTTATTCATTTTTCTTATTTTTCCTATTCCAACCTAATATTTTGGTTGAATCTCTGCCAAAATATATATTCTCCATTTTTTGTATCTTCAGTGTTTTAGCAGCTTATACACTCTCAACATTATACATATTTATTCATGCAGTGGTTCCCAAACGTTTTAAATATATTTTATTTGTATCGTCTTTTTATACTGTTTTAACTTTAATTATAAATTAACGAGCGTCAGGTATCTTGCTGGCTTTGTGATGGCCTCGCTCGTATTAAGTGTGCTAGTCTTTCTGGTAGAATCGCGGACATTATAAAAGAAGGGAGAGGTCTTCGGTGGTCTTGGTTAAAATGTAAATAAGCCGAAGTTGAAATATGTAAAATGTTCAATACTACTAGAAACGCATCTAGTAGAAAAATTTAAAAAGTACGAAAAACTTTCTAACAATTTCAAGTGCCATGACAATGATAATAATGTTGTGATCCCAATTAATTATATGTGTACGTATCTACTGTGGTCGCTGTGGTGTAGTGGTAGTGCGTTGGACTGCTACGCAGAGTGTCCGCGGTTCGAATCTCGGCACAGGCAAAATCAAAAATAGAAAAAATAATTTTTCTACACGGCACCACCTCTTGGCAGGCAATGGCAAACCTACAAGAGTAAAAATTGCTATGTAAAGCTATTCACTTCGCCGTTCGGATTCGGCATTAAACTGTAGCTCCCTTCCATTCATGTAAAAATCTAACACGCACAACATGAGTGGATGCGAAAAAGCTCGGCCTAGGCCCTCCATGGGCTGTTGTGCCATTAAAAGTAAAGTAAGTAAGTACGTATCTACTTATGTTCTTCTATTTCCTAATTTATATTGAGTCAATCTTGTTCATTAAAATGCATTATTTATATTTGTATTACCAAAAAAAATTATAATAGAACTTCATCATATAGCATTGTTGTTGAAAAGGGGTGAGGGCTTTGCGTCTCCGAACGAAGGGGGATCTCGAGGGAAGTTAAAAATTGTCGTAAAGAAAGATATAGTATCCTGTCGTCTCTGGTGGAATGGACCTCAATGGCTTCAAAAATCTTCAGCTTATTGGCCTAGATCCACTCCCAAAAATGCAACATTGCTAGAGAAACGTTAAGTAGAGACCTATCACGTTCTCGATCAGGAAATCGATATTTTCGATCGATTCTCCTCTTATACTCGAACTCTAAGGGTTTCAGGATATGCTTTTCGGTTCTTTCACAATGTGCAGGCAAAGGTTCGTAGAGTTAGTGTCCCCACTTCAACCTCTATCCTTCACACCGAGATTCAATTTAATTTGTCAAGACACGACTCATATCCTTGGCTCAATCTCGATATTATCTACGAGAAAAGACATCATTGCTCGATACAAAACCAAAATAAAAGCACTCTTCTCGTGTTAAATCCTTTTCTAGACAAGGAGAATATTCTCAGAGTAAATGGTCGCCTCGTTCACGCTGCTCTCAGCTACAACGAACGAAATCTTATTATCATTCCAGAGAATTCTCGCTATTGTATTTTATATTTGGAGTTTCCATAATATACTCCTCTATGCCGAAGTCAGTCTCGTGCTTCGCATGGTGAGTTAAGAATATTTCTTACTTACTTAACTGGCGCTACAACCGATGATCGGTCTTAGCCGCCTCTATAAAGCTTCGCCAGTCGCCTTTGCTATGCGCACGCTGGCGCCAGTGGTTCGAATAAAATAACTTTCTAGCCGGCGCGCTTTCTTCCATTCGCTCAACATGACCCAGCCAGCGAAGCCGTTGGATTTTTATACGCTTGACTATGTCAGTGTCGGCGTACAGCTCATACAGCTCATCGTTCCATCTTATTCGATACACGTCGTCCACGCATACTGGACCGTAGATCTTACGGAGTATCTTCTTCGGAGTATCGCTCCCAACAGCCTCGCATCATTGATGGTCAATGTTCACGTCTCTGCGCCATACATTAGGACGGGATGGATGACGGACTTATAGAGCGTTATTATCGTCGGTCGAGAGAGGGCTCTACTTCTCAATTCCCTACTGAGCCCGTAGTAACACCTGTTGGCAAGAGTTAATTTCCGCTTTTTGTTTTGTTTTTTAAATATAATCAACACACAGGGGGTAACCCTATAAATGCAGAGCATTGTGTTGATTGGAAGGAAGATTGATACGTGGGAGGTAACAGGAGGGAGAAGTGTTTATGAACGTTTGCTTAAAACTAGCAAGGGTCATAATAATTGGGAAAAATTGTTGCAGGGAGCTTATTCCAAATACGCGCGGTACGACAGATGAAGGAACTTTCTCTGTAATGCGTAGTGCGTTGGAACACCGTGTCTTCGTGGAAGGCGTAAGTTCCGCTTGCTGACCGTGTAGTTCTGTTGGACACACGAACTGGCGGCATCAGCTTCCGCATCTCAGAAGAACATCTACCGATAAAGTAAGAACAGTGAGACGCAACAGTAGAACAGGTAGAACAGTGAGACGCAAGCCACGTTTCGACGATGTTCCAAGGAGTCAATAGAGCTGGAAACTCTACTGTCTCCTATTAGCTTTATCGCTCCTGGATACGGTCCAGGAGCTCCAATTGCGTTCGTGAAGCTCCAGCCCATAGGTGCGAATTAAACTCCAATTTAGGACGTATATAGGTGGTGTAGATCATGCGGAGATCAGTCGAAGTAAAATATTTTTTACACCGCCTAAGAAAGCCGAGACACTTGGCTGCTTCTTTCGACACATCAAAAATGTGTTTATTCCAACGAACATCACATTGGATGGACATGCCATGTTGGGAGACTCGTTTGTGAGATAACAGACAACATTGAGTCTTACGCGCATTGAACACAACTCTATTCGGAAGACCCCACTCGGAGATTGACTGGAGATCTTTATTGAGTGAGTCATTCATAACGTGCCTTTCCCTCTCAAACTCCAAAGAGTTAGGGCGTTTTGAACAGGTATATGAATGCGAAATGGTGCTGTCATCTGCAAACGAGTAAATATTTTTCGTTAATGACAGAAGGTCATTAATGAAGATAAGGAAAAGTGTAGGGGAGAGGACCGAACCCTGCGGCACTCCAGCATTAATGGCACGATCTTCCGAAACCATACCAACATAGAGCGAATAGAGCGGCCGCTTAGAAAGTTCATGATCCATCGTGTGAAGTTACTCCCAACCCCATGCGCAATTAGTTTTGACATTAGTGCTTTATGCCACACTCTGTCAAACGCCTTTGAAATATCCAGAGCAACCGCCTTGCTCTCACCGAAGCCAGGGCCACTATAATACCAGTGCTCAGTGAGCACCGCCATGAGATCGCTCATAGAGCGATTTCGACGGAAGCTATATTGGTGGTCATTAAGCAATTCGTTTTGCTCAAGATATTTAACCAAGTAGAAGTTAACTACACTTTCCATGACTTTGGATAGCGTAGAACAGATTGCGATGGGGCGATAGTTCGCAGGGTCTGTAGTCTTGCCCTTTTTAGGAACTGGTTGGACATTGGCAACTTTCCAACAAGACGGAAAAAGTTAGCACAACGGCAGCGCCAGCGTTGTCGCGCAAGCTCACAATACGTGGGATGGAATGCCATCGGTTCAAAGCTTTCGGTGAGTATAGATTAATGTTGATGAAATTAATAATAATTGCATTTAAGTATTCGGTACAATTTATGATTCTTATGATATACTAAATGTTTTGAGTTATGTGTTTACAAAATTTATATTATATAGTTATTCTGCGTGAACATGCTCCCCCCGTTGAAAGAACCTACTTTCAAGCATCATCGGCAGTTGGCAGCGGCGCCAGTTTATGAATTGGACGTCGCAGTGCGCCCCTTGTGGTTTTAAGATCTACTACCCGCACCTTTACATCAGTACCAGTAATCGTGTTGGTGATGCGTAGCCATTGATAGTAGCCATTGTCGTGATGGAAGATTATCCTCGTGAACCAGTACCATTTGCCCTAGTGCCAAATTCTTCTCGGGATTTCGCCACTTGGAACGCCATGACCTAAAATCATTTTGTAAAAGGTCGGGACCAGAGAACCAAAAATACACAGTGTTTCTGTATTTTGACAATTTGGATTTTATTTTTATCCATGTTGTGCTTAGCAGCACGGCTGCACAAAGCTCAAGCCTGGGCAATGATTGTTCCTTGATTAGCACCACTTTTGATTTGGCGCTGAGTAACGAAGTTTTATAAATATTGTCATGCCTTGTACGTACGTGCAAACAGCAACCGTACACTCGTTGAGATGCATCTGCAAACCCGTGGATTTCACTGACGCAATTTGTAGAGGTAAAAACAAATCGAGGTGAGTCAATACGATTAATGTTTGCTAAATCGTCATAGAGCTGACTCCAAAGTTCGCGTAGATCACTAGGAAGGTTTTCATCCCAATCAATATGTCGAATCCACATTTCCTGAAGCAATATTTTGCACCGAATGGTTACGGGACCCAGTAGTCCGAGTACATCAAATATTCTTGCGGTTACAGCAAGAACTGAACGCTTGGTGGCTGGCTGTATATCTGGAAGTTCAAACCGAAAACGAAATATATCTTCCTTAGGTTTCCAGGCCATCCCGAGTGCTGTGGTAATCTCTTCCTTTCCGATTTTCAAATGTGTTTCCTCTGAGCTGTCAGCAAACATCTCAAGATGATTACTATTCCATTTTGCCAATTCAAGACCGGTTAACGATAAAATGCTTGTTACTTCCTCTTTGATTCGTGTCAACTCATCCAAATCATCGGCTCCTGTTAACAAGTCATCAACGTACATATCTTCTGTCAGTATGCGTGCGCCTATTGGGAATTTTTCCCGATGGGTGCAGGCGATGTAGTATAAGCTACGAATAGCGAGAAAAGGTGCGGCAGATGTGCCGTAGGTGACCTTGTTTAATTGAAAAACCTCCAATGGTTTCTCCGTGTCACTCCTCCATCGCTTATCGATTAGAAATTGGCGATATATCTTACAGATGTCAGCGGTGAGTGCGTACCTATTTAAAGGAAATGACAAGACTGTTATAATGAGATCTTGTTGGATTGTTAGGCCGACCATCAATATATCATTGAGGGAACGATTTGACGAAGTGCGCGATGATGCATCAAAGACAACACGTAACTTTGTTGTTACGCTGTGTGGTTTTAAAATAAAATGGTGGGGTATAAAATAATGTGATCTGGTTAAATCAGTGTTCCTTGAGAGAGACATGTGACCTAACTCCAAGTATTCGTTCATAAACTCGATATACATTCTTTTGAGAGATGCATTTCGTTCCAATCGTCGTTCAAATAACATAAATCTGCGGTTAGCAATTTCAAATGATTCACCTAGACTATCAGGTGATTCTCTAAAGGGAAGTCTGCTGACATCGTTACATTCTCAGTGAAATGATTTTCGCAGCGTTGCTCCTCTGCTGATAGTGATGTTATTTGATTTAGAAAGTCCTCTTTTTCCAAAAATTGCTGTTAAGTCGAATCTAGATTTGGTTAATGGCGACTAGTTGCTATATTGCAAGTTAGTGCACGAGATTGGAATTTTGATTTGAATTTGCCACCCACTACCCAACCAAACACGGTGTTGATTTGGAAAGGCAAATCTTTGCCAGCAGATATTTTACCATCTCGTAGGAGATCGAAAAACAATTCAGTGCTTATGAGTAAATCTATGCGCTGGGGTTTGTAGAACAGTGGATCAGCGAGTTGAATTCCCTCTGGTAATGCCCAATCCCTGGTATTGATTTGATATCCGGGCTGGTGGGCCGAAATTGATTTTGATACTGCGAATGTAGCTGCATATTCAAACTCGTTGAATCGTGATATTATTGTTGTGAATACACTGTATTTCAAATTTGTACGAACTTCTCCAATGCCCGCGACTTCTTGATCGTTTAATGCAAGTCGAACTGAAGTTGTTTTGCTATTTCTTCTGTAATAAAGTTTAATTCCGAACAAGAGTCTAGGAGTGCTCGAACTGGTTGCATCAACCCAAACTTGTCCTTAATTAACACGATTGCCGTAGGTATGATGGCACCTGTGTTTAACTTGTTGACCAACGTAATGGATGGTTTAGAATGCAGGTTTTTGGTAGTTTCAATTACAGCTGCTGTATTAGCAGATGTAGATAGATAGTCATTATTAGATATCGAACTAGAGATTGTGACAAATATGTGTAAACGAGTGTGGTGAGATGCCTGGCAGATTTTACACCGAGAAAGGGAGTGACATTTAGACACGAAATGTCCCTTTCGTAAGCAGTTAATACATAGACCTAATCGCTTTACGAAGTCAAACCGTTCCGCCTCTGGAAGGTCCATGAATTTGGAACAGCTTCGGAGTGGATGCTCTGATGAATTGCAATGTGCGCAGTTTACCTTCGCGTTGAGGAATGTATGTGAAGTTCTTTTCGAGTTTTGATGACCCTTCTTGTCTCGTTGCCCTTCGTTGTTTCTTGTAAGTTGTGGCTTTTCGATAGAATCTATTGCGATGACCAATCGATGAGGTTACATGTGAATCTACAAATTTGGTTTCAAAACTATTATTTCCGCGTTTACTATTTAATAGGGTGAGTATCTTTGACTTTGCTGCAATAAATAATTCCTCTAACTCGCTTCTACAATTGTCCTCGGACACTCTCTCAATTTGCCCTTGAATATTGCTTAATTGCTTGAAGTATGATTCCAATATTTGTAAACGGCACTCGAGAATAGTGGAGTCAATTGTGTTTCCATCCCTCTTCACCTTTAGTTTCACATTGGTAATGTTCCGTTTAATGCTAGAACGTTGTTGTTTCAATGATGAAAGGCATGCATCACTTGACGGTAAATTATCGCCATCCTCTTTTACTGTAGCCATTTGTCCAACGATTTGTTGCTACGAGCAACACTAGGTATGTGAGAATGTAGTGAGCGCGGTATAGAACCTAAACTTTAAAACTGAAGTGGGATTGATATAAGTCGGAGGCCATATAAGTCAGCGGCAGCACAGTAATGTGTGTATGTATGCAGCGTTCACCACTTATGCGGTGTTCTTGAGCGCTGGCAGCAGCAACGAACAAATTGCGATTCTTACTTGGCAGCGTTAATGGCAGCTGGTGTAGAATCCTTGCAGTTAATTGCGACTGTGTTATACTTGACTAATGTGTTACACTTGCGTAGACGGTTATCCCTGCCGTGGTCGCTAAAAATGTTGGGGAAAGAAAAAAACACCTTTCCTGGTTGTCTTCCGAAGTGCAAGTGCCTCTTTATTTTATGTACATATGTATATTCACATTACCAGATATATAAAATTCGAGAATAGGCAAATTGTGATAATCCGTTATAATATTCAAAGCTTTCGATAAGTATAGATTAGTGTTGATGAAGTTAATAATAATTGCATTTAAGTATTCGGTACAACTTATGAATCTTATGATATACTAAATGTTTTGAGTTATGTGTTTACAAAATTTATATTATATAGTTATTCTGCCCGAACACTCTCTTTACAAATGACCAAAAATTCTTACCACCCCTATGGAATTGTGCCCCAAGCTCTATTTGTGTAGAAACTTTTCGCGCTTTAGAGTGGCATTATAGCGATTTCTTTCCTGTTTACGCAACTGTTCAGTATTGGCATTCTTGTTAGATTGCCAGTTCCTGAAAGCGACCTCTTCGGACCTGGCTGCTTGTCTGCAAGTCACATTAAACCATGCATTGTCTTTGGGTTTAACGCTAATCGTTTTTTTGTGAATGAAAAACCGCATTCCTAATAGAATTCTTTCTTCTACCATTTTAGCACTGGTTTCTATGTTTTTACCGGTAAAACACAATTTCCAATTAAAGTTTTCAAAAAACTTATTGAGACCATTCCAATTTGCCTTTTCGTAAAGCCACGTTAATCGCTTTGGAGCTACCGTCAAAGGCTTGTGGATTCTAGAATACGGAAAGGATGCTAAAATGGTACAGTGGTCCGAGTTTCCAAGGGTGCGTGGACACTTACATCATATTTGTTATGATGAGAGGTAAGAAGCAGGTCAAGGATGTTTTCGGCTTGCCCTGCGATACACGGAATGTGTGTCAGTTCGGTCACTAGTTGAGTCAGGTCGTTCGACTAGGCAAATAACTCTACATATAGACCTTCGTGTGTTGAGTGACTTGAGTGGCACAACCAATCCGAATTGTGAACATTGAAGTCACCAGCAACCACAATTTCACTGCACGGATATTATTCCAAAATAGAAGCGATCAGGGGGGCCTGGGGCGTAGTACACAAGGTAAAGTTCGTGACAGTCGCAGGTGTGTCCATGGTCGATCCTTGCGCTTCTACGTCTTCAAGTCGACACACAGCCTCCTCGTGGCGTCCCCTGGATAGCGATCTGACAACCGTCAGTGAGTTAACTAATGTGTGCGGCGGGCTTCTCCATGGCCTTGAATGAATGGTTGTGCGTCGGGCTTGGAACCCACCACGTTAAAATACCCTCCAATGAAACCTCCAAACAAGCCTCGGATAATGAACCCCTCTAATGTTGACGACTCCCGCAAACGCCCAAAGGACAACGATTTACGGATATGCACCTGGAATGTCCGAACCCTCTACAGGGAAGGTGCCTCTATCCAGCTGGTGGATGTCCTCCAAAAATATAGAGCTGACATCACCGCTGTACAGGAAATGCGATGGACGGGACAGGGTTGCTCCAAAAGAGCATCCTGTGATATCTACTACAGCTGTCATGCGTCGAGACACGAATTTGGTGTTGGATTTGTGGTTGGGAAGAGACTGCGTCATCTAGTCTCGAGGTTCACGGCGGTGAACGAGCGCCTAGCCACTATCCGCATCAAGGCAAAATTCTTCAACATCAGCCTAATTTGTGTCCATGCCCCGACGGATGAGAAGGATGAAACGACCAAAGATGACTTCTACGAGCTCCTCGACAAAGCTTATGAGCATTGCCCCCGCCACGATGTTAAAATCGTGTTAGGCGACTTTAATGCCAAGGTGGGCAAGGAGAGTCTCTTTGGTCCGACGATCGGAAAATTCAGTCTCCACGACGAAGCCACCGATAACGGTATGAGACTGATCGACTTCGCCGCGGCACGAAACATGACAGTTAGTAGCACCAGATTCCAACATAAGGATATCCATAAGGCCACTTGGCTGTCCCCTGATCAAAACACACGAAACCAAATTGATCACGTTGTGATCGACGGAAGGCACGCTTCCAATGTACTAGACGTACGCACAATACGTGGTGCAAACATCGACTCAGACCACTACTTGGTTGCAGCCAAGGTCTGCACACGTATATGTGTAGCAAATCGCGTACGGATAGGTACAAAGAGAAAGCTGGATGTCGAAAAGCTGCAATCACAACAGACAGCCAAAGTCTTTGCCAACCAACTTGCACTTCTCCTTTCGCAAAACACCCCTCAACTTGATGATATATGCGCACAGTGGACGCACATTTCCCGCTCTATGCGTACGGCTGCCGAAGAGGTGCTAGGCTACCACCGTCGACGGAGAAATATGTGGTACGACCAAGAGTGTCGCGATGCTACTGAAGCAAAAAACACAGTCTACAGAGCCACCCTGCAGTCAGTTGCAACGCGAGCTGCTAAGGAGCGATACAGAAAGTTGAGAAGGGAGGAGAAACGTCTTTTCAGGCGCAAGAAAATAGATGAAGAAAGACGCGAGTTCAATGATATCGAAATGTTGCGGGACAGGAACGAGGTCCGAAAATTCTTTGAAAGAATAAGACGCCTGACTCTTGGTTTGAAGACCGGGGCCTCTTCCTGCAAGGATGAAGACGGAAATCTGGTGACAGATATCCAGGGCATAATGAGATTATGGAGGGAGCACTTTTCGCAGCTGCTTAATGGCGAAGACGGCAATAATCCCGCCACTGCGGAACCCACTCCGGAAACCCCAATCACTGACGGCGTTGAAGTACCGCCGCCTGACTATGAGGAGGTCTTAACAGCCATTGCTCGGCTGAAAAACAATAAGGCTGCAGGTGCAGATGGCCTGCCTGCTGAGTTGTTTAAGACCGGAGGCGAAGAGCTCAAAAAACGCATGCATGAGCTTCTATGCAGAATATGGTCAGATGAAAGCATGCCAAGTGATTGGAATCTCAGCGTACTCTGCCCAATCCATAAGAAGGGTGATTCCACGATCTGCGCCAACTACCGTGGGATCAGCCTTCTTAATATTGCATATAAGGTTCTATCGAGCGTACTGTGCGAAAGACTGAAGCCCATCGTCAACAAACTGATTGGACCTTATCAGTGTGGCTTCAGGCCTGGTAAATCCACCATCGACCAGATATTCACACTACGCCAAATCCTGGAAAAGACCCGAGAAAAACAGATCGACACCCATCATCTATTTGTCGATTATAAAGCCGCCTTCGACAGCACGATTAGGGATCACTTGTACGCCGCAATGTCTGATTTTGGTATCCCTGCAAAGCTCATTCGTCTTTGCAAAATGACACTGACCAACACCAGCAGCGCAGTGAAAATTGGGACAGACCTCTCCGCACCATTTGATACCAAAAGAGGTTTCAGACAAGGTGACTCCCTATCGTGCGACTTCTTTAACCTTATGCTGGAGAAAATAATTCGAGCTGCGAACATCGACATCTCTGGCACTATCTTCTACAAGAGTGTCATGCTGCTAGCATACGCTGATGATATTGACATCATTGGCAAAAACGCTCGAGCAGTCAGTGCAGCATTCTCCAACCTGGAAAGGGAGTCTCGTCGTGTGGGTCTAGTGGTGAACGAGGACAAAACGAAATACCTTGTGTCAACAAACAAAGAGTCACGGCGTCTTGGACAAAATGTCACTGTTGACAACTACACTTTTGAAGTCGTCAAGGATTTCGTTTATCTAGGATCCAGCATAAACACCAACAATAATGTCAGCCTTGAGATCAAGCGGAGACTAACTCTTGCCAACAGGTGTTATTACGGGCTCAGTAGGCAATTGAGAAGTAGAGCCCTCTCTCGACCGACGAAAATAACGCTCTATAAGTCCCTCATCCTTCCCGTCCTAATGTATGGCGCAGAGACGTGGACATTGACCATCAATGATGAGAGACTGTTAGGAGCGTTCGAGAGGAAGATACTCCGTAAGATCTACGGTCCAGTATGCGTGGACGACGTGTTTCGAATAAGATGGAACAATGAGCTGTATGAGCTGTACGCCGACGCTGACATGGTCAAGCGTATAACACTCCAGCGGCTTCGCTGGCTGGGTCATGTTGAGCGAATGGAAGAAAGCGCTCCGGCTAGAAGGGTGTTTTATTCGAACCACGGTGGAGGATCACGCAGAAGGGGACGTCCTAATCTCCGTTGGAAAGACCAGGTGCAGGGCAACCTGACTGCACTTGGCCTTATCAACTGGCGCCAGCGCGCGCATAGCAGAAGTGACTGGCGAAGCTTTGTGGAGGCGGCCAAGACCGATCATCGGTTGTAGCGCCAGCTAAGTAAGTAAGTAAGAAGCGATCGAATCGGAAAGGGAATCTAACTTATTAAAAGTAAAATCCCTATCAGAATTCAGGCTTCTATAAAGAAAACAGAAGTGCAGCAAATGAGACTGATTGCTGAATTTAACCCATATGGAGCTGAACTCAGCATCCGTCATATAAAGTTGTTGCTGGCACTGGTACGCGACATCCTCATTAATAAAAAGGGTAAGACCCCTGTGGGGAGAGAATAATAACACCACATACCTGAGTTCCTTGTCTTTTAATTTCAATCAATTAAATAATTCATCCCGGAATTAAACATGGTCCTTCGAGCCGGATAGCATGATTAGGGATCCCTTGTACGCTACAATGTCTGATTTTGGTATCCCTGCAAAGCTCATTCGTCTTTGCAGAATGACACTGACCGACACCACCAGCGCAGTGAAAATTGGGACAGACCTCTCCTTGCCATTTGATTCCAAAAAAGGTTTCAGGCAAGGTGGCTCCCTATCGTGTGACTTCTTTAACCTTATGCTTTATAATAATTCGAGCAGCGAGCATCAACATCTCTGGCACTATTTTCTGCAAGAGTATCATGCTGCTAGCATATGCTGATGATATTGACATCATTGGCAGCAACTCTCGAGCAACGGCAGCAGAAAGGGAGTCGTCGAATGGGTCTAGTGGTGAACGAGGACAAAACGAAATACCTTGTGGCAACAAAAAAATAGTCTTCGAGAAAATGTTGCTGTTGACAATTATACTTTTCAAGTCTTCAAGAAGCAGAGCCCTCTCTCGAACGACGAAAATAACGCTCTATAAGTCCCTTATCCTTCCCGTTCTAATGTATGGCGCCGAGACGTGGACATTGATCATCAATGATGAGAGGCTGTTAGGAGCGTTCTAGAGGAAGATACTCCGTAAGATCTACGGTCCAATATGCGTGGACGACGTCTCGAATAAGATGGAACGATGAGCTATATGAACTGTACACCGACGCTGGCTGCGTCATGTTGAGCGAATGGAAGAAAGTGCTCTGGCTAAAAGGATGTTTTATTCGAGCCATGGTGGAGGAACATGCAGAAGGGGGCGTCCTAATCTCCGTTGGAAAGACCAGGTACAGGGTAACCTGGCTGCACTTGGCCTTATCTACTGACGCCAGCGCGCGCATCGCAGAGGCGACTGGCGAAGCTTTATAGAGGCGCCCAAGACAGATCATCGGTTGTAGCGCCAGCTAAGTAAGTACCATAAAGTAAATAGAAGCACAATTTTTACTTTGGCAAAAATAAAAAAAACAACGAGCAATCGTTTCTGGCATACCATTCGGATTTCATTGTTGTTTTCCCTATAATTTTGTTGTTTTCCATATAGAATTTTAAAAGTGAAAAAAACATGTGTGGTGAGTGTCCAGTGACACACCCATATTTTACATTATTTCATTTACATATTTATGTTTCGCAATTTTCACCTTAAATTATGAGATCTTGAGGGGTTTTTCGTTTTAGTCTGGAGAAAGTCCCCTGCGAATTCATCAACTTAGATACTTAGTTAAGAGCATTGCCCCCGCCACGATATTAAGATCATTATGTTGTTGCAACTCTTGAACGGTTCGGACGTGTTTTTAATTACTCCGCGAGCTTTTAATTATTTATTGTCGCTGATCAACACAATTTGTCCGTTTTTGTTAAAACCGAATTATCGTGCGATTCAAATTATTTTCCGCTGACCAACGACAATTGTTTTTTGCAATTAACAAACTCAGTCTACGTGCGTTGAACTAAACAATTTTTGACATACTTTTGTGTGCTGATATTGCTGACAGTGATAATGAGTTTTAAGTGCAGTCTGTCGAATTGCAGCGCCTTTGACAATACATCAAAGTGGGTGATGTGCAAAGCCTTTTGTAACCGAAAGCTCCATGGTGTATGTATGGATACCCCCAGAGATTAGTATCATCCATATCTTGAAGAGCATTTTATATGTACCGATTGCCAGAGTACATAGAAGTTTTTAAAGTGTGTGTACGACAATATTGTGGGTCACATCGAGAGTCTTAACTACGACAAGTACAACCTCACTTTAAAACACCACACACAATCCTTGGCCAATGACGAAAGCTTTAAAGAAATGGCACGATGCTTCGATAGTCTTACATGTGTATTGTCCAAAAACAAGCTTGTCAGAGAGAACTTACTTGAAGAAATTAACAAAATACTCCAGACCTGGGATGCTAAGGATGACTCGTCCATTGCCGAAATCAGAAAAAATATCAAATCGCTGCAACAGGTTATTGATGTATTTCTTCAATCATCCTCATCATCTTCACCACCTAAAATTACCACTGTGTCCCCTCAAATGTCGGACCCTTTAATACAAAAACTGATATATAGAATCAGCGTGGCGTAGTGGTAGTGCGTTGGACTGCTTGAATCTTGGCACAGGCAAAATAAAAAAGTAGAAAAAATAATTTTTCTACACGGTAACATCTCTTTGCAAGCAATGGCAAACCTACAAGAGTAATTAACCAATTTGGTACAACGTGGCACCTTCTGAATGGGAAGATAGGCTCAAAAAATTTCGCAGTGACAATCACGAGGATTTTACTACGTTATTCCTCAAAGGCGTTCCCCGAAATGCTGACTCTTCTTGGGTCTGTAATTTCTTTCTCCAGAAAGAAGTAACATAACTGAATGCCAGAGAGTTTCTCAAACCAAAACGGCTTGTAGTTATAAACTAAACATTCCGTCTAAGTTAGAATGGATGTTTCTAACAACAGTTCAACAGTTACCTTGCTGGGGAAAATGGATTTTACGAAATGGACTATCAAGCCGAAAGGAAACCTAACACTACCCAAACCTAAATTTAAGTCATCAAAAAAATCAATTAATACTCGTAAGCCTAATCCTAAGTCTAATAAACTAACTTCTAAGAGCTCAGCTAGCCTTGAAAATAATTCCACCCTTGATCCGAACTGGAAACTTAAAACTAACATTTTTCCTTATTTTTCTCCACTATGAATCCAACCCTCAAATACTCCTATTACATCTACTAAACCACAAAGCACACTTCGCCCTGCTAAACCCACTACTAAACGCCCAGCTACTCAACGTAATCGCGTATCCTTTTTTTATCGTCAAATCCCGCTCCTTCTCCACTTCAGACGGCAAATTCTGTCAGCACTCTTCCCACCGTTAAATACCCAAATTTTTTTCGTTCTCACGTTCTTAATCCGACATCTTCCTCCTCAAAATCTCCTAGTGAAAACAATGATATTAGTTCTTCAAAGCCCTCCCAAAGTCCGCTTGATGCACCGCCAGCCTTTTTAGACCCACTCTTCCCACCTATAAGTAAACTTACAGATAACAGTGACGATAACCGATTTATCCTATCTCGTTTAAGAGATCGCAGAATTTACGAAAAACGGATTCTAGTTGCATAGATGGTATTAGTAAAACAAGCGTTCTGGTATCAATAAATCAAGAAGCCCTCCCAACTAATCCAAGTGAGCTGAGACAAATCTTTGTTCGCTTTCATGAGAGCTTTGATATCTCTCCTCTTGAGGCAAATAATTATTTAACTACATTTGCCTCACACTTAAGCTCCAAACGTCTTTGGCACCTTCAAAAAACACGTTCTAATTTCAAAAATTACTATCGCTCCCAGCACACTTCCCCCAAGCCCTTCTCAATTTGTAGTTATTATTATTACTACCAGACATACTTCCCTACGACATATTTGCTCTTTCTGGAACCAACTTGTGTTCCGATTACAGAGACACAGAACTATTTACCGCTGACTTTGAGGTCTTCCGAGACGATGGTCTCAACAAAGAAGACAATTCCTCCGGTCGTGGTGTCCTCGTGGCAGCTTCGACCCAGCACTTGTTAATTCCTCACATACGGCCTTCTTTGAGTATATTTGTGTCAAAATAACTATCTTAATACGCTACCTTTACATATTCTGCTGTTATATTCGTCCCTCTCCACCTACTATTGGCTATCAACAGGCTGTATATGCTTTTGATTCTATATTAGATGCTGTTGACCCCTCGGACACTGTCGTCATAATTGTTGGGGATTTTAACCTTCCCAATCTCAAATAGGTGCAATCTAATTACGAATCGTATTATTTCACGTCTAATCCCTGCTCAGACAAGGAAATTCTTTTTACTGATTGTCTCTTAAACTCCGGTCTTTTCCAATTAAGTGGTATTACTAATAACCTTTACGAGCATTTGTACTCTATTCCAACTTTCTATCTCACAAGCAATTTTTCCCACACTCTGGAAGAGTTCTTACATTACTCCACTTCAGAAAAAGGGTAGAAAAAAATGAAATTTCCAACTATCGACTAATCCCTAAGCTTTCCTGTATACCTAAGCTTTTCGAAAGCATAGTTTATGATGCAATGTTTTTCCATTGTAAATCCATTTTCTCTCCTAAACAGCACGGATTTCTAAACGGCAGATCAACAACAACTAACCGAATTTGTATCCAGCACCCTGTGTGCATTGGAGGATGGCAAAGAAGTCGATGTAATTGCTACCGACTTCAGACAGGCTTTTGATAAAATTTCGCATGGTATTATCTTTCTTAAACTCAACGCTTTAGGCTTTCAATCTGGGCTTATAAGATGGATAAAATATTACCTTGAAAATCGGATATATAATGTCGTATTTAGGTCTTCCACATCTGAACCCTTTGTTGCCACATCCGGTGTCCCTCAAGGTAGCCACCTTGGTCCTTTGATTTTTGTCCTCACAATTAACGATGTAGATTGTATCATCAAAAACTCTCAGCTCTCTATCTATGCTGATGACATGAAAATTTACCGACACATTCTAATACCCCTTGCCTATCGCCCACTACAAGATGACTTGAATAATTTTTCAGAATGGTGCGATAAAAATTTTCTCGAGCTGTCAGTAAATGTCAATTTCTTACATATTCCAGAAAGCGAATTCTTTCACTGCCTAGGATATATTTTATACGCAATAACATTGTCCCCTCTGTAACTTCGTTACGGGACTGGGTGTTATCTGTGATAAGGAACTAAATTTTCGTTCCCATATTGATGACGTTGTAAATAAACCCAACTCTGCTCTTGGGTTTGTGAAACACTGGTCCAAAGAATTCTCGAACCCATGTGTCACAAAATCTCTCCATTTTACATTTGTCAGGCAAATTCTTGAATATGCTAGCCAAGTCTGGTCTCCTTATTATAACACCCATTATCTTAGAATTGAAGCAGTGTAACGCAGATTTATTCGGTTCGCCTAGCGTGGCCTATCATCGTTTGATCTCTTTAACTTGCCCCCATATAAGGAAATTTGAAATACGCCGAAAAACCGCCGATACAGTATTTGTTCACCAATTATTAGCTGGAAACATTGACTGTCCCGCGTTGCTTCAAACTATTTTTATTAACACCAACCCACGTAACCTTACATCTGTGCACGATTTTCGTCTTAATATTCACCGAACTGATTATGGCGGCAACGAACCAATGTCTAGAATTCTTCGAATAGTCACGACATTCCAAATGTTTTTGACTTTCACCATAGCAAATTTAGCTTAAAGAATGCTCTGTATAAAGCCTACTCCCCTCCCTCCTCTTGCTAACTTACTTTACTTTTACTTTTAATGGCACAACAGCCCATGGAAGGCCTAGGCATAGGTTTTCGCATCCACTCATGTTGTGCGTGTTATATTTGTACATGAATGGAAGGGACCTACAGTTTAATGTCGAATCCGAACGGCGAAGTGAAAAGCTTTTCATAGCAATTTTCCAACACCACCTGCGCAGTGAAAATTGGGACAGATCTCTCCGCACCATTTGATACCAAAAGAGGTTTCAGACAGACCTTATGCTGGAGAAAATAATTCGAGCTGCGAACATCTACATCTCTGGCACTATCTTCTACAAGAGTGTCATGCTGCTAGCATACGCTGATGATATTGACATCATTGGCAAAAACGCTCGAGCAGTCAGTGTAGCATTCTCCAACCTGGAAAGGAAGTCTCGTCGAGTGGGCCTAGTGGTGAACGAGGACAAAACGAAATACCTTGTGTCAACAAACAAAGATTGGTCTTGGACAAAATGTTACTATTGACTACTATACTTTTGAAGTCGTCAAGGATTTCGTATATCTAAGATCCAGCATAAACACCAACAATAATGTCAGCCTTGAGATCACGCGGAGACTAACTCTTGCCAACAGGTGTTACTACGGGCTCAGTAGGCAATTGAGAAGTAGGGCCCTCTCTCAACCGACGAAAATAACGCTCTATAAGTCCCTCATCCTTCCCGTCCTAATGTGTGGCGCAGAGACGTGGACATTGACCATCAAAGATGAGAGGCTGTTAGGAGCGTTCGAGAGGAAGATACTCCGTAAGATCTACGGTCCAGTATGCGTGGACGACGTGTATCGAATAATTTGGAACGATGATCTGTATGAGCTGTACGCCGACGCTGACATGGTCAAGCGTATAACACTCCAGCGGCTTCGCTGGCTGGGTCATGTTGAGCGAATGGAAGAAGTCGCTCCGGTTAGAAGGGTGATTTATTCGAACCACGGTGGAGGAGCACGCAGATGAGGATGTCCTAATCTCCGTTGGAAAGACCAGGTGCAGGGCAACCTGACTGCCAACTGGCAGTCTTATCAACTGGCGCCAGCGCGCGCATAGCAGAGGTGACTGGCGAAGCTTTGTAGAGGCGATCAAGACCGATCATCGGTTGTAGTGCCAGCTAAGTAAGTAAGTAAGTAAGTAAGCAATTTTTACTCTTGTAGGTTTTCCATTGCCTGCAAGAGTAATCGCCTGAGAATCGAACCTCGGATACTTTGCGTAGCAGTTCAAAACATTACCACTACGCCACAGCGACCACCTCCTCTTGCTAAGCCATGTATAAATGAAAAAATTCCTCCCCCTAAATTAAGTGTAGATTTAAGTAATTTTTAATTTAAGTAATTTTCTCGCTTGTACTAAGCTAAATAAATAAATCGTGTTAGGCGACTTTAATGCCAAAGTGGGAAATGAGAGTCTCTTTGGTCCGACGATCGGAAAATTCAGTCTTCACAACGAAGCCACCGATAATGGTATGAGACTGATCGACTTCGCCGCCGCACGAAACAGGACAGTTAGTAGCACCAGATTCCAACAAAAGGATATCCATAAGGCCACTTGGCTGTCCCCTGATTAAAACACACGAAACCAGATTGATCACGTTGTGATCGACGGAAGACACGCTTCCAATGTACTAGAAGTACGCACAATACGTGGTGCAAACATCGACTCAGACCACTACTTTCTTCCATTCAACACAATGCTCTGCATTCATAGGGGTACACCCTGTGTGTTGAATGAATCAATAAACAAAACAACAGAAAGAAAACTTGATGATATATGCGTAGTGGACGCACATTTCCCGCTCTATATGTACCGCTGCAGAAGAGGTGCTAGGCTACCACCGTCGACGGAGAAATATGTGGTACGACCAAGAGTGTCGCGATGCTTCTGAAGCAGTCAGTACTGATGCAGTCAGTTGCAACGCGAGCTGCTAAAGAGCGATACAGAGAGTTGAGGAGGGAGGAGAAATGTCTTTTCAGGCGCAAGAACAGAGATACAGAAAGACACTATTTTAATGATATCGAAATGTTGCGGGACAGTAACGAGGTCCGAAAATTCTTTGAAAGAATCACTGACGGCGGTGAAGTACCGCCGCCTGACTATGAGGAGGTCTTAACAGCCATCGCTCTTCTGAAAAACAATAAGACTGCAGGTGCAGATGGCCTGTCTGCTGAGTTGTTTAAGACCGGAGGCGAATAGCTCAAAAAACGCATGCATGAGCTTCTTAATATTGCATATAAGGTTCTATCAAGCTTAATGTGCGAAAGACTGAAGCCGTTCGTCAACAAACTGATTGGACCTTATCAGTGTGGCTTCAGGCCTGGTAAATCCACCTTCGACCAGATATTCACACTACGGCAAATCCTGGAAAAGACCCGAGAAAAACAGATCGACACCCATCATCTATTTGTCGATTATAAAGCCGCCTTCGACAGCACGATTAGGGATCACTTGTACGCCGCAATGTCTGATTTTGGTATCCCTGGAAAGCTCATTCGTCTTTGCAAAATTACACTGAACAACACCACCAGTGCAGTGAAAATTGGGACAGACCTCTCCGCACCATTTGATACCAAAAGAGGTTTCAGACAAGGTGACTCCCTATCGTGCGACTTCTTTAACCTTATGCTGGAGAAAATAATTCGAGCTGCGAACATCGACATCTCTGGCACTATCTTCTACAAGAGTGTCATGCTGCTAGCATACGCTGTTAATATTGACATCATTGGCAAAAACGCGCGAGCAGTCAGTGTAGCATTCTCCAACCTGGAAAGGGTGTCTCGTCGAGTGGGCATTAATACCAACAATAATGTCAGCCTTGAGATCCAGTGGAGATTAACTCTTTCCAACAGGTATTATTACGGGCTCAGTAGGTTATTGAGAAGGTGAGCACTCTCTCGACCGACAAAAATAACTATCTATAAGCCCCTTATCCTTCCCGTTCTAATGTATGGCGCAGAGACGTGGACATTGACCATCAATGATGAGAGGCTGTTAGGAGCGTTCGAGAGGAAGATACTCCGTAAGATCTACGTTCCAATATGGGTGGAAGGCGTGTGTCAAATAGGATGGAACGATGAGCAGTATGAGCTGAACGCCGACAATGACATAGTCAAGCGTATAAAAATACAGCGGCTTCGCTGGCTGGGTCATGTTGAGCGAATGGAACAAAGCGCTCCGGCTAGAAGGGTGTTTTATTCGAGCCACAGTGGAGGAACATGCAGAAGAGGGCGTCCTAATCTCCGTTGAAAAGACCAGGTGCAGAGCAACCTTGCTGCACTTGGCCTAATCAACTGACGCCAGCGCGCGCATAGCAAAAGTGACTGGCGAAGCTTTATAGAGGTGGCCAAGACTGATCATCGGTTGTAGTACCAGTTAGGCAAGTAAGTAATAGAGCAGTACCTCTAGTTACACAAAAGTCAATAGGATCAGAGATTTTTTTAGGATCTGTAGGCCAATACGTTGGTTCTCCTGTTGAGATGGTGCTTAGATTTAAACTTTGAATAGCAGACAGGAGCTGTCGCACTTTAGTCGCGAGCCGCAAGCAGTTTACTTTGCATTGTAATCTCCACCACTTATAAATCTGTCGCCAAGTGTCTTAAAGAATATTTCATACTCTTCTGTTTTTATATTATGTTTTGGTGGGATGTATATAACAGATACTGTAATTGGCCCTGTCCAATCTTCTATTACAATATTTGTAGCTTGAACATGTTGCCTACAAAAGTATGTTGTTTCGTGATGTTTTATATTACGTTTTACCAGTATTGCACTTCCACCATATGCTTTTCCGTCTGCATGCATTGTGTGGTAAAAGTTATAGTTGTTGATTTTAACATGGCTGGTGTGAGTGAAGTATGTTAGTGTGTTTCGGATAGCAGAAGTATGTCGACTTTATTTATGTTTAAGAACGATTTAATTTCAAGGATGGTGTGTGACACACCATTTCCATTCCAAATAACTATTTTTAATTTACCGATTTTGAGCAGAACTTGATTTTAGATTTATTAATAAGTTTGTCATGGTGGTAAGTTCCTGCATTATCTGTTGAAGTAATTACATAATTTCACTTGTATCACGTGATACGTGCACCTTGGCTTACGTCTACAATATGCCCTTGTGTGACCATATTGCTGGCAATTTGAGCGTTGCGCTAACTCGCGCTTGGGACGTGGCGGTTCAAATACGATTCTGCTATGTAATAAGATTTTAACTTCATATATTTTGTTGTTGTTACTTTTGGGTTCTAGTTCGACTAATATAGGAAGTGGCCGTTTAATAGTTCTTTTTTCATTTTTAATATCAGCTACTGCAGTGACTTGATGAA